>CM030866.1:11721715-11851715 GCA_018105865.1 Metaphire vulgaris | reverse complement strand
CCATACTTCGACTGCCTCTAGTCTCTTTATATACGTCTTCTTTTCTGAGTGTCCAGCTTTCTGATCCATAGAGTGTCACTGGCCAGACCAATGCTTTGACCAATCGTTTTTTCAGATTTTGGTTAAAATTCCTTCTCAGTGGACATAGACGACGAATATAACATTAGCTGAAACGATCTCAAATGGATCCGAAGGAAAAGTCCTCTAGAGGCAAAAGCTACGCACAAAGCATGGACAGTTAACTGTATAGGCCTCTAATAGCCGAATGAGCATTAGAGGCTTAGAGCTACTGTATCGTCTGTAGTCCTAGACCTACGTGTATGATAAATAGACCTTCTTTAGGATGAGAGGAGGGCAGTTATCATGGCTGCAAAGATCAAGAAATACCAGAATACCATAATCCTGACTCACGCTGAGTCACACACGCACACACACACACACGATGGCCTTCAATACAAACAATAACGTTATAATTTCACGGCGAAACATTTAGTGACAGTCGATGAACGACTCAGAAACAACACTCGAAAACATTCGCCCACATCTCTGTCTCTGTCTCTGTCTCTGTCTCTGTCTCTTTATATGTCTCTATCTCTATCTCTCTGAGTCTCTGTTTCTGTCACTCTGTGTCTCTATCTGTCTGTCTGTCTCTCCATGCGTTTATGACAGAGAGCGAGAAATCAAAGAGCGAAAGAGCAGGATTGAGAGAGAGAGAGAGAGAGAGAGAGAGAGAGAGAGAGAGAGAGAGAGAGAGAGAGAGAGAGAGAGATGAAGCATAATTATGGTAGAGAAGAAAGGCCATAATAATGTGGTGAATGATGGTCCAGGGGTTTCGGACTTAGTAACCGTGAGAGAGGGCCACCACTGAGGGGTGGGTGGAGGGGGGTCCGTTGGTCCCATCTGGTATCCTTCTGTTTACGTTTTGCGTTAAGCGTAATTTCCCGTCTTTGACGTTTCTTGTATTTTTCGGTCGTTAAATGAATTCAGTTTCAAGAAGAACACGATTAACAAACGGGAAATGACGAAAGGCGAAATAGACGATTGATTACACCGGGCAGACAGATACAAGGAGAAGAAACGGACGAAGAGGCAGACAGAGACAGACAGACAAACAGACAGACAGACAGACAGACAGACAGACAGACAGACAGACAGACAGACAGACAGGGAAGAGCTGAACATTTTTGAGTTGTTGATAAAAGATAATGAAAAGACATCACTTATTGAAAAGATAAAGGGAGTAACTTTGGTCTTCTGCGTTCGAGTCAATAATTAACAGCCAGTAAAACATCCGCAATCGCCATTATATTCATCACTATATCCACCTTCTTCTTCTTCTTCCTTTTCCTCTTCCTCCTCCTCTTCTTCTCCTCTTCCTCCTCCTTCCCCTCCTTCCTCTTCTTCGTTTTACTTATTTTCCAAGCCATGAATTCTTCTGACAGACGTTGCTCCATTAGTTTCTTAAACAGCGACGGTGTGAACCTAGAAATTAATCCTTTTGTTTTCTGGCCATTAGTTTTGGAGGAATTTTTGCGTTCGCTATAAGAGCCATCGGCCGTGCATTATGTAAACGTGCGAATGCACCAAAACATAAACATCCAATTATTTAAGAACCTTTAGAGGTGTAGCTGTTAGAGAAACTCACACAGTCATTGACAGCTTTTGCATTTCCAGAAGACAATCGCAAAATGTTTTGTTACAAATGAATTCGTTAACTGAGACCACGTTTCTTTTATGGTTCTCATAAGAAGACGCTGTGTGATAATTATATTAGTGATAACGATCGGCCACACATTGGGGCAAGAGGGGACACTTGCCTTCGCTGGAAATGGCAAATCCAGTGTTTATTCTAGACCTGTTTTTTTGGGGGAAGGGGTGGAATTCCCCAAAGTTTTAAAATCCCCCAAATTTGTATATGTTGGCTTGGGGATGGAAATTTCCCCCCAAAAGCGTGGAGACACAAATCTTGTCCCCAAACATTTGAAACCCCCAATGTCAAGGTGGCTAGAATAAACACTGGGCAAATCTATTCTTGTAACTAACTATAGTTCTACTTTTAAGCAATATTTTCACACTAAAACGCTGCTGATACACAAAAAGTGAAATTGAGAAACTTAACTTTAACTAAGAACTGTGCAATTGAATATCTTGAATCAACTATATTAACCGCGACCATTGTGTTTTGCGCAGAGGCGTAGCAAAGGGTGGGCAGGGAGGGGCATGTGCCCCGGGGCGCCGTGATGATGGAGCGCCAAAAATCGGGTTTTGGGGTTTAGTTAAATAAATAAGAAGCAATTGTGACGACTTTTTTTGCTCGTCAGAGGCCATCCACGATGACGTAACGCACTTAGGGGTTCAAACATTTGTGACGATGTGTGACGATGAGGGTTTCTAGAAATGTGACGTTACATAATACTATTTTTACGTAGCAACCTTTTTTTGCTTGCCAGGACATTTATAAAGAAAAAGAAATAAGTATAAGGGGAACATGAAGATGACCTTTTCTCTGCTTGTCAAGATTTTTCGAAGTTAAGACGAGAAGAGGGAGACTAACGAGTTGTTACGAAGGGAGTGGGAGCAAAAAACTGCCAAAATCGCGTTACGTCATTTATGGATGGCCCCTCAGGAGCACAGGGGGAGGGGCGCCGTAGAGAGTTGCGGGGACGCTGGGAGAACGCAGATGATGACCTTTTTGGCTTATCGGCAGTTTGACGGATGTTGTGTTGTCGGTGGGGGGGGGGGCGCAACAGTACACCTTGCCCCCGGGCGCCGGATACCCTCGCTACGCCTCTGGCTTTGCGCCCCCTGCAACAATTTCTGTGGGCGCCACTGTAGTGAGGAAGTTTTGTAGAAGCAGTGAGCACAATAACCGAACGAGACATTTACGATCCACTGTGTACTGCAAAGTCTTGTTATTTGTAGATGCAAAGACAAAGAAGACAACGAAGGAGAATACAGGAAGAAACCTATCAGAGGACAAGAGGGCAGAGAATTACATTACATGCAGCATGACCGGAATGGAGGGAAACTTGGTATTTCTCGTACAGGGCAGACCCTACAGAATCACTCTAAGCCCTGTTATTATTATTATTATTATTATTATTATTATTATTATTATTATTATTATTATTATTACTACTACTACTACTACTACTACTACTACTACTACTACTACTTTAGTACTACTAATTAATTAATTAAGTAATTAGTACTACTTTTTTATGCTGTGCTTGTCACGAATAAAGATTATTATTATTATTAATTTATTATCATTATTATTATTAATTTTAATTTATTATTATTAAATTTAGCAACAGAAGAAATCTTCAACATAGAAGACGCTTCCATCTGCATAGCCATAGAGCCTATACTTCGGCAGAGCATTGCACCAGCTCCCTCTCCATTTGAAGGCCAGATATTGTCTGTTCTCGAAATGCGACTCTTTCATCCCTTTGTTCCCCTGTTGGCGAATCTGACGGGGGAGGCGTCCGCCGTCCCTCCGGACCATAGACGCCTAGAGAGTATAGACAGCTATCTAGATATCTAGGCTTCCATGCTCCGGATATAGAGGTAGGAAGGGTTGTGGACAAATGGAACAGTTTGGACGAGGTGGGAGTGACAGTTGAAACAGTAAACGGATTCAAAGACTATCTGGGAAAACTAGGTTATTGAATGTAGATGGTTACATCAGTGGTTTTCACACAGGCTTCTAGCCTCCTAAACCACTTAAAATCACATTATTATTATTATTATTATTATTATTATTATTATTATTATTATTATTATTATTATTATCTTTTGACGAAGAAACAGGCTCAAATTTGAAGGCGATCAACCAATCGTGAATTGGAAATTGTGACATCAAGACCAAGTAATGCCCAACGGTCACGGAGCTCGTCTCGTCGTCTCGGTGGCCAATGGTCCTAGGCGGGAGAGAATGCAGAGGTGCTGTTGTTGTGGCACCAGGCGAGTGCCATGGTGGAATTTAGTTGGTTGGAAATAAATTTAAAAGCTCACAGAAAGCTCTTTATCACTTCGATCTCGACAGTACGCGGCAGAGTGAACCCATTGACATCAGAGAGAGAGAGGGAGAGAGAGAGAGAGAGAGAGAGAGAGAGAGAGAGACAGACAGACAGACAGACAGACAGAGACAAAGACAAAGACAAAGACAAAGACATACAAAGACCGACTAAGACAGACAGACAGATACAGAGAGAGGGACAGAGACAGACAGACAGAGAGAGACAGAGAGACAGAGTAAGACAGATAGAGAGACAGAATTGGCCGAATGTAGTGAACTCTTTGGGGAGCGTAAATTATTGAAGCGTCAATTGGAGGCTGAGAATCTTTTCCAGTTGATTGTGTCGCAGTCAATTTTCGTCACGTTCAGCAGCAATTTAGCAACAATTCCAGAAATTATATAGCGCCTTTTTTAGGACTTCAGGATTCCAGAAGCTTCATCATAGCATTATAATTAGAAACACCCGAGAGAGAATCGAGAGAAAGATATACCGATAGATAGATAGATAGATAGATAGATAGATAGATATACCGATAGATATACCGATAGATAGACAGATAGATAGATAGATAGATAGATAGATAGATAGATAGATAGATAGATAGATAGATAGATAGATAGATAGATAGATAGATAGATAGATAGATAGATAGATAGATAGATAGATAGATAGATAGATAGATAGATAGATAGATAGATAGATAGATAGATAGATAGATAGATAGATAGATAGAATATAGCTAAATGATCAAAGTGTGTTCTGACTTTATTTTCAAATTTTCTCTATTTTGAAGAATTCGAAATTTTCCGGTTTCAACGTCGTTTTGAATCGCGGTGTTTTCCGTTTTCTCGAATACCTAAAGATGACGTCATCTATTCGAAGAGCGTTGCCAGAGGGAGGAGAGAGAGGAGAGGGGGGAGGAGAGGGGAGGAGAGGGTTTTGGAGGGGGAGGTAACATTGGCCTGCTATCTCTCAACGTCTTTTAGAAACAGATCCGTAGAAATCGTCGTGTTAACGTAACAAGGTAGCTGAAGGGAAAGTGCGGCCTCGGCCGCGCATGCGCCGTGGAAGCCAACAGTCACTCTATGGACGCTGGTTCCCTGTTCCACTCTCACAGACGCCGCCTACCGACGAACACGAGAAACCACAACAGAACGCGTCCGAGACTCCGAATGAAGGCGATTTGCTGTGATTACTAGAGACGACGAAGCCATTGTCACGTATCTATGCAGACGTATATGATGCTACTGTATCTATGCATCTACAGCGATGATTCCATTAGGCGGTGCATTCGTAGCCTCTGTGCGTTTCTTTGCAGGTCCACGCCGTAACAGCGTATCTCTATGGAAAGGCGTCTGTGTCAGTCAGTCTACGGTCGACGAAGATGATCTCTATGAGTTGTAGTCTGCGACACTTCCGTTTCTGGTAATTTGGCGTAAGAAGGGCAATGCAGCAGACGAACGCCGGCGTTCAAGAGGGTCGAAGACGTCGTCGTCTTCGTCGGTAGATGGCGATGGCTGCAAACGAAGAGCTAACATCACCGGAATCCTCTTCTCCTCCTCCTCTTCCGCTTACTCTGTGCTGTTGTAACAGCAGTGCCATCTGTCGAGAGGACTTTGTCGGGGGAGGAGAGGACCAGAGAGCCTCCCACCCGGCGGAGGAGGTGGAGGACGAGGGCGTCTACTCGGCCGCCCACATCGCCGTGTCGTCGGCCGTGGTGACGGGCATCATGGCGGTGATCGTGACGGGCAATGTGCTCGTCATCGTCTCGGTCGCCGTCGACCGGAGTCTCCGTGGAACGCAGAACTGGTTCATCGCCTCCCTGGCGGTCAGTGACCTCCTCGTCGGACTCTTCATCATGCCCCTCTCCCTGGCCAATGAGCTGATGGGTCATTGGGCCTTCGGTGGCGCCCTCTGTCAACTGTGGCTGTCGACGGACGTCCTCCTCTGCACCGCCTCCATCCTCAACCTCGTCCTCATCAGCCTCGATCGCTACTGGACCATAACGAGGTCCGTCAGTTACGTGAGGACGAGAACGAGGCTGCGCGCCGGGACAATGATCGGCGTCGTCTGGGCGCTGTCGATGGTCGTCTGCTTCCCGCCGTTGGTCGGTTGGAGTCGACCGCAGCCGAGGGGCAGGGCGGGACTTCCCCTGTGCGTCCTCAGCGAAGAGCCCGGCTACGTCGTCTACTCGACGGTCGGGTCGTTCTACCTGCCGCTCGTCGTCATGGTGATCGTCTACTTCAAGATCTACCTGGTGGCGCGGAGACACGCACGCAGACACCGGAACAAGTATGGCGACGACGGAGGAGGTCAAGGGTCAAAGGTCAACGAAGGAATGTCGCAGTTCTCGGCGGCCAAGAATACGACGAACGTCACTCGTCGAAATCGTCATTCGACGCTCAGAATGCGTCACGCAAATGACGACGACGACGACGACGACGACGACTACGACAACAGCCGCGTCAGTCAAGTGCCGGAGATCGGTTCCGACATGAGTGACTCCTCACCGGAGGCGCATGACGGAGGAGACCAGCAGCCAGCGACGAATGACAGCAGAGTCCACCTGAGTGTCCTTGACCGGCACTATACGAGTGCCCCGCGAGACGCCAACACAACGGACTCTCAGGGAGAGACCCCTACGCGCCTCCTGCTCCCGGACGCCAACGGCAGATCCGAACTCCAGGGTCCCGATCGACCGACGACGGCGTCCGGGAAGTCCGGAGTCTCGCACCGGACTCGAGGAGGAGGAGACGGATCACGAAGGGCGCGAGCGAGGAGCCTTCCTCCTCCTCCTCTTCCGACGCCAGATGGCGTCGGAAAAGATACCAACCACCCCTCCTCCTCCTGTTCCTCATCGAAAGCGATTCATCCGCAGAACATCCGCCGAAGTCTCCGACAGACGCATCATCCTCATCGCCGCCATCCTCCTCCTCCTCCTCCGTCATTCGGACGCCGTGACCTTGAACTCAACGACCTTGCCAAGGTCACGACGATTCCGATCATCAGGATCGATTCCGATTCTCGGGACGTTGTTGTGGAGACGGGCCTTGAGGAGGGGCCGAGGAAGAAGAAGAAGGGTCCCGGCGGAAGAGAAAGAGACTCCCTGTTCTGCGTCTTCGCTACGACGACGACGAGGCGTCCCCCTGCTCCTCCCCCGTCCGCCGGGGTCTCCTGTCCGTCTGCGGCGGCGGCGGCGGCGGCGGCGGTCGGCGACCAGCACCGTCTTCGGCGGCGAAGGGCGGCGCGCCTGAAGGAGCGACGGGCGACCCTCATCCTCGGCATCGTCGTGGCGTCCTTCGTCGGGTGCTGGCTTCCCTTCTTCTCCCTCTACCCCATCTCCCTGTTGGTTGGGTTCGAAGTCCCTGCTGGCGTCTTCGCTTTCATCTTCTGGCTGGGGTACGTCAACTCCGCCTCAACCCCATCATCTACACGATCTTCAACCGCGAATTTCGCCAGGCGTTCAGGAGACTGCTCTGGCGCCGAAAGAGAAAGCCTTAGTAGAATCCATTCAAATGCATTCTGTCTTAAGGGGCTGTCCAGTAATTACGTCAACAATATTTGAACAATTTTGATCCCCACCTCCTTGACAACAACTGTCAACTTTCAGTAACCCCTATAATTATGTCAAAAACTGTTTACCCACTCCCACTAAGATCAGTGACGGGTCCCCTAAAAGTTTAAAAGTTTAGAATTTATGCAGTGATGAGATCTCTTCCCTTTCTTTTGTTCATCAAGTGTCATAATGTGGTGGTGGTGATGATGACCTGTATTGCTTGTCAGGCTTTTTCCGTTGTAATAAATTTTCTATACTTTATCACTTGTAAAAATGAAATAGTTGACGTCAACCTCTGTTGGCCCCTCCACCCACCTGTCAACAACTGTCAAGCTTATTCAAACCCCTCCCTTATTTTTTGGACGTGATTAATGGACAGCCCCTAAATAGTCCTAAATACTATACGTCGCAGAGAGGTATTATTTTGTTAACGGCTTATATCGTGGGTATTCAATCAAATTCTATGAAAGGCCAAATTGTTTATGACTTGTATCAGCTTTTCTAGAAATCGGTATTTATCATTTATGGCGTTCGCACATGCTGCAGGTTTCTTGTATTCAAATGAGTTTTATTATTTATTCATTTGTCATTTCTGTATCTTCGCGGGCCATTTCACACCCTGGCGGGCCGGATCTGGTCCGCGGGACGCCATTTGAATACCTCTGGCTTATACTGTAAGTGCCCTAGTACCAAATTCGGGTTTTAGAACATTGCGTCATTGACTCCACGATTTCTACATTTGATTCTACGAATTCGTCTACATTTTAACGCTTAAGAGTTAGAAGCGCATAAAACCTTGTGAAAGATTCGCTTGTCATTTTATTAGTTTAAAATCATTTATAAATGTTTGTATAATTTAAATAGGTTAAAATCGTCACATAAAACCCGCAATAATTTGAGATCTTGTTCCTGGGTATTTCCCATAATCCTTTTCCCAATCGACACACTTGGTACAAGTCGATTTGACTGTTGCAATTCTTCGTGCAATCGTTTAGCAAAACTTAGTGTACAAAAACTTCGGGCGATCCAAGATTTCATTGTTAATTTGTTAGAGCCGTCACTACAGAACTCTCGGGAAATGTTGAATTTGCCGAAAGAGGCTTGAGGTGTTGGGAGGTTTAATCTGTCTCCCATGCGCCTGCCACCCACAAGACGACTCTCCACTGGAGGTGGAAAAGTCTGGGTAAGAGGCTAGGAACAATCCGTCCCCACTCTTTGGGGCTGTCCATTAACTATGTCAACAAATTTTGAGCAAATTTTGACCCCTCTCCACTTGTCGACAACTGTCAACTTTCAGCGACTCCCTATATTTATTTCAAAAACTTTTGGACTCCCCATAGCATCAGTGACGGGTCCATCTAAAAAGTTTAGAAGGTTATTATTTTTTGTGCGGTGATGACCTTTCTCTTTTTTTGCTCATCAAGTGTCGAAATGATTACTGGTTTTTGCTTGTCAGGCCTTTCTTCGTTGTAGTAAATAGTATTCCATGAAATTTCCTATTTTTTGATTATTCATGGGCGTCCGCAGAAATTTTTCCAGAGGGTGGGTTGCGAAACAGGGTCCTGTGACGAAAGAAACAAGTAATTTTACTTTTTTCATAACTCCACAATTTTTCCAGGGGGATGCAATTGCACCCACTTGCACCCCCTCCGGAAGCCCATGTGATTATTTGTAAAAAGTGAAATTGTTGAGTCGACTTCTCTTGACTCCCTCCCAGGCTCCCCCTGTCAACAACTGTCAAATTTTTCAAACCCCTCCCCCTATTTTGTTGACGTAATTAATGGACAGCCCTTTTTGAGAAGTTTTGAGCTCTCAGACAATGATCATGTTAAATCTTTACTTAGACATTTAAACTGCCCTTTGAGCAGAGACATATAAAAGGCTATTAGAAGAGAGAAATAATGGAAGTCTAGGTGGACAAATGTTACTGTGCCGAAGGATAGTCAACCAGGTTGTCTGAATCATGCAATTTACAACAGGCTTTCTGACAATAGTCGCTAAGTGCATACACTAAATACAGTGGCGTAGCGAGGGTTCCCGAATAAGGGGCAAGGTGTTTTTTAAAGAAAAACTACTAGGGGCCGATGAAAACTTTTAAAATTCCAGATGAAAACTAATTTTGGCACTTCCTGATTTTAGTTTATTAATTGATCGATTGATTGAAATTTGTTTATTTCAACCCAACTTATGACGTACATAGACCTACATTTACCGTTAGTAACAATCCAGAATACTGAGATCCAGTGAAGTAGCGAGTCTCATAGAGCGGGCGAACCGCTTTACCCTCTTTTTCTGTTATGACTAGGAAAAATTCCAACTGCCGCTTTCTTATGGTTTGTAGCAATTTTCTTTTTACACCAAAGGCTTTTGATGCTCCCTCATTGGCTATGTTTTCTGTCCATGAAATTTTTTGCGTGGGCCTACGTCTGAGAAACCACATCTCTGCAGCAGTTTCCTTTTTGTTGATTTTGTCAACGTCCATGTTTCTGACCCGTACATCAGAACTGCCCAAACATAGTTTTGAAGAATTCTGAGCCGTGTTGTTGTAATGTTTTTATTTGTGAGGTCTTTTAAGTATGCGTGAAGGCTGTCTTGAATAAGGGGGACGTTGACACTTTCGGGGAAACAAGTCTCCTATGGGCAAATACGCCAGACAACAAGTTCTGCGAATATTCGCGCATTTTCTTCGATCATGCTACCCACACTCCTCGCCAAACGGTTTCTAACGGTTTTGAACAAATCCGACGACCGGTTCCAATCAGAACAAGGGTCGCCCACCCCCCGCTTCACCCCCTGGGCTGCCCCGATGACTTGATCTCAACTGAGCGGCACTTTTAGGCTGTCTTTCAACCGCACTCAGTCGGTTGTTGCAGAGCCAAAGACGCAACACTAGGGATGTAACTTTTCCGGAAAAGTAGAATGGCCGGAAATATTCCGGAAATTTTCGGAAATTTCCGGAAAGTTCTAAATACCTTCAAAACTTCTCTTTTTTTAAAGGTAAACAGACAGCAGTGGACAAAATTAATTACCGCAGGTCCCACAGCTAAGAAAACGAAGTTTTATTATATATTTTTGGCACATAGGGGGAAAATTGGTCGAAAACGGGTTCTCCGATATTTTAGCGAGATCTCGCCAATTTAAGTATTCTACTTGCTGCTCAGGGAACCAGCTTCACCTTATGAATATTCACGATTGTGTCGCATCGAGTGCTGGCGAGAGTGCGAGGCTATGGGTAAAACCCGTAAAATAAACAATTGTTTAGTTTTGTTTTGTGACAATTCGATAATTTTTCGCCTAACATCGAGATTTATTATAGTTTTAACAAATCAGACAGCAAAACGGCGTCGCGTACTCTGGTAACTGGTTCTCTGCGACTTCCGACTCAGACATTATATAGCGCTACCATACTGACAGTTGTTAACTTGTTAACAAAGGCCCAACAAATGAATAGTTATAAATAGTAATAATGATAAAAAATAATAATAGATATCAGTAATAGTAATCAGTAGTAATAAATACTAATAATAAACAGTAATAATAATTATAATAAATAACAATAATAATCAACTTTTCCTTTCCGGAAAAGTACCTCAGAAATTTCCGGAAATTTCCGGAAATTTCCAGAGGAAATTTTCGGAAATTTCCTAACTCACATCCCTACGCAACACAATAATAACGTTGGTCATTTTAAACTATCATGATTCTAGCGCTATAAAAAGTAGAGCAGAAGAACTCTATATCTTAAATTATAGCAGCGTTACTGTATCTCTTAATATTAAATTTATCTCAAGAAAAGCACACAGTAGGCCTAGACCAGCGGTTCTCAAGCTATGGGTCGCGACCCCGACGGGGGTCGAATGACGATTTGCCAAATTGCCATGGGTCGCCTCACTGCCTGAGACCATCGGAAATATGGGAGTGTCTCTTTTCTGATGCGTACAACTTGTTATTGTGCAAAATTTCCTCATTGGTAGTTATTAATTCTTACTAGCCTATATATAGTTGTCATTCGAGGATAGACATTGCAGACAATTGAATCAGAACTATTTCAAACATTTTAATTGTCGTAGTATTATTATTTTCAATAGTTTACATTACGAACGAAAATTACTTTACGGTTGGGGGTCGCCACATCACGGAGAATTGAATTAAAAGGGTCGCGGCGCTATAGAGGTTGAGAATCGCTGGCCTAGACCATGGCCTCTGTCGGTCTCTGATTAGTCGATCGGAGTCTTCAGTTTCGCGAATTCCGGTCGGTCAGAAGTTGACCGTCATGTTGAAATGGATGCTGTAGGCTAAGCCTATTGGCAAAGCGTGACAAGAAAGAGAAAACTGCTAACACAACGAAGATCCCATAGTAGCATCAGCAATAAAACAGTGTCCAGTTTCCCCATTCGACTGAGGGCCAAATCGCCGGCAAATTATTCCCGTTCAGAATTTGGAGACACGCCAGTCGAACACTGGGCCTGGAATTTTCACAAAATTCAGAAGTCAAATTCCAGGCGATAAAACCATGGGCGTCCGGAGGACCGGAGGGGTGCAACGAGATACAATTGCACCCTCTGGGAAAATTGTGACGTCATGACAAAAGTAAAATTACTAAAAAAAAGTAACCTAAGTTAGAATATGAATTTATATAAGAATCCGATTAAATTTCTTGTAGCGCTAAATACTGTAATTTATAATTTGTCCAAAAGATCTTGACAGCCTCGAACAGTACTTTTTTGTTTATTTCGTCACAATACCCTGTTTTGCACCCTCCTCTGGAAAATTTCCTGCGGACGCCCATGGATAAAGCGACCACGTGTTCGTTTTCACGTGTTACGCGTGGCTTTCGTTCGTGGCGTCGTTTCCATGTGTTCAGTGGCGTAGCCGGAGGGGGGTTAAAACTTCCTTGGCTGGCGAAGAAAAAAATTAATTTTTTATGTGTTTCCATGCATTTTTTATTTTCGGACGCGGTTTTGGGGGTCAGAACCCCCTTGGCTGGCTGCCGACCCAAAATTTCTAAGTGCTATAGAATGTAGAGGTGTAAGGCGACGACCTTTTTTTGCTTGTCAAAATTTTCGATGTTGGTTACGATCCAGTGTTTATTCTAGGCCTTCTCTGGGGGGGGATTCCCCCCAAGCTTGTCCCTCCCAAACATTTCAAAATCCCCCAATGTCAAGGTGGCTAGAATAAACACTGGTTACGATCAAAACTAAAACCTCCCTTCCGGAAATCTTGACTACGCCCAGGGCCGCCAAGAGAATTTCTTCCTCCTGTTAGTGTCCTTTGTATTAATTCTTTTCCATACATGCAGGGGCGTAGTGCATCAAAAAAATAAGGGGAGTCTAAATCAACTTTGGTCTAAATCAGTCTATAAAAAGACCAAATAAATATTGTATAAAAAAGCCGTCAGTAAACAGGAAGTTGACTCATATTAGTCTGTTTCACTGCCTTATAAAACCTATTTATTTCTAAGTATCTAACTACATTATTTTATATTTTTTATGATAATTTATGTAACGTATTAAAAAAGTTATTAATAACGCGTAAAAAATTCTGTTTCTCAAAAAGTGGGGAGTCTGTAGACTCCCCTAGCCTTGCACGACGCCTCTGCATACACGAGTCTTTTATCTCATAATGTGTCCAAAGTAACTTATTTTCCTTTTCTTCATGTTGTTCAGCAAACTTCTTGTTTCTCCTGCCTGTTCTAGTACCGTCAGTTCTTTTTGCTGTCCATGAGACTCTCGAGATTTGGCGAAGTCCCCTTAATTTCAAACGCGTCTATTCTACGCTCATCTTTATTTATTGTCCAACTCTCAGCACAGTAGGTTGCAACTGGCCAAACTAGTGCTTTCCTTAATCTTATCTTAATTTGTGTTAATTTGTATATTATGGTTATTCCACAACTTTATCAGCGCTGCATTTATTCCTCTTCCCCTTATAAGTTTTTCCTCTTATTTCCATTGAGCATTTCGCATTTGCACAAATTTTTGAACCCAAATACTGGAAAGATTCCACTTTTTCCAATATCAAACCATTCACTGTAAAGCTAAAGTTTTGTTTTGTTTACGCTGTCAACATAACCTTGACTTTGGAACTCAATTCCAATATCCCTTCGCTGTCTACATCAAAGCCAAATAACAAACTCTGAGTCACAATTTTCTCCCCTTCTTGCAACATCTCCTCGTGTTTTTCTTTCTAAACTAAAATCATTTCTCTTTATAAAATCATTTCCTCCATAGCTATAGCATCCTGCCCACTTGCCCTTTTGATTAAATGACCCGGCATGAATGACCCACCTTTGGCTATAGCTACTTCATTTGAGATTGAGCGCGCAGGAATAAGGAGCTACTTCGGTGCATCTTTTGAAAGCGCTGTAGAATTAACGAGATTTTACTTACTTACTTTATCTGCATTTATCTCCAGGCCATATTTTTTACGATTGCTGTTTAGTCGGTCTAGTGTAGATCTTGTGCAGTTTTGAGCCCTAGACTATTAAAAACTTTGGAATGGTAGTGGCCCGACCGCCCGAGTCTCGCTACATTTATTGAAAAACATGCCATTGCCCCTAATCTAAAAACTAAAATTCAGCGCTATAAAATGCTTACATGAGGGTTGTTATTGCACCTAGTGAAATTTAGATCGGAGGTTCTTAGGCTTGGAGGAAATTTCTACGTAGCTCAGCGCTGCTACTTAGCAGACTGCTATGCTACGAAGTGTTATGCTATTAGCACTGAGTCTCTTATTCCAATAAATACTACGATTATTGAACTTGTCTCTTCGTATAATGATGGAAAGAAAGCGAATGACAGGTTAATCATTTTTATTGAACCGTGTTATCTGTCGAAGATTCTGTCAAATCAAATTGAAACACATAAATTCACTCGAAAAGACAATCTCGAGAGCGTTCTTTGATCGAGCATCAATTCTCATTCGTTTTCGTGTCATAGATTTATTTAATTTGAGAATATATTTGATTTAGCAATGTTCTTGTGTACTGTCACTATAGGTCATACAGTGGGTCAGTGGCGGTGGCCTACTGCTGAAGTTAACTGTAATTAGCTTTGGTCCAGATTTGATGCATCTCATTAGACAAACTATTATCCGTGGTTTTGGAGCCCATAAAATTTATTTACGCTCATGGGGCCCTGGAAATTTAAGCCACTGCGGTATACAGCCAGTATGCCCTCTGACTGCATAAGTTTCAATATCTGTGGTTTTAAGTTAACATTTGCAAATGACTTCATAGTTGCGGGTGCGTTCACTAGTGCTGGCACAAAGAATTCTCATATGAGGTGTGTGTGTGTGTGTGTGTGTGTGTTAAAGCTCTGTTGAAGATGACACGTGTAAAGTTTTGACAAGCAGAAAATATCATTGCTTTAATTGGGGAATAGGCCTAGGGCTGAGCAGCATTTCGAAATATATGCCATCCCCAACCCTATGCAGCAAATTATTCTAAACCACACAGCCACATGCTGGCAAACCACTCCAGACCAACCACACAAAATCAGCCAGCATAATAAAACATGGCCCATCAAATCATTCTCAGGTCGTTTATTATTTTGTGATTTTTACCTTGGGGCCTACTGGTTAAAAAATTGTGATCGCTTTCCTGAAATTAATCTTAGCACTTATCACTGATTTGGTTCATTTGACTGTGTCTGCAAAGACATTGTAGAAGTCAGATAATTTAGGAACATTTGCTAATATTTTATGATGAACAATTGAACATGCATCAGAATTATGCAAGGAGTAGTCCAATGGACCAGCATTTCACAAATTCTGATTAAGTGCAGTTTGAATTTAAACATTTAAAAATGATTAGCAAATAATTTTATTTTATGCAATTTGTCTAAATTAGAAATGAGAATTTCAGCACCAACATCTTTTGACAAGAGACCTCGAATGTCACTGTTTTCTCACCCAAGAAATGAAAACCAGATTTCAAATCTGAGACAACCATACCACGGTAGAGTAACTTGTTTTAATTAGTAATGTAATATAATGTAAAAGAACATTTGTACAGCGCCTCTTCTGAAGAATCACTCAGAAGTGATCCCGCTGCAATTACTGTATATTGACAAAGAGATATGTTTTAAGTCATTTCAAAAAGAGGGCCATAGAATTAGGAGTTGCTAAGCCATGCATACTGGTGTCAAGAGCATTCCAAAGGATATGGCCAACTGATTCAAAACCTCGCTTCAGGAACAATGAGGCTTATGCTTGGGGCACACTGAGGAGACCATGGGTTGTGGACCGAAGACATGGCCGACCAGGGATAGAGCTAAGAGGATGGAGTAGCTCTGAAAGGTAAGATGGAGTGGCACCAAAAAGAGAGAGTGAAACCGCTCTAAACACACGAAACTCAACTCGAGCAGGATAAGGCAGCCAGTGTAGAACAGACATCATATATTCACTAATGTGATCACGTCTTGTGACACCAGCAATCACCCTGGCTGCCGAACGAAGAACCATCTGGAGTTTATCAAGTCGAACCAATGAAAGACCAGCAAAAGTGAACCACAGTAGTCAAGCCTTGAGCAAGTAAAGGCATGAATCAAAGTAGAAGTGGATGGCATGTCTAAAGTACATTGGATCACTCTAAGCTGGCGGAGATGATAGAAACAATTGCTACAAAGTGAATTAACCCCTTTACTGGCTTTGACATCTATAGGAGTCAAGCGTTAACTTTCGTTAAACGGCTATGACGCCTAAGGACGTCATGCAACTTTCGGAGTCATTCGTAAACCGTCTATGATGCCTTAACCAGTCATAATGCATATAATCTTTAGATATATATTGATTCAATAGGTAGCAGCATTTATTGCACATTTATTATTATTATTATTATTATTCGACGATTTGTGAAGCGCCGTAACATGGCCATCGGCCAAAACCAAAAGCGCTGTACAGTCAAACAGTCAACTATACGATATGGTGAACAAATACGTTTTCAGCTCTTTAGCAAACGTTTCAGGTGAAGTGATCCCGACCAGCGCATCAGGGAGCGCGTTCCACAGACATGGGTTACCGCGAGTCATAGAATGCTCGCCAAACTTGAGTCCTGGCGGAGGAGGAACGTACAGCCGGTGGCGGCTGCTGAATCTCAGCTGGAGACGGCACCCAGTCGTCGTTTGTCGTCGTACTAGGCATGCCAAATAATCGGGACAGGCTGGGTCCCGAGAGCACGAAAAGTTAACCAACACCGCTTGTATACTATACGCTCCGGGACCCGAAGCCAATGGAGCTTGTCCTTTAGCGCAGGTGTCACATGATCGTGCCACCACCTCAAGCCGAAAATAATCCGGGCCGAGGCGTTGATGACTGCCTGAAGTCTACTGAGCTGGTTCCCAGGTAGTCCGAGAAGAAGACTGTTGCTGTAGTCCAGTCTTGAGAGTACCAGAGCACGAACAAGCTGAATGGCGGCCGGTATTGTTATGTAACGACGAACTGCCCGAATTTGCGGAGTTGGAAGAAGCAAGAGCGAGTCACGGCGGTAAGATGCCCGGCGAGGGTCAGCGAGTCGATGAGCACCCCAGGAGGCGGCTCGTTGGATGGAGCCACTTCTTTACCACCTATCTCGAGCGGTGTTGGGTCGATAAGGTGGCCCCTCCTCGGGGTGCTCAGCCACAGCAGCTCCGTCTTGTCAGGGTTGAGGGCAAGACGGTTCGATGCCATCCATTCCGCCACCTCGAGCACACAGTCCTGGACCCGAGTTTGAAGCTCGCCGGTCTCGCCTGGGGGGCAAGCGGCGTATACCTGCACATCGTCGGCGTACGCGTGGGAGGACAGGCCGAGCGAGTCGATGACACGCCCGACATCGGCCACATAGAGGACGAATAATAGCGGCCCTAGGACCGACCCTTGTGGCACGCCGCAATGGGCGGGACGAGGGGCCGACAGGGAGCCATCCCAGGAGACCGTCTGTGATCTGTCCCTGAGATAGTCTTGCAACCAGGCCAGCGCCGGGCCACCGATCCCATATGAGAGCTCGAGACGTCGACTTAGGATATGGTGGTCGACCGTGTCGAAGGCCGCAGAGAGGTCCAGGAGAGCGAGCAGTGCAAGCAAGGTTTCCGCTGGCCACAGCCTCGACAATGTCGTCGAAGATCCTGAGGATGGCCGTCTCCGTAGAGTGGCCTTTCCTGTACGTGGACTGGTTGCTGGGCATGAGGCCGTTCTGGGTCAGGTATGCAGCCAGCTGCCTGTTTACCAGCAAAAGTTTACCAGATTTTCAAACATTTTGATTTATTTTGTTCCACTGACATTCTCCTACAACTTTGCCGTTAACTCAAATAGGGTTACCACTCAAAAATGTTTTGCTGGAGAAGTTTGACAACTTTATAGGGGGAATTTTTATGCCATAGAGTGGACTCCACCCCCCAATTTTTTAGTTTGACATGGATGGTTAGAAAGAGCACCAAAAAGCTAAACAATGGTATATAACCCATCTTCCTAGCTTTCATATAACCGGAGATATAGTAAATTTAAGATTCAGCTTTGAAATACATTGTTCTCCAAAAATAAATGGCCAGTACAGTGATGGCATTGAAAATTTAAATGGACGGTAAAGGGGTTAATATGTTCCATAAAGATTAACTCAGAGTCAAGAATTATGCCAAGATCACAAACAGAGAAGGAGAAAGAGAGGTCAGGGAAGGCAGACTTCATAGACAGATGTTCAACTTTTGAGAGCTGAGCTGGATTAAGTAAAAGACGATTTGAGTGCATCCATGAACGGAAGTAAGTCAGAAGCTTCAACAAATTCACAAGTGATCTGCAGTGCATTAGTGGGGCTGGAATGTGAATAGGCCTGAATATCATCAGCATACGATGTGTGTGTGTGCGTTTTCAAATTATAAGAGCAAACTGGTGTGCAACATCACCGGTATATAGAATAGGCATATATATATATATATATATATATATATATATATATATATATATAGAGAGAGAGAGAGAGAGAGAGAGAGAGAGAGAGGCCCAAGGACTAAACCTGGGGACTCCACATGTGACTTGCACTTCAAGAGAGTAGGTAGAACCAAGTGATACAATCATATGTGGCATTCGAGAGAAGATTTCAGCCAAGCCACGGGAACACCAGAAAAACCAAAAGAAATGGTGAGGCGCTGTAGAAGAATATCGTGGTCAACCGTGTCAAAAGCAGCACTGACGTCAAATAGGGCAAGAAGAGCCATTTGCCCTACAGAGATCAGAGGCAAGATGCAAGAGAAGCATTTAGTGGAGTGTGAGGCACGGAAACCAGAGTTGTATTTCGGCAGCAAGTCATCAGCATTATGTGAAATTTGAGACTCCCAGTAGTTTCTTTCTTTGTCATGAAAAAACTTGTGCAAGTCCTTGATCATAAGTACAGTCTCACGACGGTCATCCGGGTTCTTTGTTCGTCTGAATTTCCGCTCACACTTCCTAACACGACGTCGAAATGTTCTGCATTCTGTGTCAGACCATGGTGACAGAGGTTTATTGTGAATCTTAACCTTGCGTACTGGAAGGAGATCATCAAGTAACCATCTTGTTGTTGAGTCATATAGTTGAAACAGTGTACTCACACTCACAGAAGCAGAGGCAAAGTCTTCTAGGTTTTGGCACAAAGGGCTTGATTTAAGGCCTTGGCAGAATGCTTCTCCGTGGAACTTTTTTCAGTTGCGCACATTCCTGAGGATGTAGACAGGCCGGTGACCGGAAGATTCGGTACCAGAAGATTCGGGATGGAAGATTCGGGACGGAAGATTCGGGACGGAAAATTCGGTACCGGAAAATTCGGTACTGGTCATGGAAGATTCGGTACCGGAACATTGGGAGCGGTATCTTCAGGATGGCAAATTCGGTTACATGTGTTAGACACTGGCTCTACCTCTCCCACCTTACCTCCCCTCCCCAATCCCAGGGTCCCTCTGGCTTTGGGTGTTGTCTATGCTTATGTATATGCCCATGTATATTTAGGTAGAATATTCAAGTAGAATTTGGGTAGGTAAACTATTGATAATTATATTCATTTTACTGATTTATACAGTTTTAGGATTAGGGTTAGGGTTAGGGTTAGAATTAGAGTTATGGCTACTGATTTGTATGCCGAACATGTACCGATTTATCCGGTACCGAATCATCCGGTACCGAATTATCCAGTACCGAATCTTCCACAAGTAAAATTTTGGTGCCGAATTCTCCGGTACCGAATGTTCCGGTACCAAATGTTCCGGGAACCAGACAGGCCTGCTGGAAGGAAGCAGAAGGGATGCCAAGAAGACAAGGCCATGATCTGATATTGCAGGCGTACATATTTGGATATCGGATGCAGGAACATCCTCAAGAGTGATAATAAGACCCAAACATCCTCCATTGCTGTGAGTTGGCTCATTGACCGGCTGTACAAAGGAGAGCATTAAGAATTGTATGCAAATAAATATTCAGTTGAATTGTACAATGTACCTGAATGAGTGAGTAAGTAAAACACGGCCTTGCAAATTTGCAGTGTTGTCACTGTCACCACGAAGACATGAAGCTTTGTTTTTTGAAACTACTTGCTTTCTTGATTGTGGAGTACATACCTAATCTAATTGGATGGCAAATTTCTATAGTGCCACTTCATGATGCATAGATGTGTGTGCATGTATGCTCTAAAGCTTGAAATACAGAAATTATGTTCATCTTAACTATAGCATTGATGCAACAGAGAAGAAAATGCAAGAGCTCATGGGTTACTTGCAATCGGTTACGAGAACAGTGGCCTCTTTTAACTTTGCCTGTTAACATGAATTAATCATGACGGAGTTAATGCTGCGGTTAACAGAAGTGGATGCAAACTAGTAAAATATGAGTAGAAACTAGTAGATGTCATTGTTCCTTACCAAGGGTTAAGTGTTGTGGAGAGAGAGAGAGAGAAGTTATTAGCTTGGAAATAATTTGATTGGTTTTATTTTGTTGTTTGGATTCATTCTGGTTCTTTTGGATTTCAGCCCCAAATCCCGGATATTCACCTGCTCCTGACTTGAGAGTTGGTGTGAGTCAGAGAGGTTCCAGTTTCCAACAGGTTCAGTACAAGCAGCGTCCCTATCCGTCAAGTACTTTCACAAACCAAGGCATGTAGTTGTGTTATGAAACTTGTGATTTCAATAGAAACTGAATTATGACAATAGTGAATTCTGATGTTGCATCTTCCGTCCTAGTGCTGTGAGTCTTATACATAGATGGCAGTGCATGGTGTTGTTGGAGCTTTGGTAACATACGTCGTATTGTTTTACCTGGGCAGTATGAACTTTGTAGTCAAAGTGCACTTATCATGGCCTAAGTATTCTCTGCACTATTCATAATGCCTTATATATGGGTTTTTCATATTTAATAATAATAATAATAATAACATCATCATCATCATTATCATCATCAAGACAACTTTTATAGTGTCATGGGCATAACAGAGGACCAAAGTCTAGGGCACTTAAGCAAATGTCACTTGTATGAATTGTTGAAAATGTGGGTCTTTAGATTCGATGCAATATAATTAATTAATTAATGAAGTTTTACAGTCAAGTGATTTTGCCAGTGATTTTCACTAAACTTGTGCAAGCTTGTATGAAGTCAGGCAATCATCATCATCATCGTCATCATCATCATCATCATCGTCCTGCTGCTCTGCCACATCTGCACTGGGCGGTGAGACGGATTAACTGTCCTCACAAAGTCCTGTCTTGCACGGCTCGATTGGCTTCTCGTATTGTCATACAGGTCCATTTCGTGGGTGGTGTTCTTTATCCAGGAAGTTCTTGGTCTTCCTCTGTGTCTCTCAGTGGCGTAGCCAGGATTTCCGGAAGGGGGGTTTTGGTTTTGACTTTTGACCGTAGCCAACTTTTGAAAAATCTTGACAAGCAAAAAAATTCATCCTATCTATGTATCCTATGTATTTTCTTCTAAAAAATTTTCCTTTCAGATGCTGACAAGCAAAAAAAAGGTTGTCACGCCTATGGCGCTTGAAAAGTTTTGGTCAGCAGCCCCAAGGGGGGGTTTGACCCTCAAAACCACGTCCGAAAATAAAAAATGCATGGAAACACATTTAAAAATTTTTTTGCTGGTGCCCAAGGAGGGGGGTTTAACCCTCAAACCTCCTGGCTATGCCACTGGTGTCTCTGTCCTTCCATGATCTCTAACATTATGGACTTTTCTATGGCATCAAGCAATAGACATGAGGATTTTGCAGTTTCGTGCATTTTAAAAATCATGGAAATTACCTGTTGATGTATTTCAAACTGAACACTTTACTGCTTTGAGACCTGTGGCTTTTAGTCAGTAGGCTTCGTAACAAAAAACTCCTAAATCGTGCAAATTATGTCTACAAAGGAATATCCGGCATTTTTTGAAAGCTTTAACAAAAGTAAATAGATCCTGATATTGTCACATTGTCCGATTTATAAATTAAAAGAGTAAATTTGATGTGAAATTGCATTGATTTGGTCTAGCTGTGGGCTATTTTGATCAGCGCGTTGTGCGGCTTGCCGTCTCTTGTACGGATGTTGTTTTCCCCGTGTGGTGAGAAATTTTTAATTTTAAAGAAATTTTACTTAACATACAAACAAAATATGTTTGTAAATAAAATTTAAAACCAATACTAAGTTGATAGAGTCGCTTGTTATTCGTTAGCATTGCATGATTTTCATTTTCTGTCGCTTTTGTTTTACCGGTAATGGCCACGCCCACTCAATGCCATGGCAACGCATCTTTCGACTGGGAGAAATGCGTTTTTTGTTAAAAGACACTAATACTGAGAAAACCAGTTGCCCTGCAGAATCGAAACGAACTAATGTAGGAATTGGTTATAAAACTGTAGCCACTACCATAGATGGTTTTGTAAGGCTTGGCCAGCTACCATCAACTATAACATCATTCTTTGCCTTTTGGAATGAAGGTGATGGTATACAGGAAATGTTTGTAAGACGTAAAGCAGCTTGGCACATCAAATGCAAGCAGCGCTTATTTCATGGTACAAGACTAGGTCGTTTGATTTCATCTCCTGGTTATTCAGAGCCACTTGTCGGTCACTTTGAACATGATCCTGAAGATGACGATGAAGATAGTACGTCGGTTAGTAATGCTAAAAATCCACATCTTACACGCAGTGCAGAAAATACTACCAGTACCACTGCTAGTGTTGGCATGCTATGTTTTTCTGTTCTGCCGGTGGTTCTGATTTGTGCCAGGTTCTCACATTTGCTGTGGATGCAAAGGTTCATAAGTGTGCTACTATTTTGGGAGATAGCATTCTGTTAGGTAAATTGTCTCAGGGTGATATGATAGCTATGGAGGTTAAGTACCATCCAGCTTGCTTGTTGAGCCTTTATTATAAAGCTGGACTGGAATAAAATCAAACGACGATGATTGTTGAGTTGGCTCCATTTGATTGTCACTGTGAGTCATTGGTATTGGCCGAGGTTATATCATATATGGAAGACATCAGAACTAATGAAATAGCACCGTCCATGTTCAAGCTCAGTGAACTTAACAAAATACACTGTGCATGCCTGTTAAATTACAAAGTAGCAGATTGTCTTTCGCACCCTACACGACTTAAAGAGCGGTTGTTGGAAAATCTACCTAATTTAACTGCAGTTGCCCATGGTCGTGACATCTTCCTTATCTTTTCTGAAAATGTTGGCACTGCATTGCAAGACATGAGGCAGCGTGCTTCAATGCAATGCTGATGTTGTACATTTAATGCATACAGCCAAACTGCTTAGGAGAGAAATATTATCGCACACATGTAAGTTTAATGGCAACCTACAGAATGACAAGCACTCAGTGCCTTCTGGTTTGCTTTATTTTATAACGATGGCTCTTGAGGGGTTGGTTGATGCTGCATCTTTTAAATCCACTGCTGCATTGTCTGTTGCTCCGCTTATTGTATTTTAATAAAACACTGAAAACATTCCTCTTACGTGTAATGCATTTATTCAGCATGTTAAAAAGGCAGTCTATCAGACAGACCACTGATGGTCACACTGTCTTGAAACACAGATCCAAATATTTGATCCATCTGAATGGGGTTGGTGTAAATTTGGTGAAAAATGGCAGCCACAGTGGATGTCAAATTGTCAATCCCCAGGTATCTCAGATGTGTCAGGAACTTATTTGCTGTTCATGTAAGAAGACTAGCAGTGCAAGGTGTAAATGTGTCAAAGCCTTTTTGCCTTGTACTAGTTTGTGCCAGTGTGATGGCAAATGTGAGAGATCATGAGTCAGTCTCAGTAAGTTGTAGTGTAGTTACTCAATTTTTATACATGTTCTTATCGTTGTTAATGTATATTTTTCACAACTAGTGAACTTAGTTCAGTATGTATTAGTATTTGCTTAGCTTTAAGTGTTACAAAAATCTTTAAAAAAATAGAGCTGTTATAAAAACCAAAAACCAAAAACCTCTTAACTCCTCCATAGAAGTCTGCTGCTGTGCCAGTCCCCAGCCTGGAAAAAGGAGGAGGGAGAGGAAGAACTGGAGTTGAAAAACTAAAGTTAATTATAACAATATTCCTTGGTTTTGTGGCATTTTTCTATGAACTTGTATCATATAAAATAGTGAAAAATGAAAAATTTTCAAAATGTTTTTTGAAAATGTGACAATATCTCATAACAATCTGCATTCAATGCTGATCACAAAAAAGTATTTTGTTTGCTTGTAGACTGTATCTGCACAATTTTACACCAAGCCAAGTTTTACTGTCACGAGTTGGAGCGGGTTAACCAAACTTTCATGACCCATAGTTTGGACATGGGTTGACCCAAAACTCTAATATTATGGTTTTCAACATTACTCATGGGGATGAACAATTGTGCCAATTTTCATCAAAATCCGAGACGGTGGCGTCCGATTTTATTCAAAAGTATATTGATTTTGTGTGGAATTACCGCATATACAATGGTGAAAAATGAAAAAATTTCAAAATGTTTTTTGAAAATGTGACAATATCTCATAACAATCTGCATTCAATGCTGATCACAAAAATGTATTTGTTTGCTTGTAGACTGTATCTGCACAATTTTACACCAAGCCAAGTTTTACTGTCACGAGTTGGAGCGGGTCGACCAAACTTTCATGACCCATAGTTTGGACATGGGTTGACCCAAAACTCTAATATTATGGTTTTCAACATTACTCATGGGGATGAACAATTGTGCCAATTTTCATCAAAATCCGAGACGGTGGCGTCCGATTTTATTCAAAAGTATATTGATTTTGTGTGGAATTACCGCATATACAATGGTGAAAAATAAAAAAATTTCAAAATGTTTTTTGAAAATGTGACAATATCTCATAACAATCTGCATTCAATGCTGATCACAAAAATGTATTTTGTTTGCTTGTAGACTGTATTTGCACAATTTTACACCAAGCCAACTGACTATTTTTGTTTTTGCGTAATGAACAATATATTATGGAACTTGGGGCATTTTTTGTAAATTCAATTGTAAGGTGATCATTTTTAGGTTGTGAAGTTCAGAATTCTGCTGCAGCGACAAGTTTTCAAGCATCACGTCCTCCACAGAAGACACCCTATGGGTAAATCGATCACATTTCCATGAATTTAAGGAACTAAAAAGATTACTGATATTGGTTTGAGTTATTTGAAAGGTGCAGTTTGCTGAAATGCATATATTATATTTAGACAGAGAATGGTGTCAGAATCAGTGTTTTACACACACCTCATGGGGGAAAATTCCCCCCAAAACCACAAAAATCCTCCCCAAAATCTCAGTACTGACACAGATTTTCCATTGAACTGTGTCTCTTGCCCTCCAGTCAAGCCAATTCCCCCGTCAAGGCCTGAAGTCTGGATAGAACACTGATCAAAGTGATTGATGCTAAAGTTCTCTCATATCATTGTCATGCAACTTGATGGCTCTAAGTGTAAATCCTTCTTCTGTGCGATGACTCTCAGTTGGTAGACTTTGACTGCTTTAGTTTTCAGGGAAGACCTTTTGCTGAAACGAATCGTCAGAATCGAGGTCCTTATCTGCCATCTTCCTTTGGATCTCCTCTCCAAGGCAGTCCTTCAAGGATGCCCTCATTGTCGAACTATGACCGGTATTCAAGGCCTAGCAGTTCCTTTGGCAATGCTTGTCCAGTTGGACAGGTAAAGACGCGCTGTGTACAGAATGATTCTTTTCATTATCTCAAAAGAGTTTTCCACGTTCTCTGAGTCAACTATGAGTCATTTAGAATAATAATACATTTTCTATTTACATTCATTTTCATTTTTACTGAACTTTTAGTTTGTATTTGAATTGTTTAAATAAACCTTTTGCATTGTCCTTAATTGCTGGTGTATTGGTTCTTGTAATATGACACAAAATGTTGTATTGGTTTTTTCATTTGAAATTTTGAAAATAATGTTGATCATAGGCGTAAAATTCAATTGGACTGCTAGACTTGAACCCCCAAATTTTTGAGAGACTAGGCTTTGGAGGTTGCAAACCCCCACACAGAGCCCTTGCAATTTTATCCAGTTTTTGCATCTATGGCATTGATCAGTTGTTGTTGAGATGTCTTCAGTTTGTAAGCTATTGCTTCCTGGTTTCTTTGATTCAAACATTTGGCTGTTTTGTTTTTCAAAATACAGTAGACCACAGGTTGATTTTTTGAAGTTTCCAGCTTTAGTTGCAATACTGGTATTAGCTTTAACTACTTAATTAATTTATTAATTTTTGTGTATTTATTTATGAGATCTCAGCAGATTTAAGCATAGGTTTTATACATTAAAATAGAATTCAAATCTGCACAGGCATCTACTTACTTGTCAACTTATGCTCAAAAAACTTTCTCATGCCTACTGATACTTCTCACAGTGCACACATATTTCATTTTGACAGTTGCACTCTGGTTTTGGAGATCCAGAAACTTTTCAAATGGATGAAGATGTTGATCCAGGGATCAAAGCGGTCAGATCGTCGACCAACAGGACGTTGCGTATTCTGTCAACTTCTGTGGAGGGACTGAAGCATTGGGCAAAATATAGGAATGAAATTCCACTGCTGTTTGAAGTATTTGGTTGGTA
Organism: Metaphire vulgaris; assembly: GCA_018105865.1. Lineage (NCBI taxonomy): Eukaryota > Metazoa > Annelida > Clitellata > Crassiclitellata > Megascolecidae > Metaphire > Metaphire vulgaris. Next base: position 11,825,097 of record CM030866.1, on the reverse strand, counting down.
GCCAATAGAGGTGCTAGGACAAAATGTCAGCGGACAAAATGTCATGGTGACAATATGTCAGCGGACAAAATGTCATCCTAACTCTAACCCTAACCCTAAACCGTGAAATTTTGTCCGTGACATTTTGTCCGCAGACATTTTGTCCGGCCATGGCTAATATCATATTAAAAATTGTTTTTCTTGTGTAATAGTTCAGCACAGTAAATGATGTAGCTGGCCAGAAATTATTCTGAGGTGTGGTACACTTTTGTAAACCATATTTTACTCTAAGCTCCTGCAAAATACAAATGGTTCCATTGTTTCATTGTGGCAGAATTCTCACTCTCTTGAAGTTTCAACACCTACTCTTCAATAATCTAGCCACTGTTGTCTTTAACATAGGATCAAATCCATGGGATTGAATATATTTGAGTATCTCATCTGATTGAATAGAAATCTCTGATGAGTGATGACCTACTTAAAGACCAGTGCAAACCAAATGGTCACCCATCCAAGGACTAACCATTCTCAGCTCCTACTAAATTTGACTCATTGTTATATTTATTTCTGTTCAGATGATGAGAATATTTGAAGAAGAAAGGCCGTATTTATTTGTGTATTTGTTGTTTATTTGTTGTGAATAGGGCTCGTTAACTCTGCTGTGTCTGGCGATGGCTCAACAGAAGCCGTGCAGTTTGTTTTGAAAGATGCGAATGGCGCAACAATAAACTGCGTCTTCCATCAAATTGTAAGTGCGAAAGATCATCGCATCTATTCTAATAAGACCGCAAGGTTGTAACAACAGAGACGGAACATTTGGAAAATGGAGTTTTAAATCAAAGTGCTAGACATGTGCTTTGGAGTGATTCTTCAGAAGAGGCGCTATACAAATATTCTTTTACATTATATTACAAACAGCTCTAATATCCAATGTGCACCAGTGACCAGTGGATATACAAATGCCTCTGATAAAGAAACTCCAATAATCAAGATTAGTATCTATTGTTCATTTCAGTCCAGAACTGATGTGCTACCAAATGTGTTATTGGTTCATTAGTATTGCTATTATTTATTATTATTATTATTATTATTATTATTATTATTATTATTATTATTATTATTATTATTATTATGAAGGCAATTTTTATAATGCTGTGAGCATAGCAGATGCCAAAGTCAAGGACACATCACTTGAATGAAAAGTGAAATACATTGGTATCGAGATTTCACTTAAATAATTACACAACAGAGTTCACTTTAGTAACGTTGTCGGGTTCTGTAGAATTTGATTGAGGCAAGAAGCTGACCTATCCCAGAACTTGGCAGTTTACAATTGCTATAATTTAGACATAGAATTTCTTATTGATTTCACTATGAGTGTGATGTATTGGGGTTTGACTAAGCCATAAGGGAGTGAGATGCACGGCATCAGGTCTTATGGTGATGTCAAGGAGTGTTAGGGTGGTTTTGAGTTTGGCGCAGACACTTCTCCAACTTGCGCAGTTAATCTATTCACTGAACTCCAAGGTTGAGTATTTTTAGAGATTTTATGAAAACATTTTTATCAAAGAAAATGTCTTTTCTGAACAAGACTTTTGGATGGATTCTAGGAAGTTCCTCAGTCTCTGGCTTTGGAATTCATTACCCAACATCACTTTGTATAACCAGCGCATTATCATCGTACTGATCTGGTCTTAAGACATATCTGTTTGTCTTGGCCTATTCTCCTTAGATTGCTCCACTGCCAATCTGACTACCTATCCGGCGTGACCTGGCTCTAATTTGGATTGAATGTTGGTGAGCCATTTATTGTTATAGTGGTGCTATAGAAGTTTATTAATTGATGGATAAGGTGACTAATTCAGTGAAAATGCTGACTTCAATGGCTTCTATGTTGCAGGACAGAACTCTTCCACGGTTGATTCGGGGTCAGTGGTACAGGTGAGTATTGTTGCATTTTGTGGTGCCGTATAGTGCTGTGTCATCTGTGTCATATATAGTGATATATAGTGTATAGTGCTGTGTCATCTCATCCTCATGGATGAGCTCTACTATAGCAGTTGACCACCATATGCTGTTCGTCTACTTACCCAAGTTCTTCTAATGTTTATGGTTTTTCGGTGATGTTTTGAAAAAGTCTAGTGCACTTTTACTGTTTTACACTGATTCTGCGTTGTGATAATATACTCAGCACCTCTTATATCTCTACTCAGATGATAATAATAATAATAATAATAATAATAATAATAATAATAATAATAATGATGATGATGATGATGATGATGATGATGATGATGATGATGATGATGATGATGATGATGATGATGATGATGATGATGATGATGATGATGATGATGATGATGATGATGATGATGATGATGATGATGATGATAATAATAATAATAATAATGTGATTTTAAGTGGTTTAAGGAGGCCAAGTAAGCCTGTGTGAAAACCACTGATGTAACTAACTGCATTCAATAACCTAGTTTGTCGAGATAGCCCTTGTCAATGTTTATCCCAGATTTTAAGTGTAAATTAGGCAGTTCCAATACCATGTCTTGGATACAGATAAAGACCTGCTCTCTAAGTGAGAGAAAACTTATCTGTGGCTCCAAGTCCTTGCAAGCGCCGGTACGTTGAAATCCCTGAAAACAATCCCGTTGTCAAAATCAGCAAATCTTTTGATTTTAGGTGTATTGGTCGATACAGTTTTCTGGACGCTGCTTGTCTCCGCTGCGTTTCCATTCGACCAGCAAGTGAATCCGAGAAAAGTTCTGCTAAACTTCTTATGAGACTGTCTGATGATGCACTTCAAACCTGGGCTCAAAAGGTTCACGAGATGTGAATGATTGATCAAATAAATGACTGATGCTCCTATTCAGTTCTTGGATTTCCAGAAACAGAATTTGACTCTAAAGATGTTCGAATATTTTTTCCAAGTTGTTAATATGACTGTTGCTGGTTTAAAGTTTCTGAAGTTGGATTCTCTAATTGTTTATGAATTATAAATGCGAATATTTAAGAATTGTAATGTCATTTAATTGAGGATAAAAGTTTCGCAATTGCTGTGACCTGCTTAGAATTTGTAAGCGTTCATGTTATTCTACATTTTATTTGTGCGTAATTTAATAAAAGATGCTTACTTACTTAGTTAGCATGATTTAAAGTGGCTTAGGAGGCATTAATGCCTGTGTGAAAGCCACTAGGGGCACTAACGGGGCTTGAACCCGCTCCGTCAGCCTGACGCTCCAGCACGTAACCCACTCTGCCATCCTCCGCCCCCAACTTAAATTTTTCTTTTGAGTTTGGTGACATAGCCTACTGTTCATGGCTGATTTTCAAAAGTAGCAGTGGCAGTCTGACTATTACAACAAAATTATTTACATTTAATATATTACGAAAATTGCATGAATAAATTCCAGGAATATATAAACACCAGATGGAATGGTCACTAAAATTAATTAGGCCTACCGTTGATAGACAGTAGCTGCATATCTTTGTCATATATGACCATGATGCCTTTGGATAAAATGACCCTGTCCGAATAACCCCTACCTTTTGTCTATAGTTATTTCAAATATAGAATGAAGCGTCTATGAATAAGCAGCTACTGCGGTATTACACTTAATTTTCTCCATAGCTATAACCACCCGACCCGCTACCTCATGGATACACTGACCTTTGGCCGGCTGACAACCCACCTTGCCTATAAGTAAGTAAGTAAAATCTCGTGGATTTCTATAGCGCCTTGGGGAGCAGCACAACAGTAGCTGCTTATTCTTAGGCGCTCAGCCTCTCTTAAAATAGCTATGGGGAAGGTATGTTATCAGCCAGGCAATAGGTAGCCTAGAGCTATTTCATAAAAGATTAAGCGCATAAAAATAAGCAGCTAGGTACTACTGCACTAATTTAAACGCTATATAAATTTGCGAGATTTTACTTACTTACTTTAACTTTTATATATATATATATATATATATATATATATATATATATATATGATCAATATGCGAAATATGTTTATTGTTATCATTCGGTTAATTGATTCCTTGCGTTCATAAGACAGTCCAAATAGTTTCTGACATTGATATTAATTGAATCTGCAAATGAGGATTCGGATTTTTGTCGACTTTTGATGCTTCACTTTCTACTGCAGCCACAGTGAGAGTTTAAAGTGTTTTTCTCTAATATCGCTCACTATGTCCGATCATCCTAAGACATTTTAATAAGTTTTAATCGGTTTATTGAGCGCTAAATTCTCTTTAAGACGATCTTTTTATGAAATATCTGATTAGTTTCATGTGTTGAAATTAAGCGACCATTATATGCAGGATCCTGCCATGCATAAAAGACGACGATAAGTTTCTGCCCTCTGCCATGGGCACCAAATACCTTAAGTACGCCTCTGTCTAATTGTGCCGTTCTGTAGCCCAGTCATGATTAGGGCCCATACTATTTGCGTCAGATTCATTGATTCAGCGCTTAAACTCAAGATATCTGAAGTCTAGCTCGTCAGAAATTCAGCCAAAGCAGTCTTTCAGAAATTGCAGATCTGGCCAATGAGCACACTAAATGCACGGGATCATCAGCCCTCGCATTCATTTTAAATTCATTTGCATTGAAGGCTGAATATTGATAAATTGATCAGATCTTTTGTGGATAGATTTGAAGTACCATCACTTGGTACCTTTGTGTATTAGAACTGGTGCTATGCAAGTGCATCACCACCATGATCATTGGGTTTGGGAATTGGGGAGCAGTTATGTAGTTGATATTTGCAAGTTGCAACCATACTTTTTCATAAGCTGCACCAGAACTTTGGAGCTCAATTCCAGCATCCCTCTGCTGTTTACGCCATGGTCAAATAACAAATTCTGATGCACAATTTCCTACACTTCTCAGCATCTCAAGTTTTTCTTTCTAAACTCAAAGCATTTATCTTCAAAAATCATTTCCTCTATAGCTGTACGTCCCAACTACAATGACCCTTTGGATTAAATGACCCTGCCTGACTGATCCCCACCTTGGCTATAGTTACTTCACACTAAAGATTAAGCACCTAGGTATAAGGAGCTACTGTGGTGCTGCTTTTGAAAGCACTATAGAATTCACTAGATTTTACTTACTTACTTAATAGATAGGACAGAACTCCTGCTTAGAGCCCAGGCAGCATCCAATCATTGTCTGGCAAAGGTAGCATAGTTTCGAAGAGCAGATGAATGCCAATCTCTTTATATGCATATATGGCACTGAAAGTTGATAATTATTTGGATGTCAAATATGACTGCATACCATACCATGTGTAAGGAATCTGGTTATATTTCTGTTTTCCTCGTAATTTTCAAGTATTTAGATGATGCATTTGAGTTTAAGTGATACCTTTATAGCAAATTTATTACTAATCTACCCTACTGGAAACAGTAAAGAAAAGAAAACTGAAATACTGGGGACATATTATGCGAACAAAGCAGGAATGTCTGGAGAAGGACATAATGCAGGGCACAATGCCTGGATCACGAAAAAGAGGCAGGCCAAGAAAAAAGTGGGAAGACAACATCAAAGAGTGGACAGGACTCACTATCGAGCACGCGATAAGAAGAGCAGAAGATCGTAACATCTGGAAGATGACAGTTCATAATGCAACCAATCTTTGGAGCGAAGACGGTTGAAGACAAGACAAGACAATTACTAATCTAAGAGAGAATATCAAAGGCTATGAAAATTAAACTGGAAGCTGCAGAAATGTGATTCTCCAGGCGAATGCTAAAAGTTATGTGGATGGATAAAAGAACCAACAAAGAAGTTTTACAGATGATGGAAGAGGAACAAGCACTGATAACTACCATCAAGCTAAGACAGATGAAATTTTTTGGGCACTTGATGAGGAAAGATGGACTCAAGAACTTGGCAGTGACATGCATGGTGGAGGGCAAAAGATCAAGAAGAAAACAAAGATCAAAATACACAGACAAACTAAGAGATGGACTGGAGATAGACAAAAACATTGAACTCCTGAGGAATACCAGAGATCGTGAAAAGTGGAAGTCCATGGCCACCGACGCAGAAATGCATGGCACCTGAGAAGAAGAAGAAGAAGAAGAAGAAGAAGAAGAAGAAGAAGAGAGAATAAGTTTTTAAATTGAATGAACTGGTGGAATAGGGAGGTAAGCGCATATAACCCCTTAATGGCGAAATTGTCAATTTCATAAAGGGCATTCATTTCTCTATGCAACAGCAAAATTATCTTTAACGCTATCTTTACATACTTGCTTGAAAATTGATGACAACAGCCTTCAAACTTCCATTGCTTGAACCAAAACAGGTCGAAATTATAATAATTCTTGTCAGGGGGCCAAAATACAGGGGCTGTTGGTTGTGCCCGTGCACCACACATGTCTTACACTTACCATAACCCTAACCCTAACCCTAATCCCTAACTTTTAGCCTGCGCCTCCCAGCAGTTCTCCCGCCATTGCCCCCAGCCATTTTTACTAAGTTACCAAACTGGGAATCTGGCTACGCCACTGCGCGTTGACTTAAGATAATTCCATCCTATTCATTGAGTTTGAAGTGACTGTACTGGTGTGGTGCTAGGTCCGGCCGGGGTAGTTCGGGTACATTCTGGATTGGCTGCATTTAAAGCGACTAGACCTCTCTAAGATACGTGCCTGCCGCCTCTGGCCGCCGCCTGGTGTTCTCACCTGTCATTCGTTCGTTGGAATTCGCACGCTTAGCCTACTACGGCAGCTTTTCGCAACATCGCTCCTGAAGATGATTTCTTATCGAAACGCCGTCGAGCTTCAAAAAGTGGCACCGTTTCTGACGTTTCCTTGACAACAGCCTTCAAACTTCCATTGCTTCGAACCGAAACAGGTCGAAATTATAATAATTCTTGTCAGGGGCCAAAATACAGGGGGCTGTTGGTTGTGCCCGTGCACCACACATGTCTTACACTTACCATAACCCTAACCCTAACCCTAATCCCTAACTTTTAGCCTGCGCCTCCCAGCAGTTCTCCCCCCGCCATTGCCCCCAGCCATTTTTACTAAGTTACCAAACTGGGAATCTGGCTACGCCACTGCGCGTTGACTTAAGATAATTCCATCCTATTCATTGAGTTTGAAGTGACTGTAATTGGTGTGGTGCTAGGTCCGGCCGGGGGTAGTTCGGGTACATTCTGGATTGGCTGCATTTAAAGCGACTAGACCTCTCTAAGATACGTGCCTGCCGCCTCTGGCCGCCGCCTGGTGTTCTCACCTGTCATTCGTTCGTTGGAATTCGCACGCTTAGCCTACTACGGCAGCTTTTTCGCAACATCGCTCCTGAAGATGATTTCTTATCGAAACGCGTCGAGCTTCGAAAAAGTGGCACCGTTTCTGACGTTTCCTTGACAACAGCCTTCAAACTTCCATTGCTTCGAACCGAAACAGGTCGAAATTATAATAATTCTTGTCAGGGGCCAAAATACAGGGGGCTGTTGGTTGTGCCCGTGCACCACACATGTCTTACACTTACCATAACCCTAACCCTAACCCTAATCCCTAACTTTTAGCCTGCGCCTCCCAGCAGTTCTCCCCCGCCATTGCCCCCTAGCCATTTTTACTAAGTTACCAAACTGGGAATCTGGCTACGCCACTGCGCGTTGACTTAAGATAATTCCATCCTATTCATTGAGTTTGAAGTGACTGTAATTGGTGTGGTGCTAGGTCCGGCCGGGGTAGTTCGGGTACATTCTGGATTGGCTGCATTTAAAGCGACTGACTAGACCTCTCTAAGATACGTGCCTGCCGCCTCTGGCCGCCGCCTGGTGTTCTCACCTGTCATTCGTTCGTTGGAATTCGCACGCTTAGCCTACTACGGCAGCTTTTCGCAACATCGCTCCTGAAGATGATTTCTTATCGAAACGCGTCGAGCTTCGAAAAAGTGGCACCGTTTCTGACGTTTCCTTGACAACAGCCTTCAAACTTCCATTGCTTCGAACCGAAACAGGTCGAAATTATAATAATTCTTGTCAGGGGCCAAAATACAGGGGGCTGTTGGTTGTGCCCGTGCACCACACATGTCTTACACTTACCATAACCCTAACCCTAACCCTAATCCCTAACTTTTAGCCTGCGCCTCCCAGCAGTTCTCCCCCGCCATTGCCCTCAGCCATTTTTACTAAGTTACCAAACTGGGAATCTGGCTACGCCACTGCGCGTTGACTTAAGATAATTCCATCCTATTCATTGAGTTTGAAGTGACTGTAATTGGTGTGGTGCTAGGTCCGGCCGGGGTAGTTCGGGTACATTCTGGATTGGCTGCATTTAAAGCGACTAGACCTCTCTAAGATACGTGCCTGCCGCCTCTGGCCGCCGCCTGGTGTTCTCACCTGTCATTCGTTCGTTGGAATTCGCACGCTTAGCCTACTACGGCAGCTTTTCGCAACATCGCTCCTGAAGATGATTTCTTATCGAAACGCGTCGAGCTTCGAAAAAGTGGCACCGTTTCTGACGTTTCCTTGACAACAGCCTTCAAACTTCCATTGCTTCGAACCGAAACAGGTCGAAATTATAATAATTCTTGTCAGGGGGGCCAAAATACAGGGGGCTGTTGGTTGTGCCCGTGCACCACACATGTCTTACACTTACCATAACCCTAACCCTAACCCTAATCCCTAACTTTTAGCCTGCGCCTCCCAGCAGTTCTCCCCGCCATTGCCCCAGCCATTTTTACTAAGTTACCAAACTGGGAATCTGGCTACGCCACTGCGCGTTGACTTAAGATAATTCCATCCTATTCATTGAGTTTGAAGTGACTGTAATTGGTGTGGTGCTAGGTCCGGCCGGGGTAGTTCGGGTACATTCTGGATTGGCTGCATTTAAAGCGACTAGACCTCTCTAAGATACGTGCCTGCCGCCTCTGGCCGCCGCCTGGTGTTCTCACCTGTCATTCGTTCGTTGGAATTCGCACGCTTAGCCTACTACGGCAGCTTTTCGCAACATCGCTCCTGAAGATGATTTCTTATCGAAACGCGTCGAGCTTCGAAAAAGTGGCACCGTTTCTGACGTTTCCTTGACAACAGCCTTCAAACTTCCATTGCTTCGAACCGAAACAGGTCGAAATTATAATAATTCTTGTCAGGGGGCCAAAATACAGGGGCTGTTGGTTGTGCCTGTGCACCACACATGTCTTACACTTACCATAACCCTAACCCTAACCCTAATCCCTAACTTTTAGCCTGCGCCTCCAGCAGTTCTCCCCCGCCATTGCCCCTAGCCATTTTTACTAAGTTACCAAACTGGGAATCTGGCTACGCCACTGCGCGTTGACTTAAGATAATTCCATCCTATTCATTGAGTTTGAAGTGACTGTAATTGGTGTGGTGCTAGGTCCGGCCGGGGGTAGTTCGGGTACATTCTGGATTGGCTGCATTTAAAGCGACTAGACCTCTCTAAGATACGTGCCTGCCGCCTCTGGCCGCCGCCTGGTGTTCTCACCTGTCATTCGTTCGTTGGAATTCGCACGCTTAGCCTACTACGGCAGCTTTTCGCAACATCGCTCCTGAAGATGATTTCTTATCGAAACGCGTCGAGCTTCGAAAAAGTGGCACCGTTTCTGACGTTTCCTTGACAACAGCCTTCAAACTTCCATTGCTTCGAACCGAAACAGGTCGAAATTATAATAATTCTTGTCAGGGGCCAAAATACAGGGGCTGTTGGTTGTGCCTGTGCACCACACATGTCTTACACTTACCATAACCCTAACCCTAACCCTAATCCCTAACTTTTAGCCTGCGCCTCCCAGCAGTTCTCCCCGCCATTGCCCCCAGCCATTTTTACTAAGTTACCAAACTGGGAATCTGGCTACGCCACTGCGCGTTGACTTAAGATAATTCCATCCTATTCATTGAGTTTGAAGTGACTGTAATTGGTGTGGTGCTAGGTCCGGCCGGGGTAGTTCGGTACATTCTGGATTGGCTGCATTTAAAGCGACTAGACCTCTCTAAGATACGTGCCTGCCGCCTCTGGCCGCCGCCTGGTGTTCTCACCTGTCATTCGTTCGTTGGAATTCGCACGCTTAGCCTACTACGGCAGCTTTTCGCAACATCGCTCCTGAAGATGATTTCTTATCGAAACGCGTCGAGCTTCGAAAAAGTGGCACCGTTTCTGACGTTTCCTGACAACAGCCTTCAAACTTCCATTGCTTCGAACCGAAACAGGTCGAAATTATAATAATTCTTGTCAGGGGGCCAAAATACAGGGGCTGTTGGTTGTGCCCGTGCACCACACATGTCTTACACTTACCATAACCCTAACCCTAACCCTAATCCCTAACTTTTAGCCTGCGCCTCCCAGCAGTTCTCCCCGCCATTGCCCCCAGCCATTTTTACTAAGTTACCAAACTGGGAATCTGGCTACGCCACTGCGCGTTGACTTAAGATAATTCCATCCTATTCATTGAGTTTGAAGTGACTGTAATTGGTGTGGTGCTAGGTCCGGCCGGGGTAGTTCGGGTACATTCTGGATTGGCTGCATTTAAAGCGACTAGACCTCTCTAAGATACGTGCCTGCCGCCTCTGGCCGCCGCCTGGTGTTCTCACCTGTCATTCGTTCGTTGGAATTCGCACGCTTAGCCTACTACGGCAGCTTTTCGCAACATCGCTCCTGAAGATGATTTCTTATCGAAACGCGTCGAGCTTCGAAAAAGTGGCACCGTTTCTGACGTTTCCTTGACAACAGCCTTCAAACTTCCATTGCTTCGAACCGAAACAGGTCGAAATTATAATAATTCTTGTCAGGGGGCCAAAATACAGGGGCTGTTGGTTGTGCCCGTGCACCACACATGTCTTACACTTACCATAACCCTAACCCTAACCCTAATCCCTAACTTTTAGCCTGCGCCTCCCAGCAGTTCTCCCCGCCATTGCCCCAGCCATTTTTACTAAGTTACCAAACTGGGAATCTGGCTACGCCACTGCGCGTTGACTTAAGATAATTCCATCCTATTCATTGAGTTTGAAGTGACTGTAATTGGTGTGGTGCTAGGTCCGGCCGGGGGTAGTTCGGGTACATTCTGGATTGGCTGCATTTAAAGCGACTAGACCTCTCTAAGATACGTGCCTGCCGCCTCTGGCCGCCGCCTGGTGTTCTCACCTGTCATTCGTTCGTTGGAATTCGCACGCTTAGCCTACTACGGCAGCTTTTCGCAACATCGCTCCTGAAGATGATTTCTTATCGAAACGCGTCGAGCTTCGAAAAAGTGGCACCGTTTCTGACGTTTCCTTGACAACAGCCTTCAAACTTCCATTGCTTCGAACCGAAACAGGTCGAAATTATAATAATTCTTGTCAGGGGCCAAAATACAGGGGCTGTTGGTTGTGCCCGTGCACCACACATGTCTTACACTTACCATAACCCTAACCTAACCCTAATCCCTAACTTTTAGCCTGCGCCTCCCAGCAGTTCTCCCCCGCCATTGCCCCCTAGCCATTTTTACTAAGTTACCAAACTGGGAATCTGGCTACGCCACTGCGCGTTGACTTAAGATAATTCCATCCTATTCATTGAGTTTGAAGTGACTGTAATTGGTGTGGTGCTAGGTCCGGCCGGGGGTAGTTCGGGTACATTCTGGATTGGCTGCATTTAAAGCGACTAGACCTCTCTAAGATACGTGCCTGCCGCCTCTGGCCGCCGCCTGGTGTTCTCACCTGTCATTCGTTCGTTGGAATTCGCACGCTTAGCCTACTACGGCAGCTTTTCGCAACATCGCTCCTGAAGATGATTTCTTATCGAAACGCGTCGAGCTTCGAAAAAGTGGCACCGTTTCTGACGTTTCCTTGACAACAGCCTTCAAACTTCCATTGCTTCGAACCGAAACAGGTCGAAATTATAATAATTCTTGTCAGGGGGCCAAAATACAGGGGCTGTTGGTTGTGCCCGTGCACCACACATGTCTTACACTTACCATAACCCTAACCCTAACCCTAATCCCTAACTTTTAGCCTGCGCCTCCCAGCAGTTCTCCCCGCCATTGCCCCTAGCCATTTTTACTAAGTTACCAAACTGGGAATCTGGCTACGCCACTGCGCGTTGACTTAAGATAATTCCATCCTATTCATTGAGTTTGAAGTGACTGTAATTGGTGTGGTGCTAGGTCCGGCCGGGGGTAGTTCGGGTACATTCTGGATTGGCTGCATTTAAAGCGACTAGACCTCTCTAAGATACGTGCCTGCCGCCTCTGGCCGCCGCCTGGTGTTCTCACCTGTCATTCGTTCGTTGGAATTCGCACGCTTAGCCTACTACGGCAGCTTTTCGCAACATCGCTCCTGAAGATGATTTCTTATCGAAACGCGTCGAGCTTCGAAAAAAGTGGCACCGTTTCTGACGTTTCCTTGACAACAGCCTTCAAACTTCCATTGCTTCGAACCGAAACAGGTCGAAATTATAATAATTCTTGTCAGGGGCCAAAATACAGGGGCTGTTGGTTGTGCCCGTGCACCACACATGTCTTACACTTACCATAACCCTAACCCTAACCCTAATCCCTAACTTTTAGCCTGCGCCTCCCAGCAGTTCTCCCCGCCATTGCCCCCAGCCATTTTTACTAAGTTACCAAACTGGGAATCTGGCTACGCCACTGCGCGTTGACTTAAGATAATTCCATCCTATTCATTGAGTTTGAAGTGACTGTAATTGGTGTGGTGCTAGGTCCGGCCGGGGGTAGTTCGGGTACATTCTGGATTGGCTGCATTTAAAGCGACTAGACCTCTCTAAGATACGTGCCTGCCGCCTCTGGCCGCCGCCTGGTGTTCTCACCTGTCATTCGTTCGTTGGAATTCGCACGCTTAGCCTACTACGGCAGCTTTTCGCAACATCGCTCCTGAAGATGATTTCTTATCGAAACGCGTCGAGCTTCGAAAAAGTGGCACCGTTTCTGACGTTTCCTTGACAACAGCCTTCAAACTTCCATTGCTTCGAACCGAAACAGGTCGAAATTATAATAATTCTTGTCAGGGGGGCCAAAATACAGGGGGCTGTTGGTTGTGCCCGTGCACCACACATGTCTTACACTTACCATAACCCTAACCCTAACCCTAATCCCTAACTTTTAGCCTGCGCCTCCCAGCAGTTCTCCCCGCCATTGCCCCTAGCCATTTTTACTAAGTTACCAAACTGGGAATCTGGCTACGCCACTGCGCGTTGACTTAAGATAATTCCATCCTATTCATTGAGTTTGAAGTGACTGTAATTGGTGTGGTGCTAGGTCCGGCCGGGGTAGTTCGGGTACATTCTGGATTGGCTGCATTTAAAGCGACTAGACCTCTCTAAGATACGTGCCTGCCGCCTCTGGCCGCCGCCTGGTGTTCTCACCTGTCATTCGTTCGTTGGAATTCGCACGCTTAGCCTACTACGGCAGCTTTTCGCAACATCGCTCCTGAAGATGATTTCTTATCGAAACGCGTCGAGCTTCGAAAAAGTGGCACCGTTTCTGACGTTTCCTTGACAACAGCCTTCAAACTTCCATTGCTTCGAACCGAAACAGGTCGAAATTATAATAATTCTTGTCAGGGGCCAAAATACAGGGGCTGTTGGTTGTGCCCGTGCACCACACATGTCTTACACTTACCATAACCCTAACCCTAACCCTAATCCCTAACTTTTAGCCTGCGCCTCCCAGCAGTTCTCCCCGCCATTGCCCCCAGCCATTTTTACTAAGTTACCAAACTGGGAATCTGGCTACGCCACTGCGCGTTGACTTAAGATAATTCCATCCTATTCATTGAGTTTGAAGTGACTGTAATTGGTGTGGTGCTAGGTCCGGCCGGGGGTAGTTCGGGTACATTCTGGATTGGCTGCATTTAAAGCGACTAGACCTCTCTAAGATACGTGCCTGCCGCCTCTGGCCGCCGCCTGGTGTTCTCACCTGTCATTCGTTCGTTGGAATTCGCACGCTTAGCCTACTACGGCAGCTTTTTCGCAACATCGCTCCTGAAGATGATTTCTTATCGAAACGCGTCGAGCTTCGAAAAAGTGGCACCGTTTCTGACGTTTCCTTGACAACAGCCTTCAAACTTCCATTGCTTCGAACCGAAACAGGTCGAAATTATAATAATTCTTGTCAGGGGGGCCAAAATACAGGGGGGGCTGTTGGTTGTGCCCGTGCACCACACATGTCTTACACTTACCATAACCCTAACCCTAACCCTAATCCCTAACTTTTAGCCTGCGCCTCCCAGCAGTTCTCCCCCGCCATTGCCCCCTAGCCATTTTTACTAAGTTACCAAACTGGGAATCTGGCTACGCCACTGCGCGTTGACTTAAGATAATTCCATCCTATTCATTGAGTTTGAAGTGACTGTAATTGGTGTGGTGCTAGGTCCGGCCGGGGGTAGTTCGGGTACATTCTGGATTGGCTGCATTTAAAGCGACTAGACCTCTCTAAGATACGTGCCTGCCGCCTCTGGCCGCCGCCTGGTGTTCTCACCTGTCATTCGTTCGTTGGAATTCGCACGCTTAGCCTACTACGGCAGCTTTTCGCAACATCGCTCCTGAAGATGATTTCTTATCGAAACGCGTCGAGCTTCGAAAAAGTGGCACCGTTTCTGACGTTTCCTTGACAACAGCCTTCAAACTTCCATTGCTTCGAACCGAAACAGGTCGAAATTATAATAATTCTTGTCAGGGGCGCCAAAATACAGGGGCTGTTGGTTGTGCCCGTGCACCACACATGTCTTACACTTACCATAACCCTAACCCTAACCCTAATCCCTAACTTTTAGCCTGCGCCTCCCAGCAGTTCTCCCCCGCCATTGCCCCCTAGCCATTTTTACTAAGTTACCAAACTGGGAATCTGGCTACGCCACTGCGCGTTGACTTAAGATAATTCCATCCTATTCATTGAGTTTGAAGTGACTGTAATTGGTGTGGTGCTAGGTCCGGCCGGGGGTAGTTCGGGTACATTCTGGATTGGCTGCATTTAAAGCGACTAGACCTCTCTAAGATACGTGCCTGCCGCCTCTGGCCGCCGCCTGGTGTTCTCACCTGTCATTCGTTCGTTGGAATTCGCACGCTTAGCCTACTACGGCAGCTTTTCGCAACATCGCTCCTGAAGATGATTTCTTATCGAAACGCGTCGAGCTTCGAAAAAGTGGCACCGTTTCTGACGTTTCCTTGACAACAGCCTTCAAACTTCCATTGCTTCGAACCGAAACAGGTCGAAATTATAATAATTCTTGTCAGGGGCCAAAATACAGGGGCTGTTGGTTGTGCCCGTGCACCACACATGTCTTACACTTACCATAACCCTAACCCTAACCCTAATCCCTAACTTTTAGCCTGCGCCTCCCAGCAGTTCTCCCCCGCCATTGCCCCCTAGCCATTTTTACTAAGTTACCAAACTGGGAATCTGGCTACGCCACTGCGCGTTGACTTAAGATAATTCCATCCTATTCATTGAGTTTGAAGTGACTGTAATTGGTGTGGTGCTAGGTCCGGCCGGGGGTAGTTCGGGTACATTCTGGATTGGCTGCATTTAAAGCGACTAGACCTCTCTAAGATACGTGCCTGCCGCCTCTGGCCGCCGCCTGGTGTTCTCACCTGTCATTCGTTCGTTGGAATTCGCACGCTTAGCCTACTACGGCAGCTTTTCGCAACATCGCTCCTGAAGATGATTTCTTATCGAAACGCGTCGAGCTTCGAAAAAGTGGCACCGTTTCTGACGTTTCCTTGACAACAGCCTTCAAACTTCCATTGCTTCGAACCGAAACAGGTCGAAATTATAATAATTCTTGTCAGGGGCCAAAATACAGGGGCTGTTGGTTGTGCCCGTGCACCACACATGTCTTACACTTACCATAACCCTAACCCTAACCCTAATCCCTAACTTTTAGCCTGCGCCTCCCAGCAGTTCTCCCCCCCGCCATTGCCCCCAGCCATTTTTACTAAGTTACCAAACTGGGAATCTGGCTACGCCACTGCGCGTTGACTTAAGATAATTCCATCCTATTCATTGAGTTTGAAGTGACTGTAATTGGTGTGGTGCTAGGTCCGGCCGGGGGTAGTTCGGGTACATTCTGGATTGGCTGCATTTAAAGCGACTAGACCTCTCTAAGATACGTGCCTGCCGCCTCTGGCCGCCGCCTGGTGTTCTCACCTGTCATTCGTTCGTTGGAATTCGCACGCTTAGCCCTACTACGGCAGCTTTTCGCAACATCGCTCCTGAAGATGATTTCTTATCGAAACGCGTCGAGCTTCGAAAAAGTGGCACCGTTTCTGACGTTTCCTTGACAACAGCCTTCAAACTTCCATTGCTTCGAACCGAAACAGGTCGAAATTATAATAATTCTTGTCAGGGGGCCAAAATACAGGGGCTGTTGGTTGTGCCCGTGCACCACACATGTCTTACACTTACCATAACCCTAACCCTAACCCTAATCCCTAACTTTTAGCCTGCGCCTCCCCAGCAGTTCTCCCCGCCATTGCCCCTAGCCATTTTTACTAAGTTACCAAACTGGGAATCTGGCTACGCCACTGCGCGTTGACTTAAGATAATTCCATCCTATTCATTGAGTTTGAAGTGACTGTAATTGGTGTGGTGCTAGGTCCGGCCGGGGTAGTTCGGGTACATTCTGGATTGGCTGCATTTAAAGCGACTAGACCTCTCTAAGATACGTGCCTGCCGCCTCTGGCCGCCGCCTGGTGTTCTCACCTGTCATTCGTTCGTTGGAATTCGCACGCTTAGCCTACTACGGCAGCTTTTCGCAACATCGCTCCTGAAGATGATTTCTTATCGAAACGCGTCGAGCTTCGAAAAAGTGGCACCGTTTCTGACGTTTCCTGACAACAGCCTTCAAACTTCCATTGCTTCGAACCGAAACAGGTCGAAATTATAATAATTCTTGTCAGGGGCCCAAAATACAGGGGGCTGTTGGTTGTGCCCGTGCACCACACATGTCTTACACTTACCATAACCCCTAACCCTAACCCTAATCCCTAACTTTTAGCCTGCGCCTCCCAGCAGTTCTCCCCCGCCATTGCCCCCTAGCCATTTTTACTAAGTTACCAAACTGGGAATCTGGCTACGCCACTGCGCGTTGACTTAAGATAATTCCATCCTATTCATTGAGTTTGAAGTGACTGTAATTGGTGTGGTGCTAGGTCCGGCCGGGGGTAGTTCGGGTACATTCTGGATTGGCTGCATTTAAAGCGACTAGACCTCTCTAAGATACGTGCCTGCCGCCTCTGGCCGCCGCCTGGTGTTCTCACCTGTCATTCGTTCGTTGGAATTCGCACGCTTAGCCTACTACGGCAGCTTTTCGCAACATCGCTCCTGAAGATGATTTCTTATCGAAACGCGTCGAGCTTCGAAAAAGTGGCACCGTTTCTGACGTTTCCTTGACAACAGCCTTCAAACTTCCATTGCTTCGAACCGAAACAGGTCGAAATTATAATAATTCTTGTCAGGGGCCAAAATACAGGGGGCTGTTGGTTGTGCCCGTGCACCACACATGTCTTACACTTACCATAACCCTAACCCTAACCCTAATCCCTAACTTTTAGCCTGCGCCTCCCAGCAGTTCTCCCCGCCATTGCCCCTAGCCATTTTTACTAAGTTACCAAACTGGGAATCTGGCTACGCCACTGCGCGCGTTGACTTAAGATAATTCCATCCTATTCATTGAGTTTGAAGTGACTGTAATTGGTGTGGTGCTAGGTCCGGCCGGGGGTAGTTCGGGTACATTCTGGATTGGCTGCATTTAAAGCGACTAGACCTCTCTAAGATACGTGCCTGCCGCCTCTGGCCGCCGCCTGGTGTTCTCACCTGTCATTCGTTCGTTGAATTCGCACGCTTAGCCTACTACGGCAGCTTTTCGCAACATCGCTCCTGAAGATGATTTCTTATCGAAACGCGTCGAGCTTCGAAAAAGTGGCACCGTTTCTGACGTTTCCTTGACAACAGCCTTCAAACTTCCATTGCTTCGAACCGAAACAGGTCGAAATTATAATAATTCTTGTCAGGGGCCAAAATACAGGGGCTGTTGGTTGTGCCCGTGCACCACACATGTCTTACACTTACCATAACCCTAACCCTAACCCTAATCCCTAACTTTTAGCCTGCGCCCCAGCAGTTCTCCCCCCGCCATTGCCCCTAGCCATTTTTACTAAGTTACCAAACTGGGAATCTGGCTACGCCACTGCGCGTTGACTTAAGATAATTCCATCCTATTCATTGAGTTTGAAGTGACTGTAATTGGTGTGGTGCTAGGTCCGGCCGGGGTAGTTCGGGTACATTCTGGATTGGCTGCATTTAAAGCGACTAGACCTCTCTAAGATACGTGCCTGCCGCCTCTGGCCGCCGCCTGGTGTTCTCACCTGTCATTCGTTCGTTGGAATTCGCACGCTTAGCCTACTACGGCAGCTTTTCGCAACATCGCTCCTGAAGATGATTTCTTATCGAAACGCGTCGAGCTTCGAAAAAGTGGCACCGTTTCTGACGTTTCCTTGACAACAGCCTTCAAACTTCCATTGCTTCGAACCGAAACAGGTCGAAATTATAATAATTCTTGTCAGGGCCAAAATACAGGGGGCTGTTGGTTGTGCCCGTGCACCACACATGTCTTACACTTACCATAACCCTAACCTAACCTAATCCTAACTTTTAGCCTGCGCCTCCCAGCAGTTCTCCCCGCCATTGCCCCTAGCCATTTTTACTAAGTTACCAAACTGGGAATCTGGCTACGCCACTGCGCGTTGACTTAAGATAATTCCATCCTATTCATTGAGTTTGAAGTGACTGTAATTGGTGTGGTGCTAGGTCCGGCCGGGGTAGTTCGGGTACATTCTGGATTGGCTGCATTTAAAGCGACTAGACCTCTCTAAGATACGTGCCTGCCGCCTCTGGCCGCCGCCTGGTGTTCTCACCTGTCATTCGTTCGTTGGAATTCGCACGCTTAGCCTACTACGGCAGCTTTTCGCAACATCGCTCCTGAAGATGATTTCTTATCGAAACGCGTCGAGCTTGAAAAAGTGGCACCGTTTCTGACGTTTCCTTGACAACAGCCTTCAAACTTCCATTGCTTCGAACCGAAACAGGTCGAAATTATAATAATTCTTGTCAGGGGGCCAAAATACAGGGGGCTGTTGGTTGTGCCCGTGCACCACACATGTCTTACACTTACCATAACCCTAACCCTAACCTAATCCCTAACTTTTAGCCTGCGCCTCCCAGCAGTTCTCCCCGCCATTGCCCCTAGCCATTTTTACTAAGTTACCAAACTGGGAATCTGGCTACGCCACTGCGCGTTGACTTAAGATAATTCCATCCTATTCATTGAGTTTGAAGTGACTGTAATTGGTGTGGTGCTAGGTCCGGCCGGGGTAGTTCGGGTACATTCTGGATTGGCTGCATTTAAAGCGACTAGACCTCTCTAAGATACGTGCCTGCCGCCTCTGGCCGCCGCCTGGTGTTCTCACCTGTCATTCGTTCGTTGGAATTCGCACGCTTAGCCTACTACGGCAGCTTTTCGCAACATCGCTCCTGAAGATGATTTCTTATCGAAACGCGTCGAGCTTCGAAAAAGTGGCACCGTTTCTGACGTTTCCTTGACAACAGCCTTCAAACTTCCATTGCTTCGAACCGAAACAGGTCGAAATTATAATAATTCTTGTCAGGGGGGCCAAAATACAGGGGGGGCTGTTGGTTGTGCCCGTGCACCACACATGTCTTACACTTACCATAACCCTAACCCTAACCCTAATCCCTAACTTTTAGCCTGCGCCTCCCAGCAGTTCTCCCCCGCCATTGCCCCCTAGCCATTTTTACTAAGTTACCAAACTGGGAATCTGGCTACGCCACTGCGCGTTGACTTAAGATAATTCCATCCTATTCATTGAGTTTGAAGTGACTGTAATTGGTGTGGTGCTAGGTCCGGCCGGGGGTAGTTCAGGTACATTCTGGATTGGCTGCATTTAAAGCGACTAGACCTCTCTAAGATACGTGCCTGCCGCCTCTGGCCGCCGCCTGGTGTTCTCACCTGTCATTCGTTCGTTGGAATTCGCACGCTTAGCCTACTACGGCAGCTTTTCGCAACATCGCTCCTGAAGATGATTTCTTATCGAAACGCGTCGAGCTTCGAAAAAGTGGCACCGTTTCTGACGTTTCCTTGACAACAGCCTTCAAACTTCCATTGCTTCGAACCAAACAGGTCGAAATTATAATAATTCTTGTCAGGGGCCAAAATACAGGGGCTGTTGGTTGTGCCCGTGCACCACACATGTCTTACACTTACCATAACCCTAACCCTAACCCTAATCCCTAACTTTTAGCCTGCGCCTCCCAGCAGTTCTCCCCCGCCATTGCCCCCAGCCATTTTTACTAAGTTACCAAACTGGGAATCTGGCTACGCCACTGCGCGTTGACTTAAGATAATTCCATCCTATTCATTGAGTTTGAAGTGACTGTAATTGGTGTGGTGCTAGGTCCGGCCGGGGTAGTTCGGGTACATTCTGGATTGGCTGCATTTAAAGCGACTAGACCTCTCTAAGATACGTGCCTGCCGCCTCTGGCCGCCGCCTGGTGTTCTCACCTGTCATTCGTTCGTTGGAATTCGCATGCTTAGCCTACTACGGCAGCTTTTACGCAACATCGCTCCTGAAGATGATTTCTTATCGAAACGCGTCGAGCTTGAAAAAGTGGCACCGTTTCTGACGTTTCCTTGACAACAGCCTTCAAACTTCCATTGCTTCGAACCGAAACAGGTCGAAATTATAATAATTCTTGTCAGGGGGCCAAAATACAGGGGGCTGTTGGTTGTGCCCGTGCACCACACATGTCTTACACTTACCATAACCCTAACCCTAACCTAATCCCTAACTTTTAGCCTGCGCCTCCAGCAGTTCTCCCCGCCATTGCCCCCAGCCATTTTTACTAAGTTACCAAACTGGGAATCTGGCTACGCCACTGCGCGTTGACTTAAGATAATTCCATCCTATTCATTGAGTTTGAAGTGACTGTAATTGGTGTGGTGCTAGGTCCGGCCGGGGTAGTTCGGGTACATTCTGGATTGGCTGCATTTAAAGCGACTAGACCTCTCTAAGATACGTGCCTGCCGCCTCTGGCCGCCGCCTGGTGTTCTCACCTGTCATTCGTTCGTTGGAATTCGCACGCGCTTAGCCTACTCGGCAGCTTTTCGCAACATCGCTCCTGAAGATGATTTCTTATCGAAACGCGTCGAGCTTGAAAAAAGTGGCACCGTTTCTGACGTTTCCTTGACAACAGCCTTCAAACTTCCATTGCTTCGAACCAAAACAGGTCGAAATTATAATAATTCTTGTCAGGGGGCCAAAATACAGGGGCTGTTGGTTGTGCCTGTGCACCACACATGTCTTACACTTACCATAACCCTAACCCTAACCCTAATCCCTACCATCAAGCTAAGACAGATGAAATTTTTTGGGCACTTGATGAGGAAAGATGGACTCAAGAACTTGGCAGTGACATGCATGGTGGAGGGCAAAAGATCAAGAAGAAAAAAAGATCAAAATACACAGACAAACTAAGAGATGGACTGGAGATAGACAAAACATTGAACTCCTGAGGAATACCAGAGATCGTGAAAAGTGGAAGTCCATGGCCACCCGGCCTTGAAAATGCATGGCACCTGAGAAGAAGAAGAAGAAGAAGAAGAAGAAGAAGAAGAAGAAGAGAAATAAGTTTTTAAATTGAATGAACTGGTGGAATAGGGAGGTAAGCGCACATAACCCCTTAATGGCGAAATTGTCAATTTCATAAAGGGCATTCATTTCTCTATGCAACAGCAAGGTATCTTTAACGCTATCTTTACATACTTGCTTGAAAATTGATGACAATCGAATGCAACCTCTTTCGAAGTTGAGACTTCCTGTTCATCCAAAATGGCGGACATGTCTTCGAATGTTCAGTATCAAGTGACTGTGATGAAACTTTGACTTTAATTTGTTTTAAGTTTCACATAGTGTAAAAAGAAGCTTGGCATCATGCTGGACACATTATTTCATATTGTATGTGTGAAAATTATTTTCAATTTAACATTCACTTTCTCTTACTTAAAAGTGTTTAACCTTCATTATGTTCTTGTACCATATTTCCATTTCTTAATATCTTGTGCATGAGTCATACATGTGTACATTTAACATTACATTTGTGTTATGTGTAAGTTTAGATTCATGTTATCTTCTTTGAATTAAATTCTCTTCATTGTGCTTAGAAGTATTACACAGTTGCACTATAGTTAACATCTTCCATTGTGAATGTGTCAATACCATCTCATTTTTTACATTAAATATTATTGTCATTGAACTTATATTTCAATCAAAACCACTTATTTGAATATAGATCTGCTAGTTCTTACAGTTTAATTACAAAATCATATCATTTTCACAGCTTACTATCTTTACCAGTAGAAAATACAATTTTCAACTCTGAATGCTGTTTCCCAAAATTAAAAAAAACCTACCAGTACCTCCTTGTTCCACTGGTCCACTCAATTATTGGTCAAATAATTTTAAAACTTATCACAGTTACGAGTAGAAATAAAGTGCCAGGGTATTTTAAATTTTAGCACAGTTCCTTGTTATTTTCTGTTCCTTTGCTGCAGGAAATGGAGAATTTGGAGACAACCGAAACAACTTCCAACATCTTCACTTTTGAAGACGAAGTACCAACAGCGGATGCTTTCTATGAATATTCTGATCTGCTGAGCAGTTCTGGTCTTCCAATTGTCATCGATAACGGTAATACCGTTGCCTTTGATGCTTAACTGAATGAATCTACAGAAGTGCACGCAGTGGCGTAGCCAGGATTTTCCAAAGGGGAGGGTTATGGTTCCCATCCACATGATTCCCAACTTTGGAAAATTCTGACAACCAAATAAAAAGATGCACAACACTTTCATCATTAAATGTTGAAGGTTGAGAATAGGCATTCGATTATAATTTATGCACATTCTGTTCAACAGTCAAGACATTGAACGTTTTGCTTTAGTTAGCCTTTCGTTGTATAGTTGCTCATGTATTTTGGTGTTGATGGCAGTTGTTATACTGTTATTGTCTGATGTTTGGTTGTTATTTCGCTCTTAGGGTCGTACAAGTGTCGGGTTGGTTGGGCAAGCGATGAACGTCCTCGAATGATATTTAAGAATCTTGTTGCACGGCAGAAAGCAAAGAAGTCTGTGGTGAGATTGACTCTGACGATTCTTCGAAATCTTATTTTTATTGTTCTGTGGAAACAATGTTGATGCTGGCTTCATCTGTGTATTTTGGTGGATATTTTCTTATGATTTTAAATTGCTGAATTAAAACAGTTTTACGCACAAACGTCACAAAACAGAAACATTAAATACCAAAAGAAAAGGGCTGGATGGAATAGCACCTCCACCACCGGAAGACAAAGGAGATCGAAGATCTTGGAAGAAGTTAAAAAAGCAATGAAGAAACTAAGAAATCACAAAAGTGCAGGAACAAGATGGCATAACGGCTGAGATGGTAAAAGCTGGAGATGAAGCATTGACAAAAACAATTCATGAAATATGGAGTCAGGCATGGAACGAAGAGAAATTACCAGAAGAATGGACCAAAATACTAATGGTAGTCATACACAAGAAAGGAGACCTACAAGAACGCAGCAACTATACAGAACAATTTCAATGATAAATCACTTGTGCAAAATATTGATGACAATACTGTTGGAAAGGCTTGAAAACCAAGTAGAACCATATATATCTGAAGAGCAAGCAGGATTTAGACAAAACAATCCAACAAATACTATCTCTCCGGCTAATAGCAGGAAAGGCACATAGAAAAGGAAAGATCGTAAACAACTGTTTCATAGGATTTTGTAAAAGCATTCAACAAAGTCAACACAGACACCCTATGTCTGTTGATCATGTGGACTAGACAGAAAACTCATCAGAGTTCTCCAAAATATAAGCAAACAGTCACAATGTGCAATCAGAATAGGTCATGACATAGACGAATGGCTCAAACTGGCAACTGCAACCAAACAAGGAGACTCAATATAGCAACCTTATCCTTTATCACTTACCTTGAACACATGCTAGAAGAAATAAATAACAATACAGGAATATCAGAACATGGAATGCATATAAATAACATCAAATTTGCGGATGACGTGAACGTAATAGACCACAAATACAGACATCCAAGAATAAATGTACTAACAATCAAAAGAGAAGGGGAGAGAATGGGAATGAATATTAACTCCAACAAAACGAAAATAACGGCAGTTGATCTTAAAGAATTTTCAGTAGAAAACCCAATACAAATAGATGGACAAAACATCGAAAGTGTAGAAAAATTCAACTATCTGGGAAGCCTCCTGATCTGGGATAATGATTTCAATGAAAAAAATCAAGAATAGAATTGGAAAGGCCTATGGAACTTTTGCCTAAATGAAGGTTATCTGGAACAATAAGAAGATAACCAACAAGACTAAACTAAAATTATTACAAACATGCATATTAAGCAGTGTATTATATGCATGCGAGATTTGGGCTTTAAACAATACAAATAACCATACACTGCACACCATTTGAAATGAAGAGCTACAGAAACATCCTAGGAATCAGATGGTCTGACAAGATCAACAACATAAAGGTAAAACAAAGAATGAGGAAAAGGAAAGACATCGTCCAAACAGTCATTGAAAGGAAACTCCGACTATTTGGCCATATCAGAAGAATGAATGATGAAAGGCTGATAAAAAGAATCATACTCCTAAGAGTAATGGAAGGCAAAAACAATAGAGGAAGACCACGAAAAGAATGGATAGACAACAACATTAAGGAATGGCGTAACATGGACATAATATATGAAGCTTACAAAGCCACACAAGACAGAGACAAATGGAGGAGGCAAACTCAAACTGCAACAGACACCAACGGGTATTGTGCCCATGGAGAAGAATGATGAATTAAAACTTTGATTGGATCGAATATTTTCAGCGTGATGAGCTTTTATTTGTATTTATTTAGGAATCGGACATTCTTATCGGCAACGACATTGGAAATGTTGAAATTGCCAGATGGCAGCTCAAGTCACCATTTGACCGTAACTTAGTTACACAGTTTGACACTCAGGTAAAAGAAAACAGATACCTTTATAATTTAGCTACTTCTTTATTTTGTTCCATACTTGAAGGTGTAAGGTATTTAACGGGCATGTACCTGTTTGCTTTTTGATCATTTTGATTCATTTTCCTGTTTGTTTTGCAGGAGCAGATATTTGACTACACATTCAGTCATCTGGGCATTAATACCGATGGTCATATCCAACATCCCATCGTCCTCACTGAACCAGTCTGCAATCCAAACTACTGCCGTGAAAGTGAGTGCAAGGACATCGACTGAATGTTTTCATTCAGTGACGGACTTCATTATATGCCATGCTGCTTCCCCACTCACACTCTCTCTCTGATCTCTGGAATTTACCTTGCCTGGCTGACCACTAAGTTTCAGCTATAGCTATTTCAATGGTAGATTAAGCACCTAGGAATAAGCTGCTACTACGGTAACAGCTTTCAAAAGAGCTATAGAAATTTACGAGATTTTACTTACTTACTTACTTGTCCACCAAGTATAGCAATTCTGTCTTACACTACTGCATAAAAGTAAATGTAACTTTTATTTTGCAAAACATTTAAAATTGTTTGTTCTCTTTCTTTTTTAAAATTTTAAATGATTATATTTGTGAATTACTGTTGTAATTGTCATGATGTACATTAACCCCTTAACCATGTATTTAACTGTAACTCAATGTAAAATGGATGGATATATCCGGGATCCCCAGTTAAGGGGTTAATGGCAGTTTTTGCGTTGAGGTTTATTAATTAAGGTTGTAATCATGTATGTTTAGAGATGTCTGAATTGCTGTTTGAATGCTATCACGTTCCGAGCGTTGCTTATGGGATCGACGGACTGTTCAGTCTCTATTGTAACCACGAGGACTGTCAGGATGGCCTTGTGGTCTCCTGCGGTTATCAGGTTATGCACGTTTTGCCGGTTCTCGATGGAAAATTTCTGCCGTACTTCTGTCGCCGTCTCAATTACGGTGGCGCAACGATCGACGGCTTCATGCAGCGAATTTTGCAGTTGAAATATCCAGGACATGCAGCCGCAATCACTCTCAACAGAGCAGAGGTTTGAATTTCCAGGAGATCTGTTGTTTATTTATTTATTTATTGAAAGTTAGGATTTATGTGGTGAATCATCCTAGAAGGACTACTTGAACACATTACAAAGTACATGAATAATATAGGTCAGGATTTAACAGAAGTTGTTAAGTGGCGTGATAAGATGGTCGACGCGGTTGGTTGTGTGTGTGTGTGGTTTCTTTGGCGCTTTGTGTTGACCATTCTTCAATTAATTGTTTACTGTTCGATGCTTTGAACTTCTTTCCATCGCTTTCTGCACCACAGGAATCCAGAAGCCTTTTAAAAAAGGAGGCTCTTGCATTCATCACTAGCCATGTGCCAGATCAAATTGTATCCAGACATGGGCACCCACAGACATATTTCCAGGGGGGCTAAACGCATATGAACACAATTTGAACATGGTTAATATTTTAGCAAGGTTTTCAAATTTCAATGTGAAATATTGGTATTTGCATTTTCCAGGCAGGGGCAAGTGCCCCCTCTTGCCCTAACATGCAGGCACCCATGTATCCAGACTTAATGTCTGATGCAAAAATTTCTGATATGATTTAGGATCTGATGCTGGAACGAACGCAAGAACTCAGCAACTCATTTGTCTAGAATTTTCTGTAGACTGCCATTGCTTGATGCTTTCTCACAATTTACAGAAGACAATTGTATCATCATCACCATCATCATCGTCATCTTCTTCTTGCTTCATGTGCTGATGTTGAAGTGACAACATGAATTTTTTTTCTGCCACAATGTCTGTCCTGTGTTTTCCTGACTGCTGCTGACAAGTGCAGTCCTGTCCTGACATTTGTCGGCCTCTTCTGTTTTCTTGCTTCTCTGTTTTTGTGACGACTTATGCTCGGTTCATTGTCATGTGTGAGTGAAAGCATGTTGCACTGGGACTAACCTTTTGGAATTCTTTGGATTATTCTCATTTGGCATCATGATCTATATTTAGGAATTTTGTAAAAGAGAGACCTAAGATATGACCCCTATGACCTTAGTTGGCATGGAATGACCCATATGAACTCATTGGATTGAGTCCATTGGATGTGGATTCTAGAATTGATCCGGTGTTGTTTAATGTGATGCAGCAGAGGAAAGATTCAAGGGCACTCCATCAGATTTCTCGTAATTTTCTGAATAAAAATTTTTTATGCCCAGAACTTTTCAACTTTCTTAATAATCTGGTCAAAATTGTTCCAGTGAATTTGCTTATTAGCTTCCAGAACTTTGGGTCATAATAAATAGAATTGGGTTTAACCCCTCCCTGGCTCATTTGTCTCAGTTGATTTAATTTTTTGCTAATGTCTCCTCCTGTGATTTATTTCTTTGTGGATTTTATGTTTGCTGTTTCCATTGAGTAATTTTAGTTTTTGCTCAATTTATGTTTCTTTTGAATTCTGCCTTTTTGCTTTTTTTACTGATCTGTGGAAACTAAACACTTTTCTTACAGGAATTGGTGCAGAAGAGATGTCGTATAGCTGTTGATTTTGCACAGGATCTGGAAAGATGGGTCGATGATGTTTATTATAATTCAAATGTCTACAAATTCCAGTTACCTTTTAATCAGGTAATGCCTTGTTCTTATTCAGTTATCTTGATGAGTTTACTTTCTTCTTAAATTGTAATCGAAACCTTGGAATTTAGAATTTAAATTAGATTTTTAGCCATAGACGTATATTATGCAGTTTTTACTGTACAATTACAGATTTTAAAACATGTGATGATATTTTTGAGTGTATGTGAACTGTTGGCTATTATTTATTTCAATGTGAAATAATTTATTTTGAATGGATGCTCTCTGTTATTATATTAGGATTATTTTTCATTGTGAGATAAATCAGTGGCGTGCTCAATCTTTCTTACTCATCTTAAAACATTTCTGTTTGATTAGGCAGCCGAGGCACATTTGACTCTAACTGCGCCCTGGAAATTGACTAATGAAATGAAATTTTACTCAATGTTTTCACACAGTAATCATACTTACATTAAATTTTAACCTCGTTCAGAGCTTCTTTCTCTTTGCCTGTCTTGGAAATAGACCCAGCTGTACCATTGCATCGTCCATTTGATTTATATGGGCAAATGTTTGCATTGTAAAGTTCAACTTGATATTTCATCTTCATTTAATTCTGCAAATATTTTGCTATTAATGCCATGTAGTTGCTATCTTTAGCTGCCAATGTAGATGATGATGATGATGGTGGTGGTGGTGATGATATGATGATGATGATGACATTGATGATGATGATACTTTGGTTGTGAATAGAGAACTTGAATTGTGTTTTCTCTAACAGCTTGCTGCCGCCAGTCTTTCGGCCGAACATCAAAGGGACCGAAGGGAACAACAAGCAAGACGTTTGAAAGAACTGAACATCAGAAGGCGACAGAAGAAGGTATCTCGTCTCACATAATCTGCAGAAAAATCAACATTACTATGCTTTAGCAATAATGCCAGAGAATGTAGTTATTATTATTACTATTATTATTATTATTATTATTATTATTATTATTATTATTATTATTATTAGCTGGACAATTTATATAGCACAATAAGAATGGCAGAATGGCCAAAGACAAGAGTGCTTTACAAATCTACGTATACCCGATGGTGATTAGGTGAGTCTTAGGATTACTTAGGAAAAGTCTGAGAGAGTCATTGTGACATAGTCTGATAGTGACTTCCACAGTTCTGGATTGCCCCGTGTGACCGACCTGTCCCCAAACTTAGCCGTTTTAGATGGGGGAGGCACTAGCAGTTGAATGTTTTAATTGTTCATCTATGCATCAATAGCATTATTACTGTTATTATTAGTATTTTATTATTATGATCATCATCCTTGAGGTTATTGCTAAAGCACTCTTATATTTGGAAGTGTTTTTTTCTGTTGGCACATAAAGGGCTCGTATGTGGACATGAGTGGTCCTAATCCCTGTTTGGTTTGGCTTTATTGAAAGTAATTTCTATGTTTAAAGTGAGATGTGCATGTTCATTTATTTCTGCAAAGCAATTTCAATTTTTGAACCAAGTTTTTAATGTGTTTTATGTTTTTTTTCAAAACTTGTTTTCTTCATTGTCAGCAGAATTCAACTAAACTGTAAGACTGATCAGTTTGTATCATACAAAGAACGTTTGCATATATCTCCTTTTCTGAAGGATCACTCAGGGAGTCTTGTGCATTTTGTGTGTTATCATTGACTGCATTGAACTTGCTCTCCAGCAAGATTAACATGATAGCTTCTGTAATATCAGACCTTTTGAAAGAATTGTTGCATTTTGTGCACAAATATTATTACCTATAAATATTTGATGTGTGGAAAACTTTGTGGATTTTATGCGATTTGCTGAAATTGTTTTTCAACAAATCTAATTTGTAGTATTGTTTACGTGCATAGAAAAAGTTTTGAGTCTCACATTTTCTGTTTAGACTTAAGCATTTGTGTTGCAGCTTTTCTTTGCATAAAGTGGTTCTGATTGCATCGGTTTATAATTGTTGTTTTTGGCATAGCTTGTTCTGGAGCAAGATCATCTTCAGCAGCTGGTGACATTTCAGGAAATGATACAGGACACTGAGGATGACGAAGCAAGTGAAACCGTACAGGTAATACAGTTGAACATGCCTAAGTGCATATCAGAAAAGTGCATGGCCCACTTAATTGCATATTGGCTGGTCAATCCCAGAATAATGACACATTTCATGTTGTCTCTTTTAGGTTAATTTCTAGTTTAAGTGTCCTATATGATCAAGGCATTCCAGTAGCTTTGCATTTAAGAGAGTTTTACTGTAGTGGTATGATTTTTAATTTATTTCATACTTGTGTTTTACGGTCCATTGTAGTTCTCATTTAGTTTATTACACAGGTTTACAAAAAAATTTTTTTTGAAAATTGTCTGAGTTTTTTCAACTGATTTATGACAATTTGGTACTGCTGAAACTGAAAATGACACTGGTTTCTTTGGATCAGGTCAGGTTTTTTGCTAATTTGATTTTAAAAAATCTAGTCTTATAACTAAATCAATTGCATTTTGTAACATTATAGGGCAACCCCACAAAAAATTTTGTCTGCTGTCTCAGAATTTAGACTTATTTTTGGGTATATTTAGGGTACTGATTCCAAATATGGCACCAGATTTTTTCTATCAGCTCTAGTTTTTGATATTCGGCCATATATTTTAGACTGGAAGTGCGTGATAATTGCCTATATCACAGGGCAACAACAAAAATTTGTGTTGCCTTGTTTTCCTAGAAGTAAGACCTGTTTCTTAGTATATTTAGGGTGCTGATTCCAAATATGACATCAGATTTTTTTCTACCACCTCTAGTTTTTGAGATTCGGCCATCTATTCTAGACTGGAAGTGCGTGATAGTTGCCTATCTCACAGGGTAACAATAAAAATTTGTGTTGCCATGTTTCCCTAGAAGTAAGACCTGTTTCTTGATATATTTAGGGTGCTGATTCCAAATATGGCATCAGATTTTCCCTATCAGCTCTAGTTTTTTTTGGATATGGCCATATATCCTATATTGGAAGTGCGTGATAAATGTATATATTTTCTTTATGTAGCTCTTGATTGCTCTCATCTAAAGGTCTTTGCTAATAACATTAAAGGTCTTACATTTCCCGAAGAAATGAATTAAAATATGTGCAGTATAATCAATTATATTATTTAATTAGATAAGCACGATTCATGAAAACTGTTTTGAGGTAATTGTGGACGAAGGAGCATCAACAAATCTTCAGGGCACATTTAGAAATACAATTGCATGTTAAATGCTTGAAAGCCATTTTGTTCTTATTTCTAGTGTGACAAAGTGATTGACAACTAAATCAGTAATTAATATAGTTGTATTTAAATATGTAATAGTTGTTGCTTTGAAGATTTTTACTGTTCAATGATAGAATTTGAATTGATTAAGGATTCTGCATTTAACGCATTATTAGTAGAACCAAAATACAAGAACGACTAAGCCCCGTATCTCAAAAACTAGAGCTGATGGGGCAAAACGGATAACATTTTTGGAATCAGGGCACCAAATTTACTCAAGAATAGGTCTTACTTTGCAGGCAACAAACTGCTTCTTGACCATTTCATTATAATGAAATCTGCATGACATAGATAGAAAATACATGCATATAGGAAAAATCATCATGTAGCGATATATAAAAAAGTTGACCTGATTGAGCAAAACCAATGTCATATTTGAATTTAGGACATCGAAATTGTCCTAAATCGGTTGCGAAAACTTAGACAATAAATTTGATGTAAACCAGTGTTATTTAACGATTTAGTTTTTCTTAGTATTCTGCAGTGTATTTTAACGTTTAATGTGAATTAATTAATTCACTTGTTGGATGACAGCGATTGCTAGAGGAGGCAGGAGTGACGTCTGTCGACGAATTACAGCAGCAGATTGACAAACTGACAATGTCCGTAAACAACTTCCAAACAAAGATGGCCGAAGAAGATGAGGTCTGATTTCAGTTCTCGTTTTAACTTTATACCTCCAACTCACTGCTGTGTTATGGTATGTGTAATGTAATGTAGTATTTGTATAGCACCTCTTATACTGTTTCATGTTGTTTATTTAATATTTATATTTATATTTAAAGCAGTTAATAAAAGAACATGTACAATGTAAGAAATTGTGATAAAATATCCATCTCATTTGCAAGGACTAACACTAGGCTTTTTACAATAAAAATACATGGCCCGCACATAATTATGGAATAATCTGCCCATTCAGATTAAAAATATACCAAATCTAACACTGTTTAAAAAGAGACTTAAATAATTCTACAGTAGAGATGTGCGGGTACAGCAAAATGCCTACCCTACCCGTACCCGTGCAAAAACTTGTTTACCCTACCCGCACCCGCTAGTGCTATACCCTACCCGATCCGTACCTGAAAGCTGTGTACCCTACCCGTACCGAACATTGGTTGGAATTTGGAACATTTCACACTGATATTCAATCCTGCTACATTTTAAATATTGCATTCAGCATATGAAAGATTTAGGCTGCATCTAATTACTTCTTCGTCCCACCCTGTACTGCATCAGTTATTATTATTATTATTATTATTATTTCTAGATGATTTATTAAACGCTATAACATAGCTAGTGCTAAAATCAAGAGCGATTTACAGATGTTCATAAGATGCGCATAAGATGCGCGAAATAAGAGCGTCTTGAGGGCAGTCGCAAACGCCTCGAGGGATGTGATGGATGTCACTGAGGCGGGAAGAGAGTTCCAAAGAAGGGGGTTGCCGCGTGTCACGGATCTTTCCCCCAGCATCACCGTCCTGGACGGAGGAGGGACATAAAGGCGAATTCGCTTGTTTGATCGCAGCTGCTTGCGACAGTCAGTCGGCATCGGCCGCTGTATGAGCGCAGAAATGTACTCGGGGCAGAGAGGGTCGTGCAGTGCTCGGAATGTGACCATACAGCGTTTGTAAGCTATACGCTCGAGATCTTCAGCCAGTGTAGCCGTTCCTTTAGCAATGGAGTCACGTGATCCTTCCATCTCGCGCTAAAGATCAATCGGGCTGCAGCGTTCATGACCGACTGAAGGAAGCCCCAGAAGAATGCTATTGCAATAATCCAACCTGGATAGCACTAGTGCCCGGACTACGTTATACGACAGTAATTGCAGTTACACCCTTCCCTTTGTCATCCAGGGCAGCTCGGCTAGGGGCTACTGGCTACCATCAATTACGGTTGAAAGTACATACCATCCAATCACCTATATAATATCGACTTGCATTGTACTATATTGATTGGGCGCCGGGGGAGGTGGTATAGGATACTGTATTTTCATTCACCCATCATGATGAGATATCCGAGCTGCCCTGGGCGAAATTGGGATAACTAATTCATTGTATATAGCACACATGTTTAGATTAGGACAGATCTGGACTTAGGAATCAGGGTAATCCACTTGGCAAATAGTAGACCCGGGTTCTCTCTGGGGTTTTGGAGTCTGGGGTCTGGACTACTGGTTGGTAACATTGTGTAATACAACTACTGTAGTCAGCTAGCCTAAGCCTACATGAATGTCGGACATGGATTAGAACTTCTAGAAGACTCGATGGTCTTGTTTAATAAAATATTTAGTAGATATAGTTTAGCTATGAGCAGGCATTAGAGCTGAAGTTAAACAACAAAACGATTTACCAAAGGAACTTTTTTGCTGGAGGAGTCAGACATTGCCATTAAAATTATAGATTTATCATTATACACTACTTTACTGATGATGTCAGATGACGTCATCTGTATTTCCTTTATGCTGTCAGTAAGTAAAATGCATGCTGTCTGACAAACTGAACGCGATATACAAGTTACACTAATACACTTTGCTCAATAATATTTTTCTATTACTGCATTGGTAATTTGCTATAGTAGTGAGAAATGAAAATATAAATTTTTTTCGGGTAAAACGGGTATACCCGTACCCATAGTGCTATACCCGTGCCGAAAAAATGTGTACCCGACCGTACCAGCGGGTATGGGTAGGGTATACCAGCAGTACAGGTATACCACACAGACCTATTCTACAGGAATAGAAAATTTCTAACTGTAATTTAATCTATACTATGTTACGAACATTTATATGCAATGTTTGATAATTTTTACTTAAATTTCAATTATTAAACTAATTTCTTAATTTATGTCTGTTATCGTTATGTACTGGTTACTTTTATGTGGGATCCATGATTCCTTCAGTAACCATTTCTTGTTTCTTTCTCAACCTTCCTCTGAGTAGGTACTATGTTGTTATTAGACAAGTATATAGGCATATATATATGTTATGTTTATCTTTTATGGAAATTGTGGAGAAATTATGGAGAAAGACATAAAGATGTCATGTCATGGTCAATATTTATTCAAAGATATTATCTTTGAATTCTAACATGACTAGATGCACAGGGTTTTATGGATGCTATATCCTCATCAATCTGGCCTAACCTTTCTGGCTTGACCTGGCTCTAATTCAATGATAGTGGTGCCGTAGAATTTGATTGATTGATATGTGATTAAAAGATAAGCAGTTAAAGAAAGATTGCTGTTAGATAACTCACTTGGGTATATACTGTTCAACCTGCACCTAATTATAAACAATTAATTGTATGGTAGACTTGCCTAATGATTCTTTTTTATGTCTGTAGATGTCTTTTTGCATCTCTGGAAATTTTCTCCATGAATTTAAGTTTCTTTGTTAGAAATATGTGATCGCTGTTAACAGGGGCTTGACGTACCGGAAGTTTCTGTGAGCGTCTCCGTGAAGGACGAACCGCAGACGACCCGACCTCTGAAGACCTCTCGATCAGAACCGGTCTTGAAGAAACCCAAACTGGACAAGAAGAACATGGTCAGTGACTGACCTTTAGAGTTCATTTGTTTTTGACTGGGTGATGACGCTTCTAATACTTGCACAGTTGCAATAGTAACCGAACTGCCTCACGGTACAAAACACTGCAGGTTTTATCATATTTAGGAAATCCAAGGCTTGTTAAGATGCAGTTAGAGTCTGTGGTTATACTGTATGTTACTTGTCTTGATAGAATATGTAATTACTGGTACCTTTCTCTATTGGTGTTATAATTTCCATGTTCTGCCAATGTGAATATAGTTTTATCTTATGCGTATTTTCAACAGCCTCACTGTAACATAAACAGCATTAGCTAAATGTTTCTATTGATGATGAGTTTGTTTTTTGTAGACTTTTAGGGTTTGCTGACTGATGTCTGTTGCATAGTTTTTTTTACATCTTGTCAAAATGAATCTTTGGTTTGAGTGCTTTGAGTCTCCGATGTCAAAATCAGAGCATTTTGTACCAAAATAAAATAGTAATTTGTATTCGTCTTTTAGGACATCAGTAAAGTGCCGCTCGATGGGAACAAAGAGACGATGGACGCCTGGCTGGAGGATCTGAAGAAACAGCGGCAGGTAAGGGTCAATGGTCAAGGCCACAGGTGAGGTCAAGGGTCAAGGCCACAGGTGAGGGTCAAGGCCACAGCTGCTGCATATGCTGTTAAGCATTAGTTTATCTGGTTCTTGTGCGTGTGATGAGCATCTGAACATCTTGCATTGGAGCGACAACTGGAAAATGACTGCGCAAAAAGTGACAGAAAACATGGAGAAATGCTTTTGAATTTCTTTGATCTTCCTTTATTTTGGTCATTTCCAGTTGACTTGCGTCTGTGTTGCTGTTGTTGTCATTGTTTCATCCCGTTGTCTTCGTTGTTGCAGGATATTCTGAACGCCGTTGCCGACCGAAAGCAACGTCGAAGTGAGATGACGAAGCGGAGAACTCACGCGTCTCAGAATCGAATGAGAATTCTGACGGAACTCGCTCAGAGTTTGTGCTGCCGCTGCGTTTCTGTCTGACAGTTTCAGCGTCTTTTTCTCTCGATACCTGTCTTAATATTCTTCGCTTTAAGGGAATGGTAAATGTATCTGATTGGCCGCTAGATATGTCATTTATAGGAGCCTTGTTTACTGTCCTCATAGTCATGGGTAATGAGCTATCTTGATAGACTACTGCTGTTAAAATTGATGACAACTGTGAAATGAATTTGGGTCCTTTGGCATAGCCACTGGGGGCGCAATGGTCCCCCTATTTGGACTGGGATCGGTCATGGGATTTGTGCAAAACCATTGAGAAATTTTTCGGGGGTAGATAGCATGTTCGAAGATAATGTGTGAAAGTTTAAGGCGCATGACTGAACAAGACGACCTTTTCTCTAGACGTAAGCATGCGATGTTGATTCTCTTAATTTTGCTTTTGATGTCTTGACTTTGCATTTAGAATTGCTTTGTCGTGTATTTTTCGTTATCTGTTGCTTTTAAGCTGCCAAGACGAAAAAAGATGATAATTTTGGAATGAATGAAGATGATTGGAATGTCTACAAACAAATTGTAAGTCTTGGCATTCCAAAATTATATGAAATTTCAGTTTACTTTCAATTTAACAGCAGAAAGTGTTGAAGACTTTTCAAGTTTTTTTCTCTTTTGGGGAAATGCTTTGGAATGCAAAGTTTTCAAAGCTTTTGAATATGCCAAATATGAAATAGACTTTTCGTTAGAAATTGTTCACATCCACAATGAAATCTTAGGCATTGGGTATTAATATTGGCCAGCTCTCAGTTGGCCACCATTGGTTCTGATTAGAGATTTGAGTGCAATGAATGTACATGTCTGTATATGTTTGTGTACTTTTTATACACTTGTGTTAAAATATATAATGATGTTAAATTATGTATCTCGTATGGATACTTTTTTGCATGTATGCCGATATACAGACATTCAGACTTCCATATGCAGTAGAACTTCGATATAATGTACTTAGCAGGTCTGTAAAATAAAGTACGTTTTAGCTGAGGTACGTTATAATCCAACACCATCCAATACGGTAGTGCATCACG
The DNA here is from genome assembly GCA_018105865.1 of Metaphire vulgaris. NCBI lineage: Eukaryota > Metazoa > Annelida > Clitellata > Crassiclitellata > Megascolecidae > Metaphire > Metaphire vulgaris. The sequence goes on along the minus strand of CM030866.1, from coordinate 11,788,506 downwards.
TGGGACTGTACAACAGTGTACATTGTGGTATATTATAACCGAGTATACGGTATAACTGAGTCTGTTATAATGAAATTCTATTGTAAGTAAGGTGTTTAGAACCTGACTCATATGAACATGTTCTGTGTTGATCGAGTCTTGTTCGTTTGTTGTCGTTCTTTGTGTTTTAGAGCAAAGATGGCGGAGACTCGGATTCCGAGAGTGACATGGATAAGCTTGAGGAGCTCGAGTCTTATCTTCGTGAATATGATCCCAGCTTCAGAAGGTGTGAACTTTGTGGCTTATAAAGGTTATATTTTGATGGAATAGATTAATTGTTGATGTTTTTGGAAAGCCACGCCGAGAATTATGCAAAATCTTCATCTCCACCCTCTCCCTCAGGATCTCACTATGCCCTTGTCTTCAACTCCGTCTCACATGCATAAATTAAAGGCTTACTTATTGAGATTATTGTGCATATTTTGTTTGACGAGACTTCAGTATGCAGTTTTTAGACCTTGTTAAAATTACGCCAGTTGTATGAGGATTTTGCCTGTTTCCCTCTTGTTTGTACTGAGTCTATGTACAAGCATCAGCTTTGCTGTTTCAAATGTTGTAAATAGTTATAATTATACTTATGCACTTCTATAGCACCATTTCTAATACCCATAGGCATCAGTTGATAGTATTCCAGATCTGATTACTGCTACAATGGATTACTATGTGAGAATATTTGCTGTGCCTCTGTCTAATAATGCTTATTGTTGATTAGGAACATATTTAGACCATTGGTTGTGATGTGCTGCTCATGTATTCTCTCATTAATTTTGTCAAATGGGTTTTAATTGAGTATTTGAGATGTTAGAAATTTTAGGTCCGACCCCATCTTGCTTTGGCAGCAGCAGCAGCAGCTGCCTTTATACCGATCATCTTGTGCTGTTTAAGGTTCCTGTTATGTTTTTCCCTCTGTGTAGTTTGAGTTTATACTTGGTTGGTTAATGGGGCTTTTGCAATGATTTTACGTTTAGCTCAAACCAAGAGGAAGTTTTTGACGTTGCAGATTACTATTGCGTTCACATTGCCTTGGAGCAGATTAGGTATCTCTCTCTCTTTCTCTCTCTCTCTCTCTCTCTCTCTCTCTCTCTCTCTCTCTCTCTGTTATCAGCTTTTGGTTTCTTGAAGAAAGTACATTTAGAATTTATTTTAAAATAATTTCAAATAAGAATGGGTCTTAACCATCATTAATTTTTTGAATAAAATATTGATTTATTTGGTTTAGGGGATTTCTTTCTAAAGCAATATTCATAAAGTTAATGTCATCATCAGCATCATCATCATCATCATCATCTTCACTTTCTGCCTGCATGGCAGCAACAGTTAGATACGAAACATTTCCATCTGGCTCGATCGAGTTAGTGTATTACTGTTTATTTGTCAATCCATGTCAAATCAATTGAGCTAATCGATGTATAAATTTACATTCACCCACTGCTATCTTGTTTTGATCTAATTTGTATTTTGTCTTTGTAACTTTGTACTTTTTTATAATAAATGCCATTGTTGTAAATTGTAAAAAAATTTAATATGTAGAATTCCAGAGTTGCTTTTCCAACCGTCGATGTTGGGCATTGATCAGGGCGGATTGGCGGAATTAATCGAATTTGTTCTTAAGAAATTTTCATCCGACGACCAGGATCGACTTGTGCAAGTGAGTAAGAGCTGAACTTCGGCTCATGTTCATTTTGTTCAAGATCCTATTCACAGATAACTAGGGCCTAGCTTAGTATATAGGATGAAAAGGAGACTTGTGCAGTTCATGAACGTTAACTGCGTATGTGCATGCAAAGCTGTACCAAAATAATATTAAAATGAAGGCCAGCCTTTGTTTTGATATGTGTTGGTAGAATGGTTGGATGTGTTAGGGCAGAGGGTGCATGGCCTGTTGCCCCTGGAAGGTCACTAAGCATTCAGAAATGCTGATGTTGATTGACCATCCCTGTCTTCTTCATCACTGTTTAGGGCATTTGTGATGAATGACAAAGATGAATAGTAATGTGATTTTAAGTTATGGTTCTAGGTTTCTTAGGACAATTGAATTTGTTCGTGTCAGATTTGATTTGAAGGCCGCTAGTTTGGAATAATTTCTAAATGTGTAACTTTGTGTAGAAATCATAGCGTATGAGATTATAATATTGGTCATGCCTATGGCTGGCGGCCATTCAAATTTTCATGGAATACAACTGTAATCGGGTTTGACTGTTCATTGTAGTGGTTGCTTCATCTTTGTTTGGTGATAATGACATTATTTTTCTTCTTTTTTTCTTGAAGAACATTTTTCTGACTGGAGGTTGTGCCAGTTTTCTGAATTTGTCCGAGCGGTTGGAAAATGAAATTCGAGCGATTCGTCCGTTCCAGTCGACATTTAACATCTACACAGCTACCGATCCAATTCTCGATGCTTGGTACGGTGCCAGGAAATGGTCCCTTCTGCCCGACCTGACTCAGCGAAGCATCACTTTATCGGATTACGAAGAAAAAGGCGGTGACTATCTGAGAGAACATTGCGCTTCAAACAGATACATTCCTACCCCTTCATCTCAGTAGCTTACACTTGTGAAAGAAGAGATGTGATCCTCTGTTTGGTCAATTATTTTAAGAAACGCTCTGAAATAAGCACTACAGTATATTGCTCTGACTGGTTATTCGCCTGGTTCGCTTTTCCCTAGTCTGTTTCTCACTCCCACTCTGACGGACCTCTGGAATTGACCCTGGTCTTTTGCAGTATGGATGTGGCGTTCCATCGATTGAGTTTTAGAATTGTCTGAATTGGTGCAATTGGCCAGGGTTTAAACCCAAACATTTTGGAACCGCTACCCACTTCTGCATTAGGCCATCTGGCGAACGTTGGTTGAAAAGACTCTTCTGAGTTTTGAATAAATGGCAAAACAAAGCCTCTGATTCAATTCTAATGTATACATGTCAAATATATTAGGCAGAATTATTTATATGTTTGCCAAAGAAGACAGGGGAGGAGAAATAGATGTTGAAATTTCTTCAAAATTATCTTTTTTAAAAAATTTGCCAGGAACATACCTTTGTTAAGCATCCTAAAAATCCTATGAGTTTGTCAAAATCGCTTAACCGCTAAGTGTATGATCATAATCAATATTGACATTCTCTCTTTGTTATTGGAGTTTCAGAGCAAAATGGTCGCAATACGCTTGACTCGCGTTATTGCGAAATAGGATAAATTTTAAAAGTAATATAGGCCTGTAGTCTCCTAAACCTTTTGGAAATACGATTCACTCCAGCGACTTTGTGGGCATGACGCAACCCTGCTAACCGATTGGCAGTGCTGGGCAGTGTTTAATCTAGGCCGTTTCCGGGGGGAAATTGCCCTTCCCCCGGATATTTCAAATTCCCTCCCGAAAATTTTGGAATACTACATGGACTAACAGCGGCTCCTAGCAGAATTCCCCCGACTTTGTCAGTTCCCCCCCCCCCCGGGTTTTTCAGTTTCCCCGCCGGAGTCCAGGAGTCTAGATGAAACACTGGTGCTGGGTAGTAACTAGTTACAGTAACTAGCGTTACTGTAACTAGTTACTATTTTGAGTAACTAGTAACGTAACTAGTTACTTTTGGAAACTAGTAGATTCCTAACTAATCTCAGTAACTAGTTACTTTTTATTCCTTGTAACTAGTAACTATAAACTTAACAGGAATTAAAGTGACTTAGGAGGCATTACTGCCTGTGTGAAAGCCACTAGGGGCAATGACGGGGCTTGAACCCGCTCGGTCAGCCTGACGCTCCAGCACGTACCCCATAGAGCTGGGTCGATTACGATTATTTTTTCCGATTACGATTACGATTATTTTCGATTATTTTTCACGATTACGATTACGATTACGGTTTTTTATATAATCGCGATTTCGATTTCGATTATTTCACAGTACCTTTAGAAACTGGCTTTCCCGCCATATTTTACAGTATTCGGCAATCCTCTGTGTATCGATGTTCAGTTGGTCTTCAACAGGGATATTTCTACACCTCTAGCACCCCCAACACCCCAATTTGAGGTCGACACCCCCTAAAATTTGGTAATGTGACAATGGTATGCATACAGAATGCATATTTATTAGCCCTGAACACCCTCAAACAGGCCCATTCAGAGGGGGGCCAGGAGGGCCATTCGGCCCGGGCCTCCATCATTTGGGGCCTCCTTTGTTTCCTTGTCTAGAATTCTGGGAGAGCTAGAAAGCTAGATAGCTACTACTAGAAGGGGTCTCACAATTTGGTGATGACCTTTTTTGCTTGTCGACAATTTTGGGATTTTGGGAAAGCTAGGAAGGTATTCTGCGATCCTCAAAATTGGCGATGACCTTTTTTGCTTGTCGACAATTTTGGGATTTTGGGAATGCTAGGAAGGTATTCTGCGGTCCTCAAAATTGGTGATTACCTTTTTCGCTTGTCAAAATTTTAATTGTTGGGAAGGCTAGGAGAGGCCTCGAAATTCCAACTGGCCTGGGCCTCCTTCAGCCTCTGTAGGACTGCCCCCAAATGGAGAAATACACCCCACAACTTTTATCCTCGGATGACTTTTTTTGCTTGTCAGACTTTTTGTGAGTCTCTATAAGGTTTTTTGCTTGTCAGCCTTTTTCGGTAAAGACTTCCAAATTTCGACACCCCAGATTTTCCCGACACCCCCAAATTCACAATCCTACAATCCTAGAAATAAACACACCCCAGATTTTCCCGACACCCCACCCCAATTCACAATCCTAGAAATAACCCTGGTCTTCAATCTCCTTAAAGGATCGAGCCTGGGTGGCAAGACCGATATCGTCAGCGTATCCAAACTTCCTACCTATGGTATCCGGTAAGTCGTGTGTAGGCCTATAAGCCTACAAATTGAATAACATAGGTGCTAGAACTGAACACTGTATTAGACCGTTTCGCTGACGTCTCCAGGAGCTTGACATATACCAAGTGAACTAAGAACCGTCTGTCAGAGATGAGTAATTCCACAAGTTGACAGAACCAGGGTGACAAATTGAGCGAGAGTTTGTACATTAAACCCGCATGCCACACCGCATCGAAAGCTGCTGTCAAATCCAGAAAGATGGTGCCTGTCTTTATACGCAGTTGAATCCATTTTCAATGAAAATCTGATAATCAATGGTAAATTGATCTTTCTTTGAATCGGAAATATTGTATAATATAACTTACGGGAATAATCGAAAAATAATCGCGATTTCGATTATTTTTTCGACGATTATCGATTATTTCGATTTATTTAATAATCGTCTCGATTACGATTTCGGTTTTTCCAAAAATCGCGATTACGATTACGATTTCGATTAATCGACCCACCTCTAGTACCCCACTCTGCCATCTTCCGCCCCCTGAATACATTTTGCAAGTAACTAGCACAGCACTGTCTATTGTCAACTAAAATTGGATAAAACGCCAATTTTGATATAAGCCATGTAAGGAGGATTGCAGGGATATGAATTTCTTAAAACCTAAGCCTACTCGCAACTTTCAAGGATTGTGACATTGTGGTATTGGTTAGCAAGTGACACTTTTGAATCGAATTTCGCGCTATCTCGCGGCCCATTAAACCTAAATCCTTGCGACCCACTTTTTGGTCGCGACCCACAGTTTGGGAAACACTGCAATAGAAGTTAATAAATAAATAGCGATGATAATCGATTTAGACTCTGTGTAGCACATCTCTATGGTCGCCTCCTCGAATACTGCGTCCGAGCGAAGGGCGCCAATCGTCGATTGTAACAAAGGATTGATGGTTGTTCGCCTCTTCTGTTCGCTGGCGTTGAGAGAAGGACTCTGCCGGACCCGATGAGAGCCGAAATAAATCGTCTTTCTCCTCGATTTCAACGCTTGATGAGATTTCCTGATATTTCGTCGGCAATGGGGTGAAATATTAACGAAAACAGTTTACGTCGACCGTGTTGCTGTGTTAGCCGTGGAGATTGTTTAGCTCCAACCGCGTTGCGTTCGAGTCTCGCTGCGGCCATTGAGCAGCAGACGAGGGGCTTTCCTCCCTCGAATACTGTCATAAAACAAGGCATTAAATATGAAAGAAAGACAACTTCGTTGCGCAATCGGCAAAGCAAAGGCAAGACTCGTCCATGTAAAGTCATAGATTCTGAATGTGGTTCTCTCTCGGCTGCTTTTAAATTTATTACTTATTATTATTATAATAATTGAACGCCCAAATGTAAAAGGCTCGACTGTCGATTGGTCTTTTACTAAATCTGCACTTAATTCTTCACATCAACATATTCATCGTTTTCTCATTGTGAGCTGCGTTCAGTCAGCGACGGTTGATTAGCCGTGATGCAGTCCGCCGACGAAGAACGCCATTTTGAACGGATCTGGGAGGTTGAATATGTCGAGGATTCTACTTCCGGTCCCGTCTCCATGACGACACTTCCGGCGGAAATGGTTTTCAGCGACGCTCACCTGATGACGATCGTCATCTATTCGATGCTGTTCGTCGTCTCCGGCATCGGTAACTTCACCGTCTTCATCAACCTCTTGCAGACGCGCCGCAGACGCCGGTCGCGAGTGGGCCTCTTCATCCTGCACCTGACATTCGCCGACCTGTTCGTCACGCTCGTCATGCTGCCCCTGGAGATCGTCTGGCATGCCACCGTGTCGTGGGAGGCGGGTGACGCGGCATGCCGGGTGCTGATGTTCTGCAGAGCCTTCGGTTTCTACCTTTCCTCTTTCGTTCTCATCGCCATCAGCCTTGACCGCTACTTCGCCGTCGCCCATCCGCTCAGCATTCAGACGGCCGACCGCAGAGGCAGGGCGATGCTCAGCGTCGCATGGGCCCTCAGCGCAGCCGCCAGTGTACCGCAGGTAAGGAGGACCAGGGGCTGCGTAGCAGGATATTTTTACACACACACCTAACACCCCTAACACCCCACAATTTGAGGTCGACGCTCCCAAAAGTTGGTAATGTGACAATGGTATGCATACAAAATGCATACTAATTAGCTCCGGACACCCCCAATTCGAGGTCGACACCCCCAAATTCACAATCCTAGAAATATCCCTGCTATGTAGCCAGGATTACGGATTAGGGGGAGTCGGTCGAGATTTTCGAGCAATAAAGTGTACAAGTAAAAACAAAAAAGGTCATCAAAGAGTTCTTGATACATTCGCGTATTCTATTCTTCTCGTCCTACCGCCTATCAGTGGCGGTTCCAGGATTTGGCAAGTGGGGGGCGTTGGGGTGGCAACTTCTAAGCATGGAGGTCAACCATTTGTTGATAGATATGTAGTAGTAAGTACAGGGTCCCAACATGGGGTCACTGGGGGCAGGCATTCAATGGGGGCACCAGCCCCCGGGCCCTTATGTGAAGCCGCCACTGTTGCCCATAAAAATTTATCAGCGATTTTGTGCAAATCCAGTCAGAATATGGATCCCTCCCCGTGCCCCTGTGGCTATACCAATGAGGAGGTGGCCTCATTAGGTCGCCCTTTGTCGACATAATCAAATCAAAGATACTGTTTCATCCAGTCCACAGTCCAAGATTTGATTCAGACGTGTAACTCGTTTTAAGGTGGCTGCTGACGCGGACGGTTTTTGCAGACAACATTTCCATATTTTGGTCCTGCGTGTCACCGACCCAGTGGCTGCAGAGGGTGTATGTCCTACAAAAATGTCACGGGTTAGGGCTATGGTTATATTTTATCCGCTGGCAATTTGTCCCATGACATTTTGTCCCATGACATTTTATCCTAGCATCAAGCTAACGGCTTAGCTCTAATAATGCTAATGCTAATAATAATGCTAATGCTAATGCTAATGCTAATAATAACGATAATAATAATAATAATAATAGTAGTAGTAGTAGTAATAATAATAATAATAATAATAATAATAATAATAATAATAATTCCCAAACTGTGGGTCGCAACCCAAAAGTTTGTCGCAGTCTAGTGGGTCGCTGGTTAGTTCGAAATTAAATTCGAAAGTGTTGTTTTCTAACCAATTCCACGATGCCACAATCCTTGAAAGTTGCATGTAGAGTTGTAGACTTAGGTTTTAAGAAATTTATATACCTGCAATCCTCCATACACGGTTTATATTAAAATGATTAGTGTTTTATCCAATTTTAGTCGACAATAAGTTTACAGGATCGCAGTATGCTACAAAGCCGCTGACGTGATGTCGCACAGTTCCAAAAAGTTTGCGAAATCCTGACCTATAGTAGTTTTTACAATTAACCTTATTTCGAAATAACGCAAGGAAGCGTATTCCGACCATTTTGCTCTGAAACTCCAATAACAATAGGGAATCTCTTCCTCATATACTGCATGTCAACCTGGCGGTTAAGCGAGTTTGCCATACTCATAGGAGTTTTAATACGTGTAACAAAGGTGTGTTCCGAGCAAAATTTTAAAAAAAATTAAAGAAATTTCAATATCTATTTCTCTCCTTTCGTCTTATTTGGTAAAAATGTAAATAATTTGTCTAATATATTTGTCATATTTTCATTCGAATTGAATCAGAGATCTTGTTTTGCAATTTATTCAAAACTTAGAAGATTCCTTTCAAACAACGTTCGCCAGATGGCGTAATGCATTTTTGAAAAATATTACATGCTATTATAATTGTTAGGGTTACGGCACGTTGAAGTAGGCCGCGGTTCCAATACGTTTGGGAAACCCTGCTCTAGTTTTCGGACTGAATGGGGTAAGCGTGTATACCTTGATGGTATACCTTGATGTCGCCCCTCTCCCCCCCCCACCTCTATCCTGAAACCACGGCTAATCCAATGGGCGATCGCAGCGCCTTTAACCCCTTAACCGTGTATTTAACTGTAACTCAATGTAAAATGGACGGATATATCCGGGATCCCCAGTTAAGGGGTTAAGAATCCTGTGAATATATGAGAAGCGGTTGGCTGTCTCCATTGTCCAAATCGCAGTCGATGTAGAAAGAGAAATCGTTCGAAGCATTGTTAGGGTCTGATGGACTCTTCGTAAACGCATATCTGGCTTTACTCTTGGAAGTCAGTAATGTAGCCTATAACAGCAGAACAGTCGAAGCGGAAGTTGACTTCTGCGTTTAGACTTCCTTCCTTCCGGTTCCAAAAGACAGCGCCCTCTTCTGTTGACTTCTTGCTGAAGCAGGCATTTGTTTAATTTGATCCGTATAGTTAAGCGTGTGACGGTGTGCGTGTGTGCCTGTATGCGTTTGTGCTTGTGTGCGTGTGCGTGTCTGTATGTGTATGTTCAAAGCCTTTGTTTGACGAATTTCAGCGATTGATGCGTTTTGGCGGATGTGAAGAGTTCGTTCGAATGTTCGTCGTCTCTAGACTGTACAGGTGTCTACGAAAAAACCCCCCAGCAGGAAAACTTTGATTTCTTAAAAGTTCCTAAATATATTTCTATCAAAATTGCCATACTTCTACAGCACATATTTGCCCACCTTTCTGCCAATTTTCATCTCATTCGCATGTAAGATGACCATTTTGTGAAATATCAAAGTCAAACTTCGATTTTTACTACTCAGTCGCAGCATGACAGGCCTAAATATCTATAGCTTCACATAAATTAGGCTTCGTGTCAATTTTGGTGGTATTAGTAGCAGTTGTTGTTGTTGTTCCAGTAGTAGTAGTAAAGTTTAAATCGAATGCAATTTGGTAAACATGTTTTTAAACTCACAGAATTCGACATAACAATAAAAGTTTGATTTAAACTCAAAATGGGTAAAATATGGAATGAAGATAAGATGCGAATTCAGACATTACGGAGCTTGGCTTTGGATACCAAACAATTTTTGCAATTAAGGTTAGGGTTAGGGTTTGCAATTATGTCCGATAACCATCTTGAACAATTGTGGTTTAAGCTGAAATTTCTAGACAATCAATAAAATTATGTCTGTTGATTCGTAAAAATCGAATTTTGACTTTGATATCTCACAAAATGGCCATCTTACATGCAAATGAAATGAAAATTGGCAGAAATGTGGGAAAATATGTGCTGCACAAGTGTGGCAATTTTGATAGAAATAAATTTAGGAACTTTTAAGAAATCAAAGTGTTCCTGCTGGGGGGTTTTTTTCGTAGACACCCTGTAGATAAGCAGAGGAGGAGTTCTACAATAATTGTCTTTGCTTCATTTCCTACCGATTGCAAAAGATCTTTGCTCCGCTTCTTTCATTTCCATGCATTCCCATAACCAATCACGTGGTCTTCACCCACCAAAGAATCCAAAATCCTTACTGCATTTTTACTTCTAGCTATTCTAACGTTATATTAAGCGTCCATGCTGAGAATAAGCAGCTAGTCCAGCTACTAGGGTACTAGTTTTACAAGCAAGCAGACTATATAAATGGACGGGGGTGTGGACCGGAGGACCAGGCCCCCCTTTCGGGCTGGAACCGATCGTGAGATCTGAACAAAAAATAAACTTAGCATGATTTAAAGTGGCTTAGAAGGCATTACTGCCTGTGTGAAAGCCACTAGGGGCACTAACGGGGCTTGAACCCGCTCCGTCAGCCTGACGCTCCAGCACGTAACCCACTCTGCCATCTTCCGCCCCCAAAACCGTTGTGGACCGGAGGACCAGGCTCCCCTTTCTGGCTGGAACCGATCGTGAGATCTGAACAAAACCGTTGTGAAATTTTGGGGATGGAGAGTGAGGATATGATCGAAGAGGAAACGTGAATGTGCGAAGAAAACCCTTTTGCTCGTCGGAGAATTTTTACCCGAAATTGTCGGCGTGCCTCCCCCGTGTGACCCCCCTCCCCGTGTGACCCCCCCTTCCCGTGGCTATGCCACCGTGCACGAGACGACCTTTCTTACTGAAGTCTTCATTTACGCTAGAATTTGGCCGAGTCTGTTGTTTTAGATTTCAGAAAAAGAACGGTTAAGTTAACAGCAAATGTATCACGGACATTTTATGGAGAGAATCAGAAAATTCGCTTCCAATTCTAACGACGTATTTCCCAAGAGGCTGACGGCCAGAGCGTTTCACAATGGCGCTATAGAAGTTATCGATTTGATTTTCGTTTAACGGATTCTACACGCGGGAAGAAACAGGATTTTCGGTAGGATTTTTACAATGCGAGTATATAGAGTCTGCATGGGGTCAGATTCTGTTCGGAATTTCAAACGAGAGACTTCCCAGTGAGTCTCTCGACCGTTCTGTCTGCGTTGTTTCTCGTTTGCGTTGGTTTTTTCTTTTCTTCGGCTGAGTCTTAAAAGCACGGATGAGATCCTTCGCCGCAGACAAATGAGATTGGTTTGCATTCCTCGTATATTGCTGAATAATCTTAATTGAGTATTAACCGCCTGTATATCAGCATGCGCTCGGCCCGTGTTCGATGTTACATCAGAGTTGTCCATGGGTTGGGTTAACCCATGGGTTGGGTTGGGTTGGGTTGGGTTGGGTTTGGGTCGAGATTTTTAAAACAATGATGGGTTGGGTTGGGTTGGGTTAGGTCTCGTAAATCTGCACCAGTTATTCTGTTAACCACGTTAAATATAGGTTTTCTGTTTTCTGCGTTGACAAAGTATTAGATTCTTGTATTATGTAATTTAAAATGGCGTCATATACGTTAGCCTACATTCTATCGTAGGCAGTGCATTCAGAAGTCTGTAAACAGTTGTCAACAGCTATTCAGATAGATCAAATCATGTGAGCGGCTGTTGTTGACTTGTTTTAACGCATTCCTTTTATAAACCGACCACTATCTATTGACAATAGCAGGGCTGGATTAACCATTAAGCATACTAAGCACGTGCTTAGGGCTCCATGAGGGAAGAGGCACAACGGTTTTACCTGTTACGTTTCTCAGTCAAATATATTTTGCGAACAGTGAACTATTATTCTTGTCCGTAAAAACTGATCAAGCGAATCGATGTCCAGCAGCGTAGCCAAGAGGGAGGAGGTTACCTCTGGCTACCGACGAAAAATTTTGTTAATGTGCTTCCATCTATTTTTAACTTTCTGACGCGGTTTGGGGGTCAAACCCCCCATGGCTGCCGACGCAACGTGCTTCTTTGACCAGTCTATGTTACGGCACTATGGAAGTTGTTTCGAATACATAGGCCTACATACATACATTAAATTAAATGCATCACATCACGGCGACGCTGGCATTAATACAATCATTGTTTCTCAATTATGAGAATGATGAATTTCCGGTTTGTTGCAATAACAACTCGAAATAAGCAAATAACTATTTATGTGCTTGAATGTATGTATGTTTTTAAAATTGCGATTGTACTTACACGTTTTTGTATGGATGAGTTGGGTTGGGTTTGGGTCAGAAAACATGAATTTTGTTTGGGTTGGGTTGGGTTGGGTTGGAAATTTGGTGGGTTGGGTTGGGTTTGGGTTGACAAAACCGACCCATGGACAACTCTGTGTTACATCGACGGAATAAGTCATACATTTCTTATATAACAATTATATAATAAGTAGCGAATTATGGATTGTAAATGGCGAAACACATGATGAAAATATCAACTCACTAACAATGTTCATCTATTACACACAAATACGTTATATATATATATATATGTATTATAATTGCATATATAATTATAATATATAGGCCTACTGTATATATATATATATATATATATATATATATATATATATATATATATATATATATATATAAGAACGAAACAAAAACGATGAAAATAAAAGTATAAAACACCAATATAGAAAACGTGAAACTGGAACAAATTGGGGAGTATAAATATACCCGTAGATCAGCTTATAACTGAAGACGTAAGAGCTTGGCGTCTATAGCCATGGCCAAAAAAGCATTCTCGAAGCAATAAGAACTTTTACGTCGTGTTGCGCACCGGAAAATAACTTTTCCAAAAAGCACCGCCATTTAATATTCACTAGGTGTTTACCCGTCAAAAATGACGGGGGAGATTGGCTGTTTTACCACCCGATTTTGTGCAAATGCAAGAGGATTTTGAGCAATTAATTTCCCTAACTCGCCGCCTTTTCCTGCAACCGAGTTAACGCCCATTCGCGTGAATTTTCTGAAATTTGATAGTCAACGTTAGTGTAATGATTTGGCAGTGTCGAACGACATGCAGTGCTTGATTCTCTTGTTTGCTGTGCTGCTGTTGCACGCCGAGCAACAGCCTGCTCCTCATTCTCACTTTATTGTCGCAAAGCTCGTGAACGCTGGACTTTTTTTGTTTTGCACGGACGGTTAGAAAGAGGAATAAAAGGCTAAACAATGGTGCAAACCTCATCTTCTTAGCTCTTATATAGCCTGAGATATAGCAAATTCAAAAAAGTAGGAAACTAAAATTAAAATATTTAATGGAACAGAAATCGATTTAGGAATTCAGTCATGATCCATCAATAGCATCAATGTGATCGCTGGATCATGTAATTTTGATCAGAATTCTCAGAATTCAAAACTTTCGCGAAATTCACCGATAATAATTATGTTCAAACATTGGGGTCGTCGGGTTGGAATTGATAGATCTTTACCAAATGTCAACCGATTTTCAAACATTTTGGTTTATATTGTTCCTCTGACATCCCTTTATAAAGGGGGCTATAAAAATATTTTTGGAGAGAGGGTGTTATTTTAGGCCGTAAAGTGGACTCTACCCCCAACTTTTTTTTGTTTTGCACAAACGGTTAGAAAGAGGAATAAACGATCTAAACAATGGTGCAAACTTCATCTTTTTAGCTCCTACATAGCCTGAGATATAGCAAATTTAAAACGTTACAGCAATCATTTGTGAAGAACGCTTTTCCACAAAATTAAATCCCCAGTACGGTGACGCGTCTGAAAATTTAATCTTCAATTGAGGTGTTAAATTTTAAAAAATAGGTATTGAGGCTAGGAAGGAATAAATAAATATATAATAACGGGGGGCAGGGCATTGGGAGAGGGAAGGGAGGTTTGGGAGGAAAAAAGTGGGTTGTACGGGTTTTCGGAGCTGCGTTGTGTAGGTTTGGGAACGGGGTTTGGGGCCGGTGGGGTAGGGCGGAGCGGTGATGGGTTGGGACCGGGGCGATTGGAAAATGGATGGTGAGGGGGAATGGGGTTGGGAGAGGGGTGGGGAAGGGAACGGAGGTTTGGGGCCTGTGGGGTACTCGGGGCGGGTATGGGTTGGGGCCTGGGCGATTGGAAGAGGGATGGAGAGAGGGAAGGGGATGAGGAGATGAAAGGGGAACGGGGGTTTGGGGCGGGGCCGGAATGGGTTGGGGCCGGGGCGATTGGGAGAGGGATGGTGAGAGTGAAAAAGGATGGAGAGAGGGAAGGGGAACGGGTGTTTGGGGTCGGTGCCGGAATGGGTTGGGGCCGGGGCGATTGGGAGGGGGAGGGAGAGAGGAAGGGATGGGGAAAGGGAGGGGAAAGACAGTTTGGGGCCCGGGCGGGAATGGGTTGGGGCCTGGGCGATTGGGAGAGGGATGGGGTGAGGGAAGGGGGACGGGGGTTTAAGCTGCAATTAAGACGCTTCGTTAAACGCTCCATTAATAATACATACATTTTTGATTAAACAATATTTGGTTGTCAATGACAACAGCGTCTTGCAATACCCGCCGTGTTGCGGACGGACAGACGCGACAGACGGACATCGAGAATTATATAATAAGATTATTCAAATGCGTTTGATAAAAGTTCTATGGACAGCAGAAGCCGTAAAAAATACCAGATGCCATGTGCTCTGATCGAGTGCTTAAAATCGCGAAAATACAGCATAATTCGAACATTTCGATGTCATTTTCCGCGGTTACTTTTTGCGATTTCGGTTGATTTGCCCGAAACTGTTCTTTCTTCCGTCTGCTGAACCCGTGTAGGCCTACTTTTGCGTCGAATGTTCATGAGGTGATCTTGTGGGAACCTTTGCCAACCTTCATTTACAAGAGAATCGCCGTCCGTATACAGAAGCGAGGCGGGGTCAGTGATGATGGCCGCCGCTGTGTCGTCCGATAAACACAGTATACAAACAAAGCAAAGGCTTGTTTTCGTGACTTCGGATTATCCTGGATTTCGGATCCAATCTGTCGAAGCCTTTAAACCTCTCGTTAGTCAAACTTAGCCCGCCTGTCTGTCTGTATATCTGTCTGCCTATACCTGTCTGTCTGTCTCTCTCGAAACCGTTGCGGGACTTATTGCGAAGTCCGTAGAGGCACAGAGGCCAAGGCACAGAGGACAGGAGCGTAGTAAAGAAGTTGTAGGGGTGGTCCTTAATTAACAGTCGCCTCATAATTGTGACTAGTTAATCAATGTTAACATAAGACTCATAATCAGTATTAGTAGCTCGTAATTGGTTAGATCTGATGTATGTGTTAGATATAGGACATAGGGATTGGTCGTATGTTATCCGCTAAGTTCCTATTGGATAGTGTTTCATAATAAAAGACTGAGTACGGGGCAGCTGTGAGCTTCCTCTGAACTCGCTGGCGTACATCAGAACTTTGCGAGTATTATATGGAGTACAGAGGATAGCCCAGTGAACCGGTCGGTCAATACTCAATATCATCAATGTCCTGATTTTGGCGCTCAGATTCTTTACTTATTTTGGAGAGGAATTCTAAACTCCGTAGAGAATTTCTCTGAAAACAGCGATTCAGAGCGAAGCGAGACCCAAGCCTATACAGACGAATAATTAACTATATATATATATATATATATATATATATATATATATATATATGTATATATATATATATATATATATATATATAATTTATCACAGATATTTTTCGTGCCATATTTTAAGCGGCAAGTGTCTTTGGTGTCATTCGACGACGACGTCTGCTGTTGTCGTCTGAAACGAGCGAAATATTCGCGCTTCAAAAGAGACACCGTCCCCTTCAATTGACCCTCAATGCTTCAACCGATCAGGACATATTTTGGTCGACTTCCTTTGAAAGCGGAAATCCTCCGACGAAAATAGAAGAAAAAACGGCAGAGAAAAAGAAGGGGGAAAAGAAAGAGAAGAAGAAGAAGAAGAAGAAGAAGAGGAGGAGGAGGTGGAGGAAGAAGAAGAAGGTCTTTACGCAGACTGCGTCGGCCATTTTGAGAAGCTATAGCAGTGTTTCCTAAGCTTTTTCCAGCCACCGCACGCTACCCAAGAAACGTATACAGTCAACGGCACACTGCAGCCCTAATGCACGCATTTCAGTTTTAAATGATGCATTATATGTAGGCCAACTAGTTCTATATATCAGCGGTTCTCAAACTTTCTATCGTAGAGGACCACTTGGCGATATTAAGCTTACATGGCGGACCACCTCCATTGACAATGCCGAGTAGGGAGTCTTCGGGAGCATCATAAGCTCCCTCGCCGGGGTCTGTGGGAACCCCAGTCACCAATGCATGTGGTTGTATTTGCCACTAAATCAAGCCTGTTGTTGACCCATTGCTAGTGTAAACGTATTCCTAAAATAATGCATAGATTTCCGCCACACATTCCTTCGCATTTAAACTAAGTAACTATTACTATTAGAAACGATATTTAATTAAATTTAACGTGAGCCTTGAGCTTGTATACTTGAGCACAATTTGTCCAGACGAGGGGTAATGTTTGAAAGATTCAACCTAAGTTCATCTTCAACTTCAAACTTAGGCTTTGCTCGCGGACCACCAGGCAGATGATCGTGGACCACTGGTGGTCCGCGGACCACTGGCTGAGAACCGCCGCTGCTATATATTATAATCTAGTCTAATATACAGTATAATATTGACTACCGTTCTTCACAAGTACATATTTTCTTTGCAATCTGTATCACTATTTCGTGTTTAACTTCATTGAAGAGATATATAATTCAACTTATAATTAACAATTAATATAGTACCATAATTATTTTATTATTTCCCAGCATTTTGTCACGGCACACTTCTACCGTTGCTGCGGTACAGGTGTGTGCCGCGGAACACAGGTTGGATAGCACTGAGTCAGAGAAACGGACGACGCAATCCTCTTTATAACAAATCCATCCGCAAAAGACCAGGTCATTCCAGAGCTCAGTCAGAGGGAAACAGCAAGACAGACTATTGAGGAAAAGCTAAATGGAAGAGATGTATTTTAAGCCTGGATTTGAAAATACTCAATGAATCTGAAGATCTGACAGCCAGAGGAAGAGATGGCGCCCGTGGTATCTGTCCTACCCTGGACACTCCACGGTTGCCAGGAAATTTGATTCTTCGCTGTCCTAGACACGGCCCTAATCTCTCCGTCACGAGCCCTCGATCGGGGCTTCCCTATAGTGCCTCGACGGAGTCGCAGTTGGTTGTAATTCGTCGCATACTTAAACAACGGTCGTCGGTTGATCCCCGGGGAACATCTGGACACATCGCCGCCTCTAATCCTGTTTGTCTTTTCCGTCTTTTAGTTGTGGCCATTCGCTGAAATCGCTGCCGCAGCTCAGGCGCATAACTCAATTTCAACCGACAACAGATATATGTTCTCGGGAGGAGGAGGAGGAGGAGGAGGGGGATTTATTGTACGTCGCCAAAACCCTCGACACGCGCCTCCGCCGGTTGTTTGACACCATAGCCTCCCCCCTCCCCGTAAACTCGACTCCCTCTCTCCCCTCTTGAGCCCCATTTTCCTATTTCTCGAGACGTAAAATTTTTAAAATCTCGCCTCAGTCAGGTGAAAAGTGAACCAAAAATTCAGATAATCTCGTTTATATAAGAACCGTAATACAAATGCTACATTACATTACATATTATATGAAACTACCTGAAATCGTGAACCTTTGCGAGAAAAAGATAGCGCATAAGCATGTTTTCTCTTATTCAGGTAGATTCTTTAATGCAAACATTTTCAGAGACGCCTGATTGGCCAATACTGAGGCCGATGTACGAATGTACACTTAATATACTGTAAAACCTCATCCTACAAAACATTGCAGGTCAAACTCAGTTTTTAAAATTCACGTAAAATTCACACAAAAAATATTCGCACTTATAAACAAGATTTAGGCTGATTGACTGTTAACTGAACGCTGCCATTAGTAAGAGAACTTGATCTGTTGAACTTGTTCTTACAATTTGCAACAGCACAATTTTGTGGCATTTTATAATATACACTTAGCCTGACTGTCTCTAAGTACTGTCAATATACTAGTACTAACTTTTATCAACAAATATAAAAATAACTGTATCTTTTAACATTGCAACAGGTTGGCTGGCTGACTGTTCCGAATCCATCACTGACGTCATAATGGGCGGGGTTTGAGATAATGAGGCAGCAGTACAGCTAGCCTATATGTGAAGTTAGCCTCTTTAGTATTAAACAGTCTTGACATGAACCCTAGTTGACCCGTGTCCTAAACCTGCGTCTCTGTTACGGGTGCGTCTATAAATAAACTTATTAACAACGATGCGAGAATTTGTAAGTCTTCACTCGGCTTTCGTACGCTGTTCTTTTTAGAATCAAAGCATTGCACATTTGTCTCAATCTGGCGCAAATTGCCTTTCTAAGCAAGAGCTTCGCGACGACAAGGCAGCCGACGGCAGCTGACATCAGTCCTGCGGCACAGCCACAGAGCGATGGTTGATCCACTGTTAATGCAACAGCGCTGACCAGAGGACTGGCGTATTAATTAGCCTCTGTTGTATCATGTAGGGCTCTGTACATAAACATTGCTCGCGTTTTAAAAGGATTTCGGGTGATTAATTTTGGACGAATGCACTTGTTTCCTTGTCAATGGAACGGAGGCCATGGCTGTGATTTATCTGCTCAGCAGAGCATGAAGAAAGTCACACGTTTCTCCTTTGTTGCTCATCTGTAATTTACGTTCACGTTTTTCCTTAGATAGTAGAGTAGTAATTAATTAATTATTCTATAGAGAAAGAGTGTCCTGATCTCTCCTGTTCTCTGAACTTATACTCCCAAGCACGACCACATTAAACAAGTTCTTAAAAATTACGCTAACTGAATGTCGAACAACGAACTGCTTTCAAACTGGTCTTTTGGTATATAAGGGGCCATCCATAAATGACGTAACGCACTTACGAGAGGGGTTTCAAACATTTGTGACGATGTGTGACGACGGGGGCATTCCAAAATCATGAAAAATGTGACGTCACATAATACTAAATATTTTTATTAATATCGCAATGCTATATTACCGCAAAATTGAATGTATTTTACACTTATAATTATTATTATACAATTTATATTTAAACAAGAATTTGAACAAGTTTCTGAATATTGTTTCAACTCTAATAATTATAATGAATCTTTTCAAACGAAATGTTAATTTTGACATTGGAAAGACGACAAGATGAGGGGTTAATGCGCTATGACGTCATATTTGAGGGGGTCTGACTTTTTGTGACGACGTGTGACGAGGGGAGGGGGTCAAAAAACTGCTAAAATCGCGTTACGTCATTTATGGATGGCCCCTAAGAAGACCTCCGCCCCACTAGAAGAGAATAGCCCCCTAGTGCCTAGACGAGATCGAACATGTTGGGTTTCAATGTTCGATCAGACTTAGGTTCTAAAATTTGGGGCGGGGGTAGTCCAGCCCCCGCTGCTTTTTTCAAAACTCGACCACCGGTAGAATTTCACATCGGCACTTCGTTAAGTGACTAGAACCAAAGCTGGACATGATTTTCTCTGCAGAAATCTTGCTTTATTCCATGTGCTGACGTCATATTGTCCATTGTCCAACCACTGGATTGCCAAACACTTCTCCTGCCCAATGGCGGCGTGAGCTTGGGTGAAAAATTGGGTGGACCCTATGCCTTCCCCTTCCTTATGGTAGCCTCTCAAAAGGTGGGGTTGGGCTCGAGCGTAGAGGCCTAAAAGAAGTTTACGTCGTCTATACCCCAGTCTCATATCTGACCCCCCCCCCACCCCGTAAATTACCCAGTTGCATGACCTTGATCCTGATGACGTAATTCTGAGTCATTTGTGTATTGTGACCAGAGCTTCATATTCCACGTCGAGGCCCATCCTCTCTTCCCCGAATGGCAGCAGTGCGTGACCTTCAACTCGTTCAGCAGTCAAACGGAAGAACTGTTCTACAACCTCTTCACCATCTCCGCCATCTACGTCATTCCTCTGGCGGTCATCATCGTCACGTACGCCATGATACTCGCCGTCATATCGAGGAAAGTACGTCAAAACAAAGGTAAGAGCACCAACACACAAACTCTGTTTCTCTCTGCGTGCGTCTGTCTGTCTCTCTCTCTATATATATATGTATATATATATATATATATATATATATACATATATATATGTCTCTCTCTCTCTCTATATATATATATATATATATATATATATATATATATATATACTCGGTACCGGTAAGCGTACTAATGCGCTGTGGTACGGGTAACGGTGTATGTACCAGTGCATGTATTGGTAAATGTATTTTTAATTGTGAGTCTGTTTGCTGAGATTCGAACCATAGACTTCAATGGCGCCAACCACCTGGGCGCCAGTCACGTGATCTCCTAGGCGATCGATCGGTTCCGGGAGGTCAGAGATCAAACGTCGATTAGGCAGAAGCTCTCGTCTCATTCGTCGATGGAAGTCACGTGACAACGACTGTTATTGCTGCCTTCTATGACGTCTTCGTGACGACGATCGTTACCGTTGCCATAGAAATAATTTATTGCGACAACACACGCGATCATAGGGCAGCGGAGGGAGGAGGAAGAGGAGGGGCAAGAGGGAAGGACACGGAATGAAAGAGGGGAGGAGGAGAGAAAGAGAAGAAGAGGAGGGAGAGTGGAGGACAAGCGGAAGAAAAGAAGAGTCGACGTTAAAGGAAGAGGAGAGAAGAAAGGAGGGAGAAAATTGGGGGAAAACGAATGGAAAACGATGGACCTAAAAGACGAAGGAGAAGAAGGAAGAGGAAGAGGAATAGCTACTGAAGCTTTTGCTGAATTATGCTATTGCATTGTAGCATTGTGAGCTAAGCAACTATAAATAGTGACTAGGCCGAAGATAGAGAAAGAGATAGAGAGAGGGAGATAGAGAGAGAGAGAGAGTCAGAGACAGAGACAGAGACAGACAGACAGACAGATAGAGAAGAGAGAAAGAGGAAGAGGTTGAAGGAATGAGGACTGAATGGTCGAAGATAAAAAATACTGGGTCGGGGTCAGAAACTCTGGATGGCGGTCGTTAAAATGGTCGCTGAAGAGGGATGACCAGCGACTTCAGAGAACTCAAAGGATTTTACATTGGGGGCTGAACTTCAGGGTTTGGTCCACTTCCAAGGCTTACAGGCTTCATTAAAAGACAAAGGAAAAAAAGCCATCCACTGCCAGATGGCGTCTTTCATCTTAAACGTGTCTGGAGATTTGTGTGCGTATTTCTTGCTTTCGGGGAAATCCCTTTTGCTTCCCGTCGCAGTTTTTGAGCATTTACCTGTGATGACGTCATCATGCGTCCGTTAATTAACTGATTTCTTTACCTGTATTTTACATTCTTTAATATAATTCTCGCTGCCATCCGCTATCCTCTGTGTACATAAGAATTTTAAACTTCGTCTCACTCAAGGCGATATCACCTTCAGATCTTCCAATGTTTACTTTCGTTGCTATCTTCTTGTGCTCATACAATTGTCTTGCCCTTTATTTTCTATATAATTGAGTCACTATCCGCGCTATATGACAGACATTCATTGGTGTCGCCAGAAATGTTTGGTTGGGGGGCAAAAGGGGGCAAAAGGGGGCAAAAGGGGGCTGGCCTGTCAGATTCCTTACCCACCCCGCCCCTCCATAAAAAACTTTCTCACCGGATTTACGCGAATCTGGTAGGTGGTCTGGGCAGGTTAGGGGGCAGTTGCCCCATTTGCTCCCCCGTGGCGACGCTAATAGTTCATCAATATTGCTTAACGTGGTCAGTGGCGAAGCAACGGCAGTGGACATATTGACCGTTTCCACACGACATAGCAAAATACGCTATCTTGTTTGCAGTCACCTGTTACATATTATAATGAAGACAAAGAACAGACAGACAGACGGACAGACGGACAGACAGAGAAACGACCTGGATGAGGATAGACTTGGTGAGGATGTGGAATTAAGATAGCAGGATTAGCAGCGCTTCTAACTGGCAAAATCCACTTGTGAAATGAAGATGGACGATGTGAAAAGACCAGAGGAATTTTCAAGTGCTCTATCTTCATGTCTTTTAAAATACAACGCATTGAAGTTTGAGTGGATTTCGTGTTGCCTGTTTTTCTGTTCGACTTAATTTGCTCTTTACAAATAGAAGACATAAAACCTCTAAAGTGCTGGGCATAGTGAGCTATTTAAGTATTAATGGTGAAATATATATGTCTGTTCTCCAGTCGACTTGTCAATCAGCTGGTGAAGATTTTCTAATTAATTTACTTCTGAAGGCGTAAAATAACAAAGAAGAAGTAAGTAAGTAAAACGAAATTTCTATAGCGCTACCCGAAGCTTGGCGCAGTACACCAGCTTATTAACGAGCGCTCAATCTGTGCAAAATCCATAGTCCGTAATCCGTTGTCCGTGGTGGTCGAGGTTGTAGATCCAGGTAGGCAGTCGCAACAAAGTCTTTTTATGGAGGAGGATGATAACAAGTTTGCGGTGGGTATAATGCAGGCCTGTATTAAAGATTTCGCCATAGGATTTCTTTAAAAGGATAGTTTTAAGTTGTTTTCGGAAAGTTGTATGGAGTGATTGTCAATGGTGACTGAAAAGAAATCGAGTTATTGATTTTTCGGATCTCTGACGGAAGATCATTCCAGAGACGAGGCGCAGTGTATGAGATCGACCGATCTGAGGATTTTAGTGACTTGGCTGTTGGTCGAATGAGTGTCAGGTTGGCAGGTGAACGAGTTGACCGCTTCGTTTGAATTCTAAAGAGATTACGAAGTGTGGGGGCCTATTGACCAATCAGATGCTGACAATCGCGTGATGCACTTACAAATCTTCCATTAACTTCTAACGCATGGAAAAGCATAATATAGTGAAAGTGCGTTACGACCAGTGTTGTAATAAATACTTCACTGAAGTATTGAAATACTTTCGTAAATACTTGGTTCTCATGTAGTATTTAAATAGTATTTAAATACCCAAATACCGGGGTAAGTATTTAAATACTGGCAAATAAGTTTTAAATACTTTTTTAAATACTTGATAATGTATTGGACACATGATTCGCCACAATCGTATTTTTGTGTAAAGAAATGTTAATTAAAATTATTTCTAACAATCTCAGTGTAGGCCTACTTAATGTTCAACTGTCTAAAATCATCAGTAAAGAAAATGCAAAAACGACTGATGAAATAAGAGAAAGTCGTGCACGTGAAAAGTGCAATAAATCAAAAGTATTTAAATTTCTTAAATACATCCAAATACAGTATAGTATTTAAATACTATTTAAATACTTATTTTTGGATGGGTATTTCAATACTTTCTTAAATACTGGACAAAGTATTTAAATAGTATGTAAATACTAAAGTATTTAATTACTCTACAACACTGGTTACGAGATAGAGTCTTAGAGGCTTATGACGCCTTGTAGGCCTATACTAGTGGACTGTAGAAGCTCTCGTAGAAATTTTATTGGTTGTTTCTGAAACGTTTGTGTGACTGCGATCTACTTACCTGGAAAAGGGAAAAGGTGTCTTACGGTTGATTATAACAAGACGTCGTCCTGTGGGGGTGGAGGAGGAGGAGGGGGAGAAGGAGGAGGGCATGCGTTGTGCTTCAGCGTCTGACAACTGAATTAGACGAACCGTAGATGATCTGAACACGCGGAGAGGTCATCAAGTGCAGAGGAAATCGCTTCAACAGAACCTGTGCAAGCGGTTACTGTATAATGTCCTCGGATTAAGCCAACATTAGCAGAGTGCTGATTGACTGCGACGCGAATCCAATGCGATCCTGCTGTTGCTGCTGTCAAGGCTCGATCATACGAGTATGACAAGATAAAATACGTTAAAATACGTGCGTATGAATAAAAAAAATAAAATACGCGTATGATACGCGTATTTTATAAGTCTGTTCGGTTATTTATAATTTACTTACTTAGCGAGCAATGTCAATTGCGACGTCACGCCACGTCACTGTAACTGATCCCAAAATCCAATTCGTTAACACTTACTCCCCTTTTTAATTGCTTTGTGCAGGTAAATGGTTAGCAGACTGCTGTAATTGACGCAATTTCATGACTATTTAGGCCTAATGTATTTTTGCTCACGTAAGATAGCGCGTATGATAAAGAGTCGTACGTTAAAATACGCGCGTATGATACAAAAATATAATACGTATGATACGTATGATCGAGCTTTGGTTGCTGCTGCTGCTGCTGCTGCTGCTGCTGCTGCTGCTGCTGCTGCTGTGGAACTCACTTGCCATTAAGAGCACCGACACATTTCGTTGAGCGTTTTAAGCCAATCGGGAAATTGGGGAATCCATAAAACAATTCCTTCGCTTGATTGCTTATATAATTATCATGGCTGCCGGTGTCGCTGGGCTTTACACCTGTGAAGCAGTCAGTTTGTATGGCATCGATCATTATAACGATCTGGGGGCGATGCAATGGGAGCGCTGAAAATGCAGAAATCGACTGCGTTTCAGTTGTCATTTAGACGCGCAGTTTTCACGATCTAAATCGTCCTTCAGAGTGAGAGTGGCGTATAGCTGTTTTAAACCCAGGTCCATATTAAATGCGTTTAATTTTGCTGATTTAAATTGGGATTCTACGGAAATGAAAATAACTTATGTTGAGCATTTGTTTCATTATTTTGAGATAAGAATGCAGACGAATTTTATATGAGACATCTTAGATGAGTTTTCCGTTTTCCAGACATTTCTTAGGACCCGATTGCATTTTACGGCGTTTGAAGTAATTGCTGATCATAAAATCAAAAAAGTCAAGCAGTGCAACTTGGATATTAATACAACTTATCGGGTATCGTTAAATATTATTATCAGAGAATAATACAACTAATTGTGATTTACTGAAGTTGGGTGAAATTGCAAGCATCTGATGAGGTTAGTCAGTTGTAGATGAGGCTAGTTCTTGGATGGGTGACCTCTGTACAAAGGCGTCCATCGATCTTCTTAGCAGAGAGAGAGAGAGAGACAGACAGACAGACAGAGATAAAGACAGAGAGCCAACGGAAGATTAGATGCATTAAATGTCGGTGGTCAGAGAGAAATTTCGCTAAAGTTGATTAGAACTGGATTTTCAAATCGACTTGTGCTAAGACACGGAAATTGCTAAGAAGCGGCACAAATAGTAAATGTGAACTCCGCTAAAAAGACTGTAAAAGAGACAGACAGAGAGGAGACAGATAGACAGAGAGAGATGCAGACAGAGAGTATGGTAGAGACAGAGAGTCAGCCAGACAGACAGAGTGTCAGATGGAGAGAAAGACAAAGAGAAAGACAGAGAGACAGACAGAAATGGAGAATGAAATGAAGGCAGATAGGGGCATATACAGAAGGAGAGAGACACACGGAGAAAGAGAGACGCAGAGAGAGAGAGAGAAAACATTTAATTTGTTAGGTGTCCTAGCAGTACTTGTGCGATATATGAATATAGAAGAAGTTCGTAAGTGACTGATTGAGCCTAATCTTGGCCTCTGCTTCGTATATTCTCATGAGTTTGGCGAAAGACATCCGCTGGTTCACCGCCACATAAAAACAACTTAATGACAATTGACAGACGGCGCAGTAGGGAACCAGAAGACGACTTCCCGGACGAAACGGACGAAAATAGTGAAACCCGTCACGTGACCGTTGGGAATTGGACGTCGTCATCTCAGGTCAAGGCCACAGCGAAGTATCTGGGGGCCAGTGACCTCAGTGAGTGGATGTTCAGCGATTTGTGAGATGGAAAGGAGAGGAGTTCCATCTGGAGAAGAGGCTGAGAAGGTGGAAGCATTGACGTCTAATCCGGAGTTCTTGATTTGGAGCGTCTCCCGGGAGCCATTGGTTTACAGTCGGATGTGTGTTCTGAACATTGTTGCCTTGGTCGTCGCCACTCTGAGAACAACGATCACTGGCTGGATGTCACCCTCTGGTAGAAGGTCATCTGTGCTTCGAAAACTCAAGGTCGTCGTGTCAAGGTCGTCGTGTCAAGGTCGTCGTGTCAAGGTCGTTGTGTCAAGATCGTTGTGTCAAGGTCGTCGTGTCAGGGTCGTCGTGTCAAGGTCGTCGTGTCAAGGTCGTCGTGTCAAGGTCATCGTGTCAAGGTCGTCGTGTCAGGGTCGTCGTGTCAAGGTCGTCGTGTCAAGGTCATCGTGTCAAGGTCGTCGTGTCAGGGGTCGTCGTGTCAAGGTCGTCGTGTCAAGATCGTTGTGTCAAGGTCGTCGTGTCAGGGTCGTCGTGTCAAGGTCGTCGTGTCAGGGTCGTCGTGTCAAGGTCGTCGTGTCAAGGTCGTCGTGTCAAGGTCATCGTGTCAAGGTCGTCGTGTCAGGGTCGTCGTGTCAAGGTCGTCGTGTCAAGGTCGTTGTGTCAAGGTCGTCGTGTCAAGGTCGTTGTGATGAAAAAGGGTTTTACGCCACCGGACCCTGTGCTTTATAATATTGCAATAAGAAGAGTTGGTTGTAGCAATATTGGCGTGGAGATCCGAATGTCGCGGGTTCGATGTCTACTTGGGGAATAAGGTTGACTCAGCCTTCACTCGCTAGATGGCAAATGAGTAGCAGTGAGTGGTAAGAGCTGCCCAGTTAAACAGACACGCTATGCGATACACTAGCCAAGATATTGCAAGCCTGGCCGGAGGGCCTTTGAAACGGAGATCAGCGCCGCCATTTGATGCCTGGTCGTAGCACTTAGCATGCTCCTGATTTGCCATTTTCCTGTTATGACTGGATTTTCCAATCCTTCCTCTCTTATTAGATGTATGTTGCTTTCTTATGGTTTTAGCCATTTTCTTTTTACACCAAAGGCTTTTAGTACTCCCTCGTTGGCTATTGTTTCTGTCCGTGAAATGTTTTGCATACGTTTGCGTGCTGTGGTTTCTCAGACGTATGCAAAAACAATTTATGGAGAGAAAAAATAATTACCAACGAGGAAGTACTAGAAAAGGTGTATAAATGGCCACTGCCTAACTGAAAATTCTTTATATAGCGCCAAATCACTTCTGGTCGCGTCACTTCTGTCAGTTTGTTATGCCTTGAACGCAGTCATGCAGTTGGTTGAGCCGTCAACCCGAGTTTGCATGACAGCGGTTGACATCGACACGTTCAAATGCAGCCTCAGGTGAAAGGGGGCAGTTTTCTCGCGGTCGGAATATTTGACTGGCGCGACATTCTTTCCACGCAAGGCGGATTTCATGTCCAGAATTCATAACAACAATCAGTTTTCACGACACGAACGCCGAATTTTATCACGACTGATTCGAGGCAGACTTATTGTGGCAACAGCCGCATGTCAGCAGAGCAGCTAGCTATAGGAGCATTCAGGGGCAGTTCCGCGTTGGGGATGACAGGGTATGCATCCCCCTCCCACCGTCCCACCAAAATGCGTCTTCAATGGAAGATGATCGTCTAAACCAGCGGTTCTCAACCTGTGGGTCGCGACCCCCACGGGGGTCGAATGACGATTTGCCAGGGTCGCCTGAGACCATCAGAAATATGGGGTAGTCTCTTTTCTTGTTATTGTACAAAATTTCCTCAGTGGTAGTTACGACTTACTAGTTGTTTTACTATAATTGTCATTCGAGGATAGACATGGAGACAATTAAATAATAACGATTTCGAACATTTTGATTGTCGTAGCATTATTATTTTTAGCAGTTTACATTGTGAACGAAAATAATTTAACCGTTGGGGGGGTCGCCACTTCATGTGGAATTGAATTAAAAGGGTCGCGGCACTATAAAGGTTGAGAACCGCTGGTCTAAACGGATTAGCCTTGATGTATATCCACAAAGATATTGGACATATCTACAGACAATGTCATCGACAAATTCGCTTCCAGTAATAGAAAACTCGATTTTGCACTATGTATTCTGTACAACCAGACTGAAATGGCGTTTATACATTGTCAATTCTGAGCATATTATATATTCGATTTATAAAATATATTTTATAAATCGAATCTACAGATCCCTTCTAAACGTTTACATGTAATTCCTTTGACAATTGGCGGAATATTCCTAGAAATTCATTGCATCTCCTCCCAGTGACAAGAGTTCTTGGAACCGCAGCTGGGTGCATTTATATTTTCCCTCCTTGTCCGAGTGTACGATGTTGGATCTTCGTGATCTAAGCACGTGCGAGATTTGAACGTTCGCCGATGAATCTGTCCGCCGCATTTATATAGCGCTGCATGAGTTTCCTATTAGTATGCTCTGTTCACCTCTTTCTACGCACTGTTTATTCAGCATAAGACATCGTAAATCTCTCTCTCTCTCTCTCTCTCTTTCAGTTTCACCTAATCTGTATTCATCCGCTTCTCTCATCTACATCCTTCTGTCCATCATTCATCCTCCTATCCTCCACCCATCCGTCGTCCATCCATCGTCCCTTCTACCTTTCTTCTTACCTGTCTTTGTGCACCTGTCCGTGTGCCTATATGTGCTGTTTCGTTGCTTCTCTGCTTTTGTCCTTTTGCTAATATTAGATCAAATTAAGCTGATTTGTGATCTATTTTCCAACTGCCTTCCCGCTAATACATACATACATATATATAATATTATATATATATTAGGGTGGTCCTTATTTTAGAAATTTTGAAATGTTTAGGTCTGACCCCCCATTTTTGTTCCTTTATATAAGTAAATTATTAATATAAAATTTCAGATCAATATTCAATTGTTAACTGGTCGCTCAAGCGCATCAAAGTATTGCGTAATATAGGCATTATGTTCTATTATGAAATTACGCTATTTATTGCATGTTTCAAGTTGCTAAACAACTTGAAACATTGAATCTGTCGATAAATTCGGAGATCTTCACCACAGAACTGGGGGGAATGAATGTATACGTTGCCGTCGTTATAAAGAGAGAAGACGACAAGAAAGAGCTGAGAAAGAAAGCGACATCTGAAGGCACAAGTAGGTGCGGTGGATTTGTTAAACACCTTAGACGCTGACCGTTCTTCATGTTCAGATGATGAATCCTCAAGTAATGAAGGTGGTGCTCAATATTCTCTTCCACAGCATCCCCCATGCGCCAAGCTTGGACGACAGCAAATATTAACTCCTCGACTGTCTGCTGTACTGGATCGCAATAATGTTTCAGATAGATCAGCAGTTTCGGTTGTTGCAGAAACTGCTAAAAGTATTGGTTGCGACATTCAAAGTTTGGCTCTTAATAGAAGCACTATACGCCGTCAGAGGCAAGAACATAGACGAGCTGCTTTTTCAAGAATTCATGGAAGCTTCAAACCTGGGGTAAAATTGTTAGTACATTGGGATGGAAAGCTGTTACTGGATCTTTCTGGAAAACAAAAGGTAGATCGCCTGGCTATTCTGATTTCTTTGTTGGGTGGTGGCTCACCGCTCACAGTTGCTGGGGGTACCTCAAATATGTTCAGGCACTGGAAAGGAGCAGGCTCACGCAGTCTTTGCTATGTTGAACAAGTGGAACATATCTGATAGTGTATGTGGCTTATGTTTCGATACAACTAGTTCAAATACTGGACTGAGCAATGGAGCATGTGTTATACTTCAGGAACTGCTTGGTCGTAGTCTGTTGCATCTAGCCTGCAGACATCATATCTTGGAATTGGTTGCTGCCGCCGCATTCAATGAAGCCATGAGCGTTACCTTATCTCCAGAAATTCCACTATTTAAGAAATTTAAAGAACAATGGGAGAAAATCGATAAAACTCATTTTCAAGATTATTCGAGTGACATTGAAGTTTTTGAGGCCTTATCTGACATAAGGGATGATGTAGTTCAGGAGCTTTAAACTGCATTATCACAACAACAACCACGTGACGACTACAAGGAGCTGATTGAGATAACTTTGATCTTTCTGGGTACTCATGCATGTCGTGGCGTAGTATGGTCGACACCTGGTCCCATGCATCTAGCTCGCTGGATGAGCAAAGTGATTTAAACCTTCAAGGTATGGATGTTTCATTCTCAACTTAAACTGGCACAACGTCAATTACATGGTCTTCGAAGCCTCTGCATCTTCTATTCTAGAATCTATGTGGTCGCGTGGATAAGAGCTCCTCTTGCAGTGGGCGCACCCTATAACGATTAAAATCTACTGAAGTCCTTAGTTGATTACAAGAGAGTTCACAAGCGAATTTCCTGCAAAACATCAATGAAACTGGCAGGTCAGCTTTGGTACTTATCTGAGGAGTTGGTCGGCCTCTCCTTGTTTGATGACAGAGTTTCTAATGATACAAATGAGAAAATGGTGATGGCAATGCTATGTACTGATGGTGCCACAGTTCCTTCTAAGCGCGTTAACCTCTTGCTAGATGAAGTTCAAACTAAATCATTGGAAGACTTTACAACTAAGATGACTATGTCACTTTTCACAAAGCTCAACCTACCTTCTGATTTTTTACACACTCCGGTATGTCAATGGCATGACAGGGATGATTACAACTTAGCCTGTAATACTGTTAAGACTCTTCAAGTAACAAATGATCATGCTGAACGAGGGGTTGCATTAGTTCAGGAATTTACTGGTAGCTCGACTAAAGAAGAAGAACAGTTGCAGTTTTTACTTCAAGCCGTTTCTGATCATCGTAAGAGATATCCTGGGTGCCTAAAGCGAAATTACTGTGTCGATAGTTCAGAAACTGAGTAACAGTAAACTGACTGCGATTTTTGTACATTGCGGTTAACTTTTAAATGTCAATTTATAATAAATGTAATGCCATCTAAAAGAGGACATGTCCGAATTTGACGTTTTTCTTCTTATTAAACACTACATTCTTCTGAGACCTTGAGCGACCTCTTAGAAGTAAAACATTTGTACTAAATTTGGTATGTGTACTTCCTTAACCAGATGGAAACATTTTAGGGGGTCAGACTTGAAAACTCTCGAAAAATATTCTCTTCCATAGGAATAAGGACCACCCTAATATATATATATATATATATATATATATATATATATATATATATATATATATAAATGCGTATCCGCTATTAAAGAGTTTCTTGGTTATTTATTGATATCGTGCGTGCATGCTTGTGTCTGTCTGCTTGTGTCTGTCTGTCTGTCCACCCGCCTGTCTGTCTGTCTGTCTACATGCCTGTATGTTCGCCTACTTGTCACCCTGCCATTCGAGAATTTTCTTTCTCATGTATATATGGTGATCCAATAAAAACGGTGCCATTTCATTTCATTGTAAAAAAAATCTTGACAAACTGTGTCAGAATGCATTACTAATTTTGGCTACAGACCTAGGACATCTTTTTATGAGCACATCTTACACCCGGCCTGTGTTTTCGCTAGGTGGCGCCACTGCAATTTGATAATTAAAACAAAAATCCTAAATGACTGCAGTCTGACATGATGCCTCGGAAGTTCGCCAAATTCCGCGCATTTTGGCTCAGAGGTTGTAAAATTTGTACCATGATACGCGGTGGTACCGTTTTTATTGGCCACCCTGTATAAATACAGTACACTGTATGCATGGAGTGTGGTGTATGTGTGTTGTGTTTGGTTGCTTGTAGTGCCGCGTGTGTCGCTGAAGAACCGCTTCAGTGGCGTCGATGGACTTCGAAGCACGGGGAACGCCAAGATCGAAAGAGCGAAGTCAAGAACACTGCGAATGACCATTGTCATCGGTAACACAGCTTCGGCCATTGGCTGCTGATAGCAATTAGGCAATTAGGCGTACTACACTACACTCGGGCGGGAAGTTAGCAGAGTGGTAACAACGTTGGACGATGGAGCAGCTGAGGTCGCGGGTTTGAGTCCCGCAGGAGCCCTAAAGGTCGACTCAGCCTTTTTCGCGGTGGTAAAATGAGGAGCAGTGGTAAAAATCCCTGCGATAAGTCAAACAGGTAAGCTACGCGATACGCTAGCCCCGTATCCGTGGCATTGCACGCCTGACTGAGGTCTATAGAAACGGAGATCAGTGCCGCCTTATGAGCCCGTGAGGCTCGGGGAAGGACTTTGACTTTGACACTAGGAAGACATTAGGAAGCAACACAACAGCAGATGGCCGCCGCAGAGAGTCAACTGCCGACCCCCCTCCACTTGCCATTTCTGCTGTCAGCTATTCATGTTTAATTAGATTCCCATTTAAACGATAGAAGCACATTGTGCTAAACGTTAAAGCATTTGCATCGTCAAACGAAAAATGGGTTATGGTGGCGGTGATAATGATGATGATGATGATGGTGGTGGTGGTGGTAGTGATGATGTTGATGTTGATGATGATGAGAATAAAAAATTGCTAAAGGAGGCAATATCAATAATAATCTATCATATTAAAATCCTTATCTGTATGTCTCTCTGTCTGTTACCTTCAAGCGTTCTGATTGGTTGACTATTGGTAGACCGGTTTAGACCGTTTAGTCCTTACGTCGCGATGCGTTGGTGGGCAAGCGTTGACTATTGGTAGACGGTTTAGACCGTTTAGTCCTTATGTCGCGATGCGTTGGTGGACGATGTTCGAAGACGACGTTGCTATTGGTAACAATTGTTCGTAGAACCGGTTTAGTCGGGTCATTGCAGCGTCAGAGGGCTGGGCGTGCGACGACGTTGCTATTGGTAACAATTGTTCGCAGCCTGAGGTAGTTGCAACGTACATTTTAACGTACAGAAAAAATACGTGTACAGCGTCACAAATGGCCACAGTTGCGTGATTTTAACGTACATAGGCCTAATTATTACGTGGCGCAGAGCTTGGCTAGGTGGCGATCCTTGAAATGTTGTTCAGCATGAATTCAATGATTGGGTATTAGGTATAGGTATTGGATTAGTATTATCCTGCACTGCGAGCGAAGCGAGCGCGAGCGAAGCGAGCATCTTTCTAGTAATAATAATAATAATAATAATAATAATAATAATAATAATAATAATAATAATAATAATAATAATAATAATAATAATAATAATAATAATCGCCCTCCCAACTGACCGACTGCGATCTCTCCCGAGGTAATCACTAAGCCAGGATAGAGCTTGACCTTTGACCCCATAGGAGAGCTCGAGGCGACGGGTGAGAATAGCGTGGTCGACCGTGTCGAATGCAGCGGAGAGGTCGAGAAGACGAAGGGCCAGTTCTCCGTTGGATATCACGCGTCGACGATATCGTTGAAGATCCTCAGGAGGACTGTTTCGGTAGAATGGCCCTCCCGATGGGCGGACTGGTGACTCGGCATGAGTCCGTTCTGAGCCAGATGCGCAACGAGTTGCCTGTTCACCATCCTCTCGATTAATATTTCCATGGATGTGATTTCACTTTAAATTTAAACGTTCAAATGCTTTGATGTTCAGTATTTTTGTTTGTTTTTCTATTTAGTATCGGTTTTCATTATATGCTGGACTCCCTATTTTGTTATTTCCGCTTGGTATTGGTTTAAACCGTAAGTATGTTACTGCGTGTTATTTCGAACGTCATTCTCTTACATTCTCCTCTGCTAGACCCATGTTCATTTACGCCCCTAAGAAAGTTATTTTGCTTTGCGTAAGTTTCATCGTTGCTTTCAAATTAGGTAAGTAGGTAAGTAAGTAAAATCTCGTTGCTTTATATAGCGCTTTGGCAGTAGTGCAGCAGTAGTTGCTTAGGCGCTCAGCCTTTCCTACAGTAGCTATATGCGAAAGGTGAATGATCAGTCAATATGTCCAAAT
Organism: Metaphire vulgaris; assembly: GCA_018105865.1. Taxonomy (NCBI): domain Eukaryota; kingdom Metazoa; phylum Annelida; class Clitellata; order Crassiclitellata; family Megascolecidae; genus Metaphire; species Metaphire vulgaris. The sequence continues at coordinate 11,754,806 of CM030866.1, read as the reverse complement.
GAGTGAGGCTAGGTTGTTATAGCTATGGAGGAAATAGTTTAAGAAAAAGCACAGTCATGTAAGTAAGTAAGTAAGGCGAAATTTCTATAGCGCTGCCCGAAAGCTTGGCGCAGTGCACCAGGTCTTATTCACGAGCGCTCAATCTGGGTGAAATCCATAGTTCGTAATCTGTAGTCCGTGGTGGTCAAGGTTGTAGATCCAGGTAGGCAGTCAGGTCAGTGACCCATCGTCGCTTGGCGACGGTTGACTACAGGAATGGGTCAGTGTTCTCCATCGCGATCTGTCTTACGCGGTGCGTAGAAGACGGTCTCCAGAATGACCAGTCCACGTCGTGTGATGTTATCCACCCAGCATTTCCTCGGTCGTCTTCTGTTTCCTTCCACAAGTCCTCTGACCACATTGCTGTCGATGGTGTCCAGCGGTTGTCTTATCACGTGTCCAAAATAACTCACTATAGTGCAGTGGTTCTCAACCCGTGATCCGCGGACCAAAAGTGGTCCGCGAGAGGAAGTCTATAGTGGTCCGCGGAGATTTCGGGAAAAACGTAAATAAAAATTAGACATACACTGTATATATTTTTCCATGTGAAAAATCTGAAAAGTGCGACAAGCAAAACAAAGTCATCAGCACAAAAAGGTTATCAGCACATTTTATGTGTATTTTTGCATTTTCAACGTGAAAAAGTCTGACAAGCAAAAAAACAAAAGGTCATCACCGCTTTTAAGAGCAGATGACTGCTCAATTTATCAGGTGGTCCGCGAGAAATTTTTGAACTTCTAAAGTGGTCCGTGATACAAAGTGGGTTGAGAACTATTGGTATAGTGGAAGATAAAAAGACTGTAACATTTATTGAGAATTTCTTATTTTGCTGTGAATAGTTCTAATCTGTATTTATATGTGAAATTTCTATTGTATTGATGAACTTTGTGTTAATTATTCTGACTTCTGAAATTATTCTGATTGGATTCGTTGAACAGTGAAACGGCGATGATGATCGACGTCAAAGTACAGAAGGGATTGTTCGCTTTCGCCATTTCCAGCTCATGCGTCAATCCCATCGTATACGGTCAGTTGCGTTGGCGTAAACTTGGATGAAAGAGTGGCGGGGGCTCACCCCTTATACTTTCCCCTTCCCCGTGGTAGCCTCTCAAAAGTGATCCGGGACTTGTGTTGAGGCCTAATAGAAGCTTACACCTATGATCAGTTGAGTTCTCTTCTGGAATCTCCACTCAAAAATATATTACAACCGGATTAAAGTAGGAGATTACTACTACTACTACTACTACTACTACTACTACTACTACTACTACTACTACTACTACTACTACTACTACGACTACTACTACGACTACTACTACTGCTGCTACTGCTGCTGCTGCTGCTGCTGCTACTACTACTACTACTACTACTACTACTACTACTACTACTACTACTACTACTACTACTACTACTACCACTAATAATAATAATAATAATAATAATAATAATAATAATAATAATCTGGGGATGAAAGAGAGACATAGCCTACTTTATCCTATAACGAATATCCGTGACACTCCAGAGATTTAACGCAGTCGCTTTCCACGGAACCTTCACAAAATAATAAAATTAAAAATAATAAAAATAATAATAAATAATAATAAATAATAATAAATAATAAATAAATAATAATAAATAATAATAACTAGATTGTTAGTGCTTTAGTAGGATTTCTCCTGTTTTGAAAAGTACTATTACTCCTCGTGCAGCCTTCTATTCCTACTTCTGATTTTCCGCCACAACTGTTATCTTTGATGATATAAAAAAGCCAGCACAATTCGCAGTATACACAATAACGAAACATCACACATAGGCTACATATTAAATTTCAGTTCTTCATAAGTTTTTGTACTATAGTCTCTGTGTCTAAATCAATCAAATTAAGTAATTCTATTAAATGATTCTAATGGAAAAATTATGCCTTTGAATGCGTCAGTAGAGTTTTGAATTCTCTCTGATCGAATTGCGATTGCTTAGAGCAACAATTGAGAATGAGACAAATGGAGGGAGGGAAAGAAATACTATAGCGTGACATAAAGTGGCTTAGGAGGCATTGCTGCATAATTATGGGGAAGCCAGTGGGGTCGCTAACGGGATTTGAACCTCGCTCCGTCAACCTGTCACTAAAGCTAACCCTCTCTATCATCTTCCGCCTCTAAATTGTTTAGTTACGCTGCATAAGTTAATTAAAGTAAGTTAATTACAGCATAGCGATATCAGATCAGTTGGAAAGAATTTAATGACACACAAAACACATTGGCTTGTCAGACTTTTCAGGACGTTAAAGAAACACAAAAAACTAGCGATGATCTTTTTGTTTGTTGGACGTTTTATGACGTTAAAGATGCAAAATAGTTCAAAAAGCAAAAAAAAAAGTGATGACCTTTTTATCTTTGTTGGACTTTTTAGAATGTTAAAGATGCAAGAAACACAAAGAACTAACGATGACCATTTTAGAAATCAATACCAATCAATTACAAAGTCCTTTCAATCTAGAGTGATGTCTGAAATCACTAGTCGCTATTTTAAATGAAATTTAGGCCTAATGGCATTTTTGTGTCCTTATAAGGACAAATGCCCTTAAGGACGGGGCCACGGAATTTAAGGACTGTCCTTATCATTTAAGGACGTCTGGTAACCCTATGACAGCAGGAAGCTTGCCCCTTGCTACTATATGTATAGAGTGAACCAGTGGGGTAGGGGAGGGTAGGGAAGTCAGTAAGCATACAGCCCCTGAATTTCTCCTTATTCCTACAGATACCGCACTATGAAGGCTTAGAATGTGAAGATTAGGAAATGGGGCGAATCTGTGACACACACGTAGACTTCGAAATGGGCGACTTACACCAGAATATGCTGTCTATTTTGAAATTCCAATTACTTGGGTGAAATTTTCAGCCGACCACCTAAGAGCTCTAAGTGAACATTATGACTCTGAATTTCCAATCGTAGGCCTATTTAGCTTGTCTCTACATCCACATGATAACGAGTAAATCATTTGCAGTCCTCGATAATTAACCTCAAATTTGTATCCTTAGAATAATAAAATATCTTACGAACACTCATATTTGGCTTTAAACGGGTAATACGCTGAACGAAGTTTGGAATGATGCTAATATCATTTGAGATTTTAAAGGAGAGTTTGAGAAATTGATACCTCGCTTATTTGATCCTTGCTTTGTCAACAACTAGTATTGAGATACACCTGGTGCAAAGACAGGCGTCGAAGTACTTACTTATGCGCATTTCTCACTCTAGCGCCTTTTCTGCAGAACTGAACTCAATTATTTCGATGTTTATCGTCGTAAAGAGAAATGGTTCCACTCGACTTAGAGTCGCTTTGGTCGGTGCCATGAGATCACACACGCTAGCGGCAACACTGTCCTTAAGCATGACGTGTACTGGTCATCCATCCAGCCATCCATCCATCCATCCATCCATCCATCCATCACGAGGACGTTGAATGACCATTCTGGGTTCCATTCGAAGGGAGGGAGGAGAGAGGGATGGAAGGAGGGATGAAATTGTTTATGTATAATTGTGTTGCTGAGTTTGTTGTGTTTAGGGAAATCTCTCATCGACAAAGTAATTGTCGCCTGCTCTTTTCGTGTTTGTCTGCGTTTTCCGTGAGCGTTTTTTCACTCAATGAGACCTTGAATTAGACATCAATCTTGTATTTCAATCGATGGTAGAATTGTGTTTGGTAAACCGACAAAATCGCGCAAGACAAAATAGCGTTGAAGTAAGAAATGATTGAGAACTCAACTTTAACTTTAACAGGTTTTTCAAGTAATCAGTGGCGTAGCGAGGGGGCAGGGGCGAAGCGCCCCAGGCGGCACTTGCTCTAGGGGCGGCACTTTCGAGATAACGTTTTTTGTTTTTGTTTTTGTTTTTTTGCTTGTCAGACTTTTTCCCAGAATTGAGGGCGGCACTTTTTCTCGCCCCAGGCGGCACTTTGCCTCGCTACGCCACTAGCAAGTAATATTACACCAAAGCTAATATAACTGCGAAATATGTCCATTTATAATATTCAATAACGTAGAAGAAAATACTAAGCCTATAGCCTCCCCTGTGTGAAAAATTTAGTCATTTGATATTTGCGCATTTAACCCCTTAACCGTGTATTTAACTGTAACTCAATGTAGCCTAAAATGGACGGATATATCCGGGATCCCCAGTTAAGGGGTTAATTCTGTTTCGAGTAGCGCCTGCTAATACCTTCGACACGGTTCTAGGACTATTGACCACAGGACGATTGACCATAGGACGATTGACCATAGGACGATTGACCACTGGACGATGACCACAGCGGACTTTTGACCACTGGACGATTGACCACAGCGGACTTTTGACCACTGGACGATTGACCACAGCCGTGAGTATCAGGCTTAGCACGCTGTCTGCTGCATGCATGCATGCACGCATACAAAAAAAAAGGGAACCAAATGCTGGGAATGATGAAAAGGACAATAGTGAGTCGATATATATATTATATATATATTATATATATAAAAATGTATATATATACATATATACATATATATACACATATATATATACATATATATACATACATGTATATACATATATATACATACATATATATACATATATATACATATATATACATATATATACACATATATACATATATATACATATATATACAAATGCTATTGTATATATATATATACATATATATAGACAATAGCATTTGGTTTCCTTTTTTTGTATGCGTGCATGCATGCATGCAGCAGAAAGCGTGCTAAGCCTGATACTCACGGCTGTGGTCAATCGTCCAGTGGTCAAAAGTCCGCTGTGGTCAATCGTCCAGTGGTCAAAAGTCCGCTGTGGTCATCGTCCAGTGGTCAATCGTCCTATGGTCAATCGTCCTATGGTCAATCGTCCTGTGGTCAATAGTCCGCGTACCCTTCGACACGCCACCCAGCATGACTGAAATACTATACTGAATATCTTTTACATCTCATAGCCGAGTATTATCTTTACTTTATTTATATTATTGTCGATTTGTTCATATCGCTCGATTACGTCTGAGCTATTTTGTCGGGGTTTTCGGAGCCAGTTTGTCAGCGCTGTTTTGTCCGCGCCGTCAGTGATGGGCAACTAACTAAAAAATATTAGTTAAACTATAACTAAATTTCAACTAAAAATAAGTAGTTAAACTTTTAGTTGCTAATTAACTTTCTAAAATAGTTAACTAAACTAAAAAGGTATAGTTAAACTTTTTGCAACTAATTTTACAACTATTTTTCATGTATCAAGTATATGTTCATGAAAACAATTCAAAACATAGACGATGCTGGCAGTATCAACACGTCAGTCAATGAACCATTGAATTAATTAATCATTGCATTTCCCGCTTACCAACGAGATCAAAGATCGCAAGTAAGTAAAAATACACTGGTCTCTGACCAAGATCAGTGATATATGGTGTTATCGTTGTCATGAAAGAAATTACCCAGAAAGGAATAGATAAAAAGGTACTGTAATTTCGGATCACCAACTAAATTTTTTTAGTTAAACTATTTAGTTATTAACTAAATTTGTTAAGTTAAACTATCATTTTAACTAAACTATTTATATTTAATTAAACTATGAAGCTAACTAAAAAAAGTAGTTAAACTTTTAGTTAGCAACTAATTAGTTAACTAGTTGCCCATCACTGCGCGCCGTTTTGTCGGAGCGATATTTTCGGCGCTATTTTATCTTGCGCTATTTTGACTGGACACCTTGTGTTTATCACTAAATGAACTGGGGTTTTCGACTTTTGCCACGCATAGTGGGACGCTGTTTCACTTCTCGGGTTTCGAAAAATCCCTAAAGAGTAAAGATCCTCTTTCAAAAGTCGTCGGCCCCCTCATGCGCTGACAGCAATGGCGTCCTATTGACTTTCATTCGGAAGTTGTCTGGAACCGAACCTTTGGAAGCCCCACCCCGCCCGGTTCAAATATGACATAAAATTCAACTGATTTGGATTGCGAACTGAGTTGATGCAGCAGACTTTGTGTATCCGAAAATTATCCTTCTATCCACCTAAATAAATCTGAGATCCACCGTCTGATATATATATATATATATATATATATATATATATATATATATATATATACGATCCCCATTTCGTATTTGTCGGCACCAATGGTCTCAGCCTTCGTTCAAGACACGTCTGTTGTCCAATGCTACACCAAGAGAACAGCACCGACAAACACTCAACTCAAGAGGCGCTACATAAATTATTCTTTACGACATATATAAGAGCTATAAAAACAAACGCCTATTTGCTTTGAGGCTGAAGCTGATTGGATCATAAAACGAATCAGGTCCGTTGTTAATTGAAATTTTGTTATTCTAAAAAGCAGACATGCAAGAAGCATTCTAAATTAAATACACTAATCATTTTTCGTCCACATAGGCCTAATACTGCCTGTTATACAGTCAGTTGTTATTTGTTTGTAGCTATAGTCTAGGTCAGAGGTTCGTAAACCATGACCCGGGTCAACTTGTGGCCCTCGGAATGTGGCCCACGAGGCCTCAATATTTGATTCGGTGGATTTTAAACATTTCAAAAATGCCTTGGCGGTTTCTAAACTGATTTAAATTGGTTAAAAGGGCATTTTATTTAAACCGAAGATGACTGCACAGTGGCGGCTCCACATGGGGAGCCTGGGGGGCCCGTGCCCATACTGAATGCCTATCCCACTGGTCCTCCTGTTGGGACCCGAATACTTACTGCTACATTCCTATCAACAAATGGTTGGCCCATGCTTAGAAATTGCCACCCCAACGGCCCCCTAATTGCCAAATCCTGGAGCCGCCACTATTACTTCAGCGTAGATAACGACTGACGCTGACTTTTTTGTTTGTCAAGATTTTTAAACAAGAGGCCCGGAATCAATATTTGTCCCCCGGCCCGTATTTTCTCTCGACGGCCCTGCTTGGGGAAATGCTGGTCGAGGTGGTTATAACCAACCCCAGGCAACCTGTTCCTATGGTCTCTCCGTGACACGTTTCTAGTATTTGTATTCTGCCGAGGAAGGAGTACAGATCCAAGAAGTTCTTCGTTCGGTCAAACTGCTCTGAGGCAGTCGTTGGTCAGACAGAAACAGCCGCAGACTAAACGCCAACCGCAAGATTAGTGCATCTTCTGCGAGGAATAATAAAACCTCGGTTAATTCATGAAAACTGTTGAGAAGGTCTTAGGTTTCTCGGCATTGCCACAATAACAGCGCATTGAGCAATGGCTAATGTATATAATAATAATAATAATAATAATAATAATAATAATAATAATAATGATGATGATAATAATAATATGATAATAGTAATAATAATATAATAATAGTAATAATAATATAATGCTTTTATAATATAATAATATTATAATAATATAATAATAGTACTAGTATAATACTACTACTACTACTACTACTACTACTACTACTACTACTAATAATAATAATAATAATAATGTAATAATAATATAATATAATTATTTAAATACTAATAATTTGGTTTAAAGTGTCTGTCCTGTGTGAGAACCTCTAGGTTCCACACGGCCATTCATTCATTGTGGTAATATTGCCTATAATAGTATAATGCATAAATGCTTCATTCGGTTAATGTATACTTTGTCTAAGGACTAATAGCTCTGAAAGACCAATCTAGTACCCTATAGTACTTAGGTTTATTTATTTACATGCCACCGTGGCCTTATCTAGGCAAAGGTGTGATTTCTTTTGTTCAGGTGTCTTTTCAACTGCTTTTCGCTGCAGAAATCTAAAGTCCTTTTTTCAAAACACGCATTCGACAGCGTCATAAAACCCCCTGGAAATTCATCTAAGCGCGCCTTCGACTTTCTCGAACTCTGCTCACAGCAGCAACCGACAAACAACAGGATCATACCGCAAAAGTACAAACCGCACCGAGTCTGCCGAGGTCGGCAGCTGCCGTTGGCTTTGATTCCGCGGATGATTCAGGATTTCAGGGTCCATTTAAGTCTCTCAGCGGATGTCTATGGTTTTTGAATTCAAAGGCAGAAGAAAAAACTGACAATCGTTTACTTCTCCAAATATAACGAACGTCGACAATGTGCTTTTAGGTTAAATTGGAGTCTAGCCATAATTATTAATTAATTGGAGGCTGATGTTCCGCGGCTTCCGCCACAGATGAAATTATTTTATCCGATCGAAATCACAACAATATTATTAAACGTAGAATTTTGAATTTTCTCGAGAGTTAGAAACGCCACAAAAATCGAGTAAATGTAAATTTAGCCGTCAAATGCTCGAAAATTCGCCCGCACCGATCTGCAAAATTCAAACGAAACTAGAATAAGAAATATTATTGTGGGAAATAGACGGAGGAAAGAAGATAAGCGATGCTGCAAAGAGAAATAACGAGAAGAACATTAGACGCAGGACAAATAGAAAAACAGGGCAAGGCTCTGTGCTGGGAAGCCGTGCTAGACGCGGCCAGGGAGGGAATTGTCTAACGCCTGGGAATGGGAGGAAGCAGGGCTATTTCTAATATTATCAATTTGGGTTATTTTAGGGTTATCCCTAACCTTAACGCAAAGGTTAACCCTACCCCCCACTCTTAAATGTCTGGCGCCGCCTCTGAATGTGATAAATTCGTTGAAAATGCCGTCATGCACCGCGTACGATAGAACGGCCTCTAATTCCTACAATAATAGACATAAAATTAATTCCTACCACAATAAGATAGCTTATATAATCAGGAATCTATATATACGAGTGAAAATCACCAACAAGGAACTTAAATAGCAAAACGGGGAAGTTTGAGTCCGAATAGTGAGGTCGGCAGCCATCTTGCGAGGCAAGAGCCGTGGTCTCAGGCTAACAAGGCTATGACCAGTCTAGGCGGCAATGAGTGACGCAGACTAGAAGAATTCAAATTTTGAATCGGTGGATTTTGCTCAGTTATTTTGCTGCATCTAAATCGCTAATATTAACTTTATACATTCTGGATTATATTGGTGTGTTCTCATTTGGTTGAAATTTAGTTTTTGGCTTTATAATTGAATTTTACAATTTAGGCTGTTATCGCTAATGTTTTAATTTCACGCCATTACCGTTTCAAACAGTAATTTACTAGCTACTGCAGGCCGTTGCTCTTCCTATATTATTTAATTTGCCCCATATTAACATCGGCTGGCACTATTCGTCTTGCTCTGATCTCGTGAGTTGCTGCACGAGTCGAAGTACAACTGGACTTTCTTTATTCTCTACATCTTTTCAAATACAATGGTCTGCTGTATTTTCGCTACACTGTGAAAGTTTTTTCTACACTAGTTTTAAGGACGATTTTTGTTCAGCAATAAAATCCTTAGTATTTTAAAATCTAGAATTAAATTACGTCTCTTTCTGTTTCTTTTTCAAAGTCTGCCTTGCTACTTCCCCACTTCAACGCTGACTGATCCTTGGAATTAATTTTGCCCGGCTGACCACTAAATTTCAGTCCTACGGGCCTGCTACTGAAAGTATCAATACTCACAATGCTTTTGCAGTGAAAACAGATAAAAGAAGATGGAAAATAAATTAGAATATATGCCATACATTGTGTCTTGGTTGTAAAATTTTGCACACAAAACCATTTATGTTGTAAAACTCAGCTCGCGAGTTTTTAATTTTGCACACGTGCCATCAATCCTTAGAGGGAACATTGGTCCCGGGCCTTTAGGGGGAAAAGGTTTATCATAAAAGTGCGACATTCAAAACTCAACAATGATAATAATCCCAGGATATCGATTTAGAGGCGGTCAATTGCCACCCAAATATTTGATAAAATTGGGAAAAGGATTTCGGAAATACATGTGTACTGACAGCCATACCAGCAGACTCAATGAAATTGCGTTTCGAATAAACAAGGTTGTTATCTGGGCTGAACCAGATAGGGGACAGAGCCGTTGGTAGGCGCCCGGAACCTAGGTAGGAGTGATACACCCCCACTCTCCATCTCTCGTTTCGCCTAGTAGTGTTCTATGATATGCAGTAAATTTAAGGTAACGCTTGGTATCTTAGCTTATAATCATGTTATTATTAATTCTGACAATTTCATATAGCGCAATACGCATAGCGAAGGCTAAAGTCAAGAGCGCTTTACAAGTGTCCCTAATAGGAGATGTTAAATAAATATGTTTTAAGGTTCCTAGTGAACAGTTCAGGAGATGTCACCCTAGTCACGTCCGCCGGCAGGGAGTTCCAAAGCAAAGGGTTTCCTCTCGAAACAGACCGATCCCCAAATTTTGCTGTCGCAGACGGGGGTGGAACCACCAATTGAGAACGGCTGCTTGATCGAAGCTGCGAGCGCCGATCAGACGACTTGGGCTTATGTTAGCCGTGCTATAACTGTTTCGCTAAGCTAGGCTGCAATTGCTATCGTACAACTGCTATAGTGCAGAAGAAACGCTAATATCATCATAAATCAACAATTCTGATCAAAATTATGCAATGCCATAAAAGTGCAACTCTCTTCCTTTCAACTGCAGACCTAGAGCTATTTCTGATAATTCTGGAAAGCAGAACTAACTACGCAGTTTGGATCAGAAACGCTGTTTTAAGGCAGAGCTTATGCGACGGACGTTCGGTTGCGAATAGTCAGCGCTGTGAACAGCTTACCAGCCAACTGACTAACTTTCAATGTCTTATACTTTTTGTTCAATAAATGTGTAAAACGAAATTGACAAAGTTAATAAGAAGACTAGGCAACTCATCAACAGTCATTGCTTCCGATTATCATCTTAAAAACTTAAAAGGCAACCGCCTTAAATCACTAAGGGCATTTAATACCTAAAAGCCAGAAACCAACTGCAAAGATATAAGCAAGAAATAATAAGACAATATGTCTGTGTTTTGCGTCTCGCTTGAATAGCTTGGCACTTTCTGGGGTCTCCCGTTCCTATGTCATCTACCTGCATCAGTCTCTCGTTTCTTTCAACCAAATGTTCAAAATGATCTGAGCCTTCAGAACTGACCGAAAGATAAGCAGATGGCACGGATGGTGGATAAGTCTTCGATACCTGCAGCCAATAAGAAACGTTTCACCAACAAATTCCGGACTTTAGCCAACACAATTACATTGAAACCCATAAGCGCATTCCTTATTACAAGTGATGGGCAACTAACTAAAAAACATTAAACTATAACTAAATTTAAACTAGAAATAAGTAGTTAAATTTTTAGTTGAAAACTAACTTTCTAAAATAGTTAACTAAACTAAAAAATATAGTTAAACTTTTGCAACTAATTTTACAACTATTTCTTAGGTATCAGGTATGTGTTCATGAAAACATAGACGATGCTCGCAACATGAACAATTGAACATATCAGTCAATGAACCATTGAAATCATTAATTATTGTCCATGTAATATTCAAGTCTTTGTCTAGACTGCAGGAACACAAATTTGTCAAGTTTGCTTGGAAAAAATGACCCTGAAAAGAATAGACTGAAAAGAAACTGTTATTGAGAATTCGGGAAACCAACTAAAACGTTTTAGTTAAACTATAACTAAACTTTTTTCAGTTAAACTAGCATTTTAACTAAACTACTTATATTTAATTAAACCATGAAGATCACTAAAACATTTAGTTAAACTTTTAGTTAGTAACTAATTAGTTAACTAGTTGCCTACCACTGCTTATTACTGATATTCCCTATTACTTTCTCTGCTTTCAATCTCACCTTTTCTGGCGGTTGCCCTTCACCCTCCTCTCCATCTTCTCTATCTTCCAGTCTGAAGTAAAAAGCATCAAAATATAGGTCAATGCAGAAGGACTTGGCAAAAACCACCAAAGCAATTACTAAAACAGCGAGAGAGCGATTGATGGACAAATGCCGTGATATCTGGATGACCAAAGTAAACAAATAAACATTGTTTCTTTTATTTAATTCACTTGTCTGTTTCTATATCTGCTTGAACTTTAAGGGTTAAATTAACCTAAATATGTAAAGCAGAGGCAGGGACCTCAGTGGGTTAACTTAAACACCCAATTGAGCATTCGATCATTTAAATCTCAACTTTCAAAGTGAATTAGGATATTCATTTATATTCAATACATCCCATCTCGTGTAACTTAAATAAAATAAAGCAACATTGGACAAGAATACAAACAAACAAATGAGCCATAAATGGCATTGTGACAAACCTGTATTTTGTCTCGCATTTTTGACTTTGGCATTGGTTGTTCTCTCTTTCCCGGATCATCTGGTTGTCTGAGGTGCTTTCTTTGTTTCAGATCTTCATCATCCTGCTGATCATGAGGATTAGAAGATGATAACACAGTATCAAATTTGGTTTTATGCAGCCAAAAAGAAACGTTTGACCAAACAAATTCCGGACTTTAGCCAATACAATTACATTGAAATCCAGAAGCACATTAAGCACATTCCATTCCATTTCTAGATCTGCTTGAACTTTTCTCAGCGCTTCCTTCTCTTTTATGTAAGAGTTCCCAAAGTGCTACATTCAAAACTGAACAATGAATATAATCCCAGGATGTAACTAAGGGCATTTAATATCTAAAAGTCAGAAACCAAATGCAAAGATATAAGCAAGAAATAATAAGACAATATGTCCTATTTATATCTTATTACTTTCTCTGCTTCCAATTTCGCCTTTTTGGGGGCTCCTCTTAACCTCTTCACCCTCTTCTCCATCTTCTTCTCCATCTTCCAGTCTGAAGTAAAAAGCATCAAAATAAAGGTCAATGCAGAAAGACTTGGCAAAAACCACCAAAGCAATTACTAAAACAGCGAGAGAGCGATTGATGGACAAATGCCGTGATATCTGGATGACCAAAGTAAACAAATAAACATTGTTTCTTTTATTTAATTCACTTGTCTATTTCTAGATCTGCTTGAACTTTAAGGGTTAAATTAACCTAAATATGTAAAGCAGAGGGAGGGACCTCAGTGGGTTAACTTAAACACTCAATAAGCAACATTGGACAAGAATACAAACAAACAAAAGAGCCATAAATGGCGTTGTGACAAACCTGTATTTTGTATCTCGCATTTTTGACTTTGGCATTGGTTGTTCTCGCTTTCCCGGATCATCTGGTTGTCTGAGGTGCTTTCTTTGTTTCAGATCTTCATCATCCTGCTGATCATGAGGATTAGAAGATGATAACACAGTATTAAATTTGGTTTTATGCAGCCAAAAAGAAACGTTTGACCAAACAAATTCCGGGCTTTAGCCAATACAATTACACTGAAATCCAGAAGCACATTCAATCAATCAATCAACTTCTATAGCGGCACTATCATAATGCCCAGGGCATCAGCCGATGGCGCATTCCATTCCATTTCTAGATCTGCTTGAACTTTTCTCAGCGCTTCCTTCTCTTTTTTGTAAGAGTTCCCAAAGTGCTACTTTCAAAACTGAACAATAAATATAATCCCAGGATATAACTAAGGGCATTTAATATCTAAAAGTCAGAAACCAAATGCAAAGATATAAGCAAGAAATAATAAGACAATATGTCCTATATATCTTATTACTTTCTCTGCTTCCAATTTCGCCTTTTCGGGGGTTCCTCTTGACCTCTTCACCCTCTTCTCCATCTTCTTCTCCATCTTCCAGTCTGAAGTAAAAAGCATAAAAATAAAGGTCAATGCAGAAAGACTTGGCAAAACCCACCAAAGCAATTACTAAAACAGCGAGAGAGCGATGATGGACAAATGCCGTGATATCTGGATGACCAAAGTAAACAAATAAACATTTGTTTATTTAATTCACTTGTCTGTTTTTAGATCTGCTTGAACTTTAAGGGTTAAATTAACCTAAATATGTAAAGCAGAGGGAGGGACCTCATTGGGTTAACTTAAACACCCAATTGAGCATTCGATCATTTAAATCTCAGCTTTCAAAGTGAATTAGGATATTCATTTAAATTCAATACATCCCATCTCGTGTAGGGTTGCCAGAGACGTCCTTTAAAAAGAGGACATGTCCTCCTTTTTAGGTCCGTGTCCTCCGTCCTCCCGGCAAAGCTAAAAATTGTAAAATGTCCTCCTTTTGAGCTTTTGTATGCTATCAATTTTCGTTCTCGCGGTATTGACGAATTTCATACGTTTTAGCCCGTTATCTCAGTTTACACAATCATCGATATTAAAATAGCGTTATAATAATATCAATATCGATTGTCCAAAGTCCCAAAATACTCGACTCTCGTCATTCTATCTCTAGTGTCTATGCAATAGTCTATGGTCATTGGTCAAAATGTTAATTTCATTTCCAGTAGCTAACGCAGAGACTGTAAACAGTAAACGGCTAGTCATCATCAGCCATACAACTCGATGACCTGGGGCCGTACATAAATTACGTAACGCGATTTTGGCACTTTTTTGACCCCCCTACGTAACACGCAGGTGGAGCAGTGGTTAGCGCACTGGTCTGCCAAACCCGAGGTCCGTGGTTCAACTCCCGGCCGCGGCAGAAACTTTTCGGTTGTTTCTGCCCCAAGCGCCCCCAGTCGACTCAGCTGTGAATGAGTACATCGGGTGTTAACTCGGTGGAAGGAAAGGCGGCGAGGAAAGGCTGGCAATCCGCCCTCATTCAGCCGTTGCCGTATATACCTGAAGGCGCTAACCCTTCGGTTCCCGACGGGCCCGCGATGGCCTATGGGTTGTACCTACCTTTACCTACGTAACACGACGTAACAAAACATCAGACCCTCAAATATTACGTAACAACGGGCTGACCCCCCATTTTCGTCCTCCAAAAAGTCTTGACAAGCAAAAAAGTTCATGTCCTTGTATTTTTTTCCTCTGGATAAACCCTGACAAGCAAAAAAAAGAGTCATCCTTGTTTTTCCTCTTTAAAATCTCTGACAAGCCAAAAACGGTCACTTAAATTTTTCCGTTACGTAACATTTCCGGAACCCCCCCCCGTCGTCACACTTCGTAACAAATAGCCGGACTCCCCCCAACCGCGTTACGTAATTTATGGATGACCACTGCACAGCTGGTTTCATGTATACAATGTCCTCTGTCCTCCTTTTCGTCTGGCTCTGTCCTCCTTTGGCTACCCATGCATCTGGCAACCTAATCTCGTGTAACTTAAATGAAATAAAGCAACATTGGACAAGAATACAAACAAACAAAAAGAGCCATAAATGGCATTGTGACAAACCTGTGTTTTGTGTCTCGCATTTTTGACTTTGGCATTGGTTGTTCTCGCTTTCCCCGGATCATCTGGTTGTCTGAGGCGCTTTCTTTGTCTCAGATCTTCATCATCATCCTGCTGATCATGAGGATTAGAAGATGATGCTAGCCCCTTTTGTGCCGTAGGTCCCACTGAGGTACAGCCCCTGTGGGAGACCAAGCCCCTTTGGGGTCGTAGGCCCCAACCGGACTCGTATGGTCCGTTGTAGGGTGCAGCCCCTGTGGTTCGGGCCAAGACCCCCTAGTTGGGCCATAGGAAACATTTTAAATGATATTTATCGCGTATTCACTTTACATTTTCAGATTTAAAATACTGTATTGATATTAATTAATTATTGGGATATCATTATATCAGGAACTTTTGCAATAATCGGGGATAGGAAATAGTCATATCTCTGACTTGTGTATCGTGATTTAACAGATCTTTTGAGTTTACTCTTGGCTAAAGATTGTCTTTATGCGCTTCTGCCATTCCAAGATGCTCCAATTAACGTATAGATCCAGATGACCTTACTTACCGATCTCTCTTCTCTCTGTTTCTGTCTGTCTATCTATGTATGTCACACACACACACACACACACAGTGATCAGACGACTGAATAAGGAGAAGGTCAAGAAACAGAAAAAAAGAAAAAGGAAGAAGAAGGGGAGAAGAAGCATTGTGTTCTTCTGAGCTCTTAGCTAAAAAATAATAGTTTGCAAATTACAAATGGCAATGCATCCACTTCGTTTAGGCTTGCATGTAATTAGCTGCTATGAGTGAAAGCTTGTTGCGTTTGCTCTCCCAGCTGCCAATTGGTCGAGGACATTGCATCATTCGCCATTTGCGGGGATTTTCCTACACCCACCCAACCCAGGTTTGTGACAGACAACCCCTGCCCCTACACCCCCTCCCAGGGGTGGTGTTGGCTATCACCAAAACAGACTGATGTTAAAACTATTCATTTAAAATTCTAAAATGTCGTCCATTTTCAGATATACTCATTTAGTCATGGTCAACGTCATCCTACTGGGGTAGTTTTGGTATTCACCATTCATTGTCGTGATTATCTTTGCAAGTTTTTGAATTTTGATGATTCGGTGTAGCCGTGCAGTGCACTGTCTTTCATTCATATCTATATTCTATGGCAACTCTGCTTGATTTTTCAGAGCAATTCTATGTTTAATGCTGTTACGGTAACATTCGACAGTCTGCTACTTTACTTGTTGACTTGTATTTTCCTTTCTCCGAGGGGCCACGCACAGGGTTTAATCTAGGCCGTTTCCGGGGAGAACTGCCCTTCCCAACCCCCACCCCCGGAAATTTCAAATTCCCCGGAAATTTTGGCATAATATATCAACTTACAGTGCTCCTCAAAACCCCATAGCTAACTCCCCCGACCTTGTCAGTTTCCCTCTCTAGATTAGCCACTGGCCAAGCGTCGAAGCCCCAATCCGCCACCTCCCAACTCTATTCCTCTGGTTCCATTGGAGTGTAGATGAAACACTGGACATTGACACTCCCTGCAATAATTATATGGGACACCCCGAACGCAAATTCTTCGGAAAATGCCTGATTTGCATCATCCACTCGCTGCTATCGAAATATTGTTAATGACATTATTAGACTGTAAATTAGAAAAAATGTCACAAGAATTTTAAATCTGCTGTGAAGTAGCAAAGAGTGAGTCCAAAAGCGAGTGAGCTCTATCAGTGCCAAGCAGAGGAAGAATCCTCCTCGCGTGTTCCACTTCACTTCTGTGTTGCGCTTAGGGTTACCAGACGTCCTTAAATGATAAGGACAGTCCTTAAATTCCGTTGCCCCCCGTCCTTAAGGGCGTTTGTCATAATAAGGACACAAAATGTCCTTAAATTTCATGCGTTTGTCCTTAATAAGACACAAAATGTATGTCCTTACATTTCATTTAAAATAGTGACTACCGATTTCGGACATTACTCTAGATTAAAATGACTTTTTATCGATTGATATTGATTGCTAAAACTGGTCATCATTAGTTCTTTATGCCTTTTTTGCGTCCTTTACGTCCTAAAAATGTCCGACAAGCAAAAAAGCTAGTCATCACTAGTTTTTTGTGCTTCTTTAACGCCCTGAAAAGTCTGACAAGCCAATGTGTTTTGTGTGTCCTTAAATTCTTTCCAACCGATCTGGTAACCCTAGTTGCGCTGGTTAATTCGTGCTGAATGCTCCACGCTCCATAGCATGTGTGCGGTGCAAATTCGCCACCAAAATTTAGAACGAGACCAAAACCTCATCTTTTTCACAGTGCTTATACTTATCAGCCGCAGACTGTCTCCTGGTTGTCCGGCCTGACATCCTGGACTTGACATAGGCTTAAACTTCTATTAGACCTCTAGACCCGAGCACCCCACTTTTTGAGCGGCTACCACAGGGAAGGAGGATGGCATAGGGATTGGAACCCCAGTTTTCATACAACTTTGCGCCTGTGGGACTTGACCTATTTTCATTTGGTGTTCCATCGGTTTATCCTTCTGTGCATTATGAAGTTGCGCTATAGGAGCTTAGGATTAGATTATGTAGTGGTAGCTCCTTTGGCGGAGGAATACGCATATAGATGTGATTGGGTCGAGTGGCGTATGAACACATCATTAGGGTCATTGTTCTTCCGAGTCCAGGAGTCCTATCTTCCTTCCGATGCTTCTGAATGCGTTTCTCGCCTGTTCCTGCATAAGGTCGAAGCACATGGCGATGAGCGCCAGGCCAAACAGCAGGTACATGGCGCAGATGACCAGCTTCTCCTGCGAATTCCACGCGTCCAGGCTCGTACCGGGACGTAATCGCCGAACCCGATGGTTGACAGGGTGATGAAGCAGAAGTAGAACCCGATCAAGTAGTTCCAGTCCTTCTCCCCAAGGGTGAACATCAGCGCCCCAATGGCGATATAACCCAAGATCAGCAACAGACTGACGTAGATGGGAACGGTCACTTTGTCCAGATCGGCGATCGATAGGACGTGGTTCAATCGCCTTCCGAAGGGCATCGCCCCCTCTTTCTTGACCCCGGCTCATCCTTCGATGACCAGCAGCTGGGGTGAATGGAGCTGCCCGTTGCTTGACGTCTTTGACGCGCTTTGACGGCGTCGACGTCATGACGCGCTTCGTTCGAAGCGTCACACGCGCTCGGGTCCGACGAACTGACGACTTGACTACGATGACGTCTCGATGACGACGCTGCCTTGAGTCGTTGCTGTTGTTGTTGTCGGTGACGATTACGCCGTGAAGCCGACGATGACGTCACCGGGTGATGACGACTGATGCAGCAGCAGCAGCAGCAGGCGACGGAAGAGAAAGCGAAAGGCGGTGGCCATGAATCCACCGAGGTTCGTTATGGTCAGGAGAGTCAACGGAATGCCGATGATGGCGTAGAGCATTGTAACCACCCGACCCCACTCTGTCTTCGGTGCGATGTGCCCGTAACCTGCGCACAGGATAACCAGCACCGGGTTCAGTAAGTTATCGGCAGAACGTTCGCTTGACTGATCTTAGTTTTGTTCCAATTTTTAAAGCACACTCTGTGACTAATTCGCAACAAACTGTAGAAAATTTGTACGCGTTTTCATGGAACAGCGCATTTGATTACATTATCACGGAGACCGTCAAATAGGCGTCGACCAATCTCCGGTTGCTAGGCAAGAAGAGTGGAAAGTGGCTTCTTACTCTGTCTTCCTTCCTTCCTTCCTTCCTTCCTTACTTCCTTCCTTCCTTCCTTCCTTCCTTCCTTCATTCCTTCCTTCCTTCCTTCCTTCCTTCCTTTCCTTCCTTCCTTCCTTCCTTCCTTACTTCCTTCCTTCCTTCCTTACTTCCTTCCTTACTCTTCCTTCCCTTTCTTTCCTTCTTCCTTGATTCCTTGCTTCTTCCTTTGCCTTTGCTTCCTTGCTTCCTTGCTTCCCTGCTTCCTTTTGCCTTGCTTCCTTTGCTTCCTTCCTTCCTTCCTTCCTTCCTTCCTTCCTTCCTTCCTTCCTTTACTTCCTTCCTTCCTTACTTCCTTCCCTTACTTCCTTCCTTCCTTTCTTTCTTTCCTTGATTCCTTGCTTCCTTGCTTTTTGCTTCCTTTGCTTCCTTGCTTTGCTTCCTTTGCTTCCTTGCTTCCTTGCTTCCTTTTCCTTCCTTCCTTCCTTCTTCCTTCCTTCCTTCCTTCCTTCCTTCCTTCCTTCCTTCCTTCCTTCCTTCCTTCCTTCCTTCCTTCCTTTCCTTCCTTCCTTCCTTCTTCCTTCCTTCCTTCCTTCCTTCCTTCCTTCCTTCCTTCCTTCCTTCCTTCCTTCCTTCCTTCCTTCCTTCCTTCTTCCTTCCTTCCTTCCTTCCTTCCTTCCTTCCGTTTGATCTCTTTCAGTCTTTTGAGTAAAAACTAATTGTTTTGTGGAGATCAATTGACTGCGATTGAGTCACTCAATGCCAGACATGAAAACGAGTCTAACAATAACTCTTCGTCTCCTTATCACGAATTGACCAACGGGAACAGGAGGAAGAGGATGAAAGGAACGGAGGAAGGAGGAAAGGAGGAAGAGGAGGAGGAGGAGGAGGAGGAGGAGGAGGTGGAGGAGGAGGAGGAAGATGGGGACTGTACATGAGATGACGAAGACGATGAAGACGGCTGGCTCTTCATGATCTTTTTGGCTTCGGTCATCAGAAGAAATCAAAAGACAAAAGAGAAGAATTGTCAGTCGACGATGATTGGAAGCATAAAACGAAAGACGGAAAGCCTTTGCGCGTAGTGGTGTGTATGTGCGTGTGCGTGTGCGTGTGTGTGTGTGTGTGTGTGTGTGTGTTTGTTGCTGTTTTCCTGTCCTTTGCTGTCATCGTAACGACTTCAAATTGATTCGATGTTCCAATCTCCTTGTTCGATAGACAGTCTGTTTACTCGTCTGTTTACCTGTCCGTCTCCGTCTGCGCGTGTCTGTCTGCGTGTTATTTGTCTGTGTCGGTGGCTTTTTTTCTAAACGACCACCCATTCAGCCACCCCTGATTAAGTCCGCGAAAAATTAATTCGCCGCCCGATTAGACACCATCGGCGAAAAATCCCACCGACATTAGTCACGTGACCATACCCCACTCCACCCCCACCCAGCGACATACATCCGATCCAATTACTCCGAATTCCAAACGACTTTCCAAATGTCGTTTTGGCTGGCTGAGAGAGAGAGAGAGAGAGAGAGAGAGAGAGAGAGAAATCGATCGAAACCGGTTTCGGCGACTTCAAAGGACTCACCTTGACCGCCTGTCTACCGGTCAAAGCAACATCAAAGGCAGACGCCGCTCTGTTGCGCTTTATGCTGTTTGTGCTGATAGCTTCCACCAACGGGCAGTTGATTGTCATCACAGAATAAAGGCAGAATGGCGGTACGGACGATGTAATGAACAACCGGTGACATTTAGGAAGCGCTGGTCTGAAGGGGGAAAAGACCGAAGCAGAAATAGTCGTTCCATTGCCGAGGGAAAAGGCAGAGCGCGATTGGTAGATGTCGGTACAGAACTGAGCTCTGACTGCCTGCGTCGAGATAATGGATTGTGGCTGGTGGGCGATAAATGCCGACGCAGGAAATTAAACTTCAAACGAACGAAGGTTTTACTGAATTATGCGGGAAAAACCTCATTTCGTCCGATGTTCAAATCACTATTTGCGAGTTTTACACAACGCTGAAGACATCTACTATTCCAATGAAGTCCTATCTATCATATTAAAATCCTTATCTGTATGTCTCTCTGTCTGTTACCTTCAAGCGTTCTGATTGGTTGACTATTGGTAGACGGTTTGGACCGTTTAGTCCTTACGTCGCGATGCGTTGGTGGACGATGTTTGAAGACGACGTTGCTATTGGTAACAATTGTTCGTAGAATCGTAGTTAACGGTTTTAGTCGAGTCATTGCAGCGTCAGAGGGCTGGGCGTGCGACGACGTTGCTATTGGTAACAATTGTTCGCAGCCTGAGGTAGTTGCGCAATTTTAACGTACATTTTAACGTACACAAAAATACGTGTACAGCGTCACAAATGGCCACAGTTGCGTGATTTTAACGTACATAGGCCTAATTATTACGTGGCGCAGAGCTTGGCTAGGTGGCGATCATTGAAATGTTGTTCAGCATGAATTCAATGATTGGGTATTAGGCATAGGTATTGGATTAGTATTATCCTGCACTGCGAGCGAAGCGAGCGCGAGCGAAGCGAGCATCTTTCTAGTCGAATCTTAAGATCTCTCTCTGTCTGTCTGTCTATCTGTCTGCTCTCTCTCTCTCTCTCTCTCTCTCTCTCTCTCTCTCTCTCTCTCTCTCTCTCTCTCTCTCTCTCTCTCTCTCTCTCCACGCACACATAAATATACAAATAAATAAATATATAGGTGTTAAGGTGTGT
This sequence comes from Metaphire vulgaris, assembly GCA_018105865.1. Taxonomy (NCBI): domain Eukaryota; kingdom Metazoa; phylum Annelida; class Clitellata; order Crassiclitellata; family Megascolecidae; genus Metaphire; species Metaphire vulgaris. Next base: position 11,733,197 of record CM030866.1, on the reverse strand, counting down.
ATATATACATACACTGTGAGGCAATAAAAGCACACCCTGCATGTGTCCATAACTTTGGCAAATGTAAACCGATTTTCAAATTGTTTTCACTGTCGGACTCCAGAAATGAATGGGAACAGTGTCGTATGTATATATATATATATATATATATATATATATATATATATATATATATATATATATATTATATATATTATTTATAACGTCCTTAACGTATAACTGCAGCATGCCTACCTAGCAAAGCCGAAAAAAAAGTGGAGAAAATTATCGAAAACTGTCATGTAAGCGCATATAATGTTCCTAATTGTTCATAAAATGTTCTGAATTTAATAAATTAGTTAAAGCAAAGTTATAACAAGTCAAAGCTCAAGCAAGTGCTCGAGGCGTGTCCTCCTCTTGCGCGGACACATTGCACGCAGACATTTGCGCCGTTCATCAACAACGTCACTCGATGACGCTTTGCCCCAACTCGTTTCAGAACGGAGATCACTCGCTCGTTCAGTTCACTGACGCTGCAAATTTTGGTTTGGTAGACCCACTGGCAGTGATGGGCAAACCAGTTAACTAATTAGTTACTAACTAAAAGTTTAACTAAATTTTTTAGTTATCTTCATAGTTTAATTAAATATAGGGGGCTAAATAGTTTAGTTAAAATGCTAGTTTAACTGAGAAATTTTAGTTCATAACTAAATAGTTTAACTAAAACTTTTTAGTTGGTGTCCCGAATTCTCAATAACAGTCCTTTCAATCCATTCTTTTCTGGGTCATTTTTCCAAACAAACTTGACACATGTGTTCCTGCGATCCAGACTAAGACTTAAAATATTAAATAGGCAATAATTAATGATTTCAATGGGTCATTGACTGATATGTTCATGTTGCGAGCATCGTCTATGTTTTCATGAAAGCATACATGATACCTAGGAAATAGTTGTAAAATTAGTTGCAAAAGTTTAACTATATTTTTTAGTTTAGTTTTAAACTATTTTAGAAAGTTAGTTTGCAACTAAAAGTGTAACTACTTCTTTCTAGTTTAAATTTAGTTATAATTTAACTAATGTTTTTAGTTAGTTGCCCATCACTGCACACAGGTGCATTTCTCCCCAAACTTTGTAGTCCACTGGGTGGTTTTGCTGACACATATCTGGTGGATTGAATGCAAAGCTCTGTTTGCGACTTGTCGATACAACCTTTATCCGACCTAGGTGCTAGGATCTAAAGAGCTATATCTGTGCCAAAATGTGACCCCGATTTTCCAAATTTTTGAATTGTTTTGTTCAAAATACATTTCCTACATCTTTTGCCGTTCACAAAAGATAGGTTGCCTCTCAAAGATTTTATCTGCAGAGCTTTAAAAAGTTATTTGATTCATAAGGGGTCTGCATTAGGCCAGATAATGGACCATCTCCCCTGAAAAAACCATATATTTTGCACGGATGGTTAGAAATAGGAATAAAAATGCAGAATAAAGACCAAAACAGGTCAGTTATTATTTAGCGCTGAGAATTCAGAAAATTTCCTAACTGAAATGCAAAATAAATGGATAAATAGATTTGTGTGTTTGTATTATTTGTGTGACATCCTATTGTCAGAATTTAGACATTCTGCCCCCTTTCAAGTACTCCACAGCTTAGGTGACCTATCAATGACCCGTTCGAGCGATGACCTGGCCAGTCACCATGCCCATGAATCATCGCCATGTGACCCTTGTGTCACGTGACTTGCCTATCGTTGTGACGGGTGATCGAGGTAGAGCGGCTTGCGCCCAGCGAAGCTCCACTGTAGTTCGTCGTCGTCGTGCACTTTCCCCTCCAGTCCTCCCTTCTTGGCGAAGTGGTAAACGGCGGTCGTGCCTGCTCAGGATGTCCTCTGCCGTGCGCATCCCAGTTGTCCGGCTCCAGGACGTTCATCTGCTCCGTCGCTTTCCCAGCCGGTCGACGTGCCACTGGCGCGACGCCCGCATCGTCCTGGAGCCGGATCTCGTTCAGCGCCTCCAGGGCCCGGAATATGAGGCCCCGAGCACCACGTATCCCACCATAATGCACGTCAGACCGACGGTCGAAAAAGAGAAAGGCGATTAAACTCCTACAACTGGCGAGCACTGTCTCATCCGCAGCCGAAACACCTGCCCCCTCGCTGCCGTCACCCGAGTCCGCCACCTTCTCGTCCGATCCTCGCTCCCACACCCGACCGAGACTGAGGCTTGCCTTCCCGTTCCTTCTTGTTCCGGGTTCTTTGCTTTCGCTGACGTCACTTCCTGTTTTGTGACGTCGATGAGACGGTATTCAGCCGCAGGCGGCCGACGTTCTCGCTGATTGTCTTGATTACCTGTGACCCGGTGTATTCAGCCGATGGCACCACAGGTGGAACGCACCTCCGCTTCTCTTCTGAGCCACGGGCGTCGAAGGACTGCCTGCAAATTCTCTCCCGGATCTTCCGGATCTCTGGTTAGGCGCCGCCGTCGTAGTAGTCCCTCATTACTGGTTTCCACATGAAGTCTCCTCCGATGGACTGACCGCATTCTGGATCTCTTCACTCCGCTTTGGCGGTACTCGTCGAAGCGCCGTCAGGTACGCTGGTCGTCAGTACTGTCGAGTACTTGCCTTCGATCGACCGCATCCTGTTGGGTTCTTGCGGGCAGTATCTGGGAAACAAGATGGCGCGGTCGGTGTCGTCGAGGAAATGTACTTCTGGAAGCGAGGCCTTCGACCGCCGCCGAGGAACGGTTCTTCCTGGCCGAGAACGAGGAGGAGGAAGAGGGAGGGAGACGACCTCTGTTTGAGAGACTTTCGCTGCCGGAATTCACCTGTCCAAGACTCATCCTCCCTCCAGGTGGCTGGCGAGAAAATACCTGCAATGGAGATCCTCTCAGGTGCCTAGATGCGTCATATTTCCGTGATTTTCATGAGTTTTCTTTACTAATTTTGCAGCCCAAAACGACGATTTACACCTGCCTCGAATCATCGCAAAATGGCTTCCAGCAAAACACGAAACAAACAGGATAATCTCATTTAGACTATTCGAGACGAATTGGTCAAGCACTGCGTCACTGCGTGACACTCACGATGGCTTACGTCAGCGTCAGTGATGACGATGCGGGGCGGGGAGGAGAGAGGGGAAGGGTGAATGGGCAATGAAGCCGTGCATCGCATGGGGAAAATGAATGTGTTCTAAACGGCTATACTTACTTCCCAACTGATATACAGTACTCCTTAACTTCGTTTTCTACGTTTTAGACCTCAAGTCTACTCGTTTCTACAGGGTTTTTCTTCTCCATGTCCTAACATTCTTGCAAATTTTATCTTTTAACGAGTTTACAGCAAAGAATTCCAAGATTCGTAAATTCTAAAAATGTTGGCTTTCTTTATTTAAAAAATTAATACCGTATTCTTCTTTGCCAGAAGGCAAAAAGGGATTTCAATTTGCAAAAATAGTTTTGCAAGTTTTAAGGACGCTCTCTACTGAGTTTTTGAAATTCTGAGCGTCAACACCAGACTCACCAGTCTCCAATTTCATAAAAGCACTCTGACAATGATTGCAATTTTGCAACAAATAAATCTAGTTCTTGGAGCCGCCACTGTCTACCGTGTGCAAAAGATAGACAGGTAGCCATACTCAGGTAAAGCGCCGTCGGCTTCTTTCAGAAGTGGATATTTTCTTTAGAAACGAAGTCAGTTTATAAGCACTTAAATTGCACTTTGATCTGCAACGAAAGAAGGAAAAGTGCAGAACTAACTTTTCCATTGAATGAAAAGCGGGAAGAAAGATGATGGCGACAGAAGTAGAGGGGAAATTGTCAGGCATGCACCGATCCAATCAGTGATCCAGTATAATAAGTTAAAGAATAAATCGTTTGATAATATCAACGTTAATTGAGCGGACGCCGGCGAAGAATCTAGCATCGCAATGCAACTGGAGATGCTTTGCAGTGGAAAGAAACCATGGAATTCAATTATAACAGATTATTATTATTATTATTATTATTATTATTATTATTATTATTATCTCGACTATTTCTATAGCGCTATAACATAGCTAAAAGGTGCAAAAAGCAAGATCACTTTACATAAATGGAAATGAAATGTTGAATTAATATGTCTTCAGATATTTGGCAGAGCAGATGCGATGCCACAGATAATTAATAGGCATTTGTATCATTAATTCCCCCAAATAAAAGGTTTTATGTAGTCAAATTACGTTATATTAAATATGTCGCCTGTAACGACCCTGGACGGATGGACGGACGAAGGAATGATTCCTCCATCCATCGTTGGATGGATGGATGGATGGATGGATGCAGCATAACATGACCTATGGCTGCCGCGCAGTGACGTAGGCAAGGAGGTTGAGGATGGGGTTATAGGGGATTATGGGAGTTAACCCCTTGGTTTATAGACAAAATTATTTTATTGCGTATTAATCTGACGCTCTGATTCCGCTATACAATGAAATAAATGGCGACGACCTTTTTGCTTGTCAAATTTTTTCCAAATTACTTGGTGTCATGATCCTTCAAATCCTGGCTACGCCTTTGCTGCCGGGGTACCCAGGTAGTCTAACGCCCAGCATTTTATACTACCTGAAGTTACCAGGTACCAGAAATTAATGTTTTCATAAAAGTGCATAACCGCAGTGTGAGTGTATTTAAGTTGCTAGCCCTATATTGTTTAAACATGACACGCTTTGAAATGCATGGGCATGGGCAAGTCTGATGTATGCCCATGGACCTGCAATACACTGTGTCACAAATAACTGGCCCCTAAACCTTTTGTAATACCAGGCGTGCAACCTGCTGAGAAATACATAGAATTTTACATGCTAAAACAGGCACCTGTGAACTGGCAAAACTGAGCAGTTTCTTAGTGAATTTGATGCAAGATGTCTAAGAATTAAGTTCTAAATTAAGTTGCCAAATATTCCAGCTGCCTTTTCGTTTACGACTTAATCTAACTACGTCAATTCATGCAACAAAGATTTCAAATGAGATATTCAGTGTCCTCCTTTCATCGGATCCATTTGCACAGTCGATCCACGCCACTGATTTACAGCTCTGTCTGTGATTCTGATCAAAATGGCGCCCCAACTCTTCGTGAGACGCTTCTTCAGATGATCAGCGTTCTGAATCTGGCAGCCGCGGGCAGACGCTCCTGCAAAATCCCCAAATTCCGTAATCCACGGGACTGAGATCTGGACTGCCGGAGGCCAAATGTGCTGGACAATGAAGTCTGGCGTCTCAGCTGCTCTAGCAGTGCAAACTGATCAGGGCACACGGTGGTTGGTGCGTTGTCCTGCTGGAAGGGGGAGGGGTGTCGGACAAAGAAATTCAGTGGCAGGAGACGCTCTTTTGAGCAGCGTGTTTCGGAAGTTACTCGCCATTAATCATACTAGGTTCTCTGAAAATCAAATTTTTGCAATGATGCCCCGAAACACCGACAGATGCCCAGAGATTTGAAAACGTCGGACGTGTACATATGAAGACTTTGGCATCAATAACGACTTCATTTCCCGTCTAACCTGTGACAGTGAAGCAGAAGCAAAATTTTACAACAAGACCTTAATAGACTATCAGTGGTCGGCAGATTGGCAAATGCTTTTAATACAGATAAATGCTCGGTGATGCACATTGGGAAGAAGGAACAGATCATGAGTTTAAGTTATGTGGGAAGGGACTAAAAGTGACAAACGAGGAGAAAGATAGGGGTCATCATGCATAACAGCTTAAAGCCATCTAGGCAATGTGCAGAGGCAGCTAATAAGGCCAACAAAATTCTAGGTATGATCAAAAGAACGATAGAGCAGAGAGAAGGATGTAATAATAAGACTTTACAAGACATTGGTACGTCCACATTTAGAGTATTGTGTTCAAGCATGGTGTCCATTCCTGAAGAAAGACATAGAGACCTTAGAAAGAGTGCAACACAGAGCAACAAAGATGATCAAGGGATATCACAAACTAACCTATGGGAAAGGCTAAATCACTGTGGATTAACAACCCTGGAAAAAGAAGAGAGAGAGGGGATTTGATCGAGACATAAATACTAACAAACAAAGTGGAAATGCCAAAGGAAAGATTTTTACAATGAAGCAGTATGATCGAACCAGAGGACACAGCATGAAACTGTTCAAAAACAGGTTGGGAGACATAAACAGCCTTTTTAGTGCAAGAGTGGTGGACAGATGGAATGAACTGGATGAGGATAGTAAACGGCTGCAACTGTAAACGAGTTCAAAATAAACCTCAGTAGTTTAGGATATTAGATTGGACAGGAGCAACAGTGGTTCTCTCACAGGGCAGTCCCTACTGAACCACTTTAAACCTTGTAATATTATATTATATTATTATAACCTAAATAAGTTGTAATGGAAAATGAGTTTTGACCGTTTTGGGAAAAGAATAAAATTTCTAAAACGGCTCTGTCGATTCAAGTGAAATGTAGCATCATTGACAGTAACAGATGTGAGTACATGCGGATAAAATTGTATGCAATTGCATTCAGGTTTACGCCTGTAATTACAAAATGTTTAGGAGCCAGTTTATTTCTTGACACTGTGTATATAGGCCTAATGATTGGAATCACTGGATGATTACTTTTGACTATTGTGCACTTACGGCCAGTGTTTGTGACTAATATATAGTGATACCAGTCTCGATTGGTTCTAATCTCAGTTGCTTTATTTCATGGTACTTATAGATTTGAAATGCAGGACATAGATTGGATAGAGTTGATGAGTGAAAATTGTCTCTGGCCATATATAGGATGCTCTCTCCATCTGCAATATCAACGAATAATTTAGTTGAACTTTCGCGACCCGACGTATACCTGGGTACCCGTTAGACTACTCGATAAGGTACCCGGTAAGTCGCAGCCCCGTGATCTTCACGTGTGAGCAGAGTGTTGTCGCTGTGCATTTTCGATCGACCAGCATTGACTGAGCGACATCTGTCGATCGAAATCTACGAAGAAAACATCGAAGAGTAATAACTGAGGACAAACACTGAGGATCGACGCCATGTACATAATATGCCCTTCATGGAGACATCAATTGGAAATTAAAGAGAGACCTACATTCTAAGTTCTCTTCTTTATCAGCCAATATTCAGCCACCAATCAGCCGCTGGGCTTAAGTTCAGCTGAAGTCGCTGAGAGAAAATCTAAAATCAAAAGAACTTGGTTGGTTTGAAGTTTATTTATTTCAACTCAATTATCGGACATCAATTCAAAAAAATCAATTGAAATTATAATAAAATGAAAACAAATGACAGAATAGGCTATTCACAGAACCAATTTCAGTCTAAATATACATTCCTGAATAAACAAAAAACTTGAGATTATAAGTTAATATTATACAACAATATTCAGTTAATGGTACATAATAAAGTAGAAAGGAGTCATAAATGGTATGCTGAGAAAAAGGGTTGCCTAAAGGATATCCCGCCATGCAGGGTAGGCAACCTAGTACATTGACATTGTTAAATGTAGCAGAAGACAGAGCATATTATACATCAAGCTAAATTCTTAATTCAAGTAATAGTACACAAGTAGTAAAAATAATATAAAATAAGTCGATGCAGTAATAATAAGATTATAAGATAATGAAGTAGGCTATCATTTTTAGAGTTGCAAATTAACAGTATATAATAGTTTAATTAATAAATTATTTGTTTAAACTTGGTGTTAGAAATTTCTATCAAATATATTTTCATTTCTACAACAGTTTCTAACGTTTTGTTTCAGCGTTTTAATCCTCGAATAACATTTTCGAAAGGGCTGTCTATTAATTACGTCAACAATTTAGGGAGGTGGTTTGAAAAAATTGACAGTTGTTGTCAGGGAGGGTCAAGAGAAGTTGACATCAATAATTTCACTTTTTACAAATAATCTAAAATAGGAAATTTCATGGAATACTACTTATTACAATGGAAAAAGCATGGCAAAAAGGTCAACACCACATTTTGACACTCGATGAGCAAAACAGGAAAAAATGGTCGTCACCACAAAAATATAACCTATTGTGTGACCTGTCATTGATCTTGGGGCAGGGGCAAAGTTTTTGATAATTATGGGGTAACTGAAAGTTGACAGTTGTTGACAAGGGAGGGGTCAAACATTGCCCAAATTGTTGACATAATTAATGGACAGCACCAAAGGCCAGATTGGCCTCAAGAATACTCACCAATTCCTAAAATTTGTTCGCATTTTTGTCGCTAGGCGCATTCAATAATAAATATTCTCGTTCGCGTCATCGTCAGGCGCATCTAAAAATATAACAACAATAATAGTAATAATAAGGCTCTTTAGTTCGCACTTTAGTCGCTAGGTGTATTTGATAATAATAATACTCCTGCTTATCTTATTTTCTTGTTAATCTCTGTTAGAAACTCGAGGTTATAAATCGTAAGTGGATAAATACCTTGTTGAGTTAAATAACGATCGATGTACCTCTCTGCCGACGCTCTATTCAGAACCATACCTGAGCATCCGCCTAGACTAGAAAAATTGGAAACCTCCTCCCGCTTGTTTCCAACCAACCAGTCTGGCCACCTTGCGCAATTCAACTGGATGCAGCAGCCGACAGGTGTTCAGCTCATAGCTAAACAACCAACAAGGGTATCTACCAACCTGACATCTAACGACACGCCTTTAAATAGGCCAAAGTACTTTCGAAGAATATGTGAATAGCTATTGATCCTATGACGTCATTAAAAAGACAGTTTCACGAATAATAGAGGTTCGCCGATTGTGCCACCGGCGATTATCGGCCTCAAACAATCGGCCGATTAATTATTGGCCGATTACCGATTAGTGATTTTTGGAGTTTATTTGTTCATTGGAGAGTTTAACGTATACACTATAGTCAAATGAATTGGATAGGCCAAAATGTTAACCTAGTTCACACTCGCCGGGCAACTGTAAAAGATTTGAAGAAAATCTAAGCAGCAGCTAGTAAAACCAAATTAAAATGTACCAAAAATCATAGCCACAAAATTACTGTTTAAGTTTATGCCCTTGCTTCTCAGATTTTCGTAATCTCTCCATCGTTTGCAATCCGTTGGCGATTTTTTATTTAATATCTTCTTGATAACTTCCATTACTAGCAATTTCTCCTCCAACATAGGTGAAACTTTGACTTGTTCGATTGTTATAGGCCTATTCTCAAATGCTGTTTTAATCTGAGCCTTTTCTTTTCCATTAACTGTCATGGCTTTTGTTTTCTTGGGGTTAATTGTACATAATGTACGAATTTTTGCTTGTTAGGTTGACTTCGTTGGTCAGTATACATATACTCAGCCTTACTATAGTCTTTAAATTCAGTGACGGTTCCACATGGGGGGATGAGTGGGAATGCATCCCCGTCAGATTTTTGCCTGTGAAACCTATTTTGAAGTAAGTCTAGTAAAACTACGGAGAAACCTGCGGATGACCTTTCTTGTCAACCTATTTTTCGGCAAAAATGTAGTAAAATTATGGATAAAATCCTTTTGTCAGCTTTTCGGCAAAGTTTATTGATTTTCCCTTCTATCTTCATCCCCACCAACTTCCTATGAATTCATTTCATCCCCCACCAGAAATCAAAGAAACCGCCATTGCTTAAATTCTTTCCAAATGATCTGGTGTCCCTACATTTAATGAAATAATGTCAATGTGATTGTGGCGCAAAAATTCTGATGCGAGGATGCCTTGTTTCTCAGCGAGCAAATATTAAGGTGGAGGTAGGCCTAATTAATTATTCGCCACCTGGCGAATGCGACGAAACTAAGGTAACCGTTGACTGAAGACTGCTGTTTGATTTTCCTTCTGATGTTTCAATGGTCCGTATCTTGCTCCATAATTGCCATTAATGACGACTACGACAAAGATGGTAGCAAGATGATGATATTGTGATGATGGTGATTGTGCAGGCGGTTGTGGTTATGATGGTTGTAAATGGCGACTCACCTGAGCAGATGATACTTCTTTGAAATGAGAGAGAGAGAGAGAGAGACAGACAGACAGACAGACAGACAGACAGACAGAGACAGAGACAGAAAGAAAAAGACAGAGAGACATACAGACAGGGACAGACAGAGAGACATGGAGAGGGATAAAGAGAGAGAGAGGAGGAGGAGGAGGAGACAGACAAACAGAGAAAAAGAGACAGAGAAAGAGAGTGTAAGGTATAGGATTAGTAGTACGCTTCTGTATAGCCATCAACTATTTAATGCCTTTTATAATCTGGATTTGCTGCTGAGAGTAAGAGAGAGAGAGAGAGAGAGAGAGAGGAGAGAGGAGAGACAGACAGAGACAGAGAGACAGAGAGAGAGAGAGACAGAAAGAGAGAGAGAGGAAGGTAGGAGCGTCTTATAAGTTCCTGAATAGTACATGGTATTACTGTTGGCGTGTCATTGTTCAGATAATCCTTCTTCTAATTTCCAAATGGTTTCGTTCTCAGATTAATAATTAACTCTCAGCTTTCGTCTTTCAGCGATTCCTTAATCCTTAGTTCAGCATTTAGTCTGCTTTCCGGTCTCAGACTTTGCGAACAGACGCTAATGGAAGACGGCGGATGCCATGGGAGGCAGTGACACAGACAAAGACTTCAATTGAGAGAAATACTATTTTCTACAAAAAGACGGAAGTAAGTAAGTAAGACACACCAATGAAATCTTAGCTCCCTTTTGGAGAGTTGAAGAAAGAGAGTTGAGTGGAGAGGAGTTGAGGAGGGTGGGCAATGCTATGTGACTGCTACAGGTGATTTTGAGTGAAAAGCAGATTGGATTTATTGAGTTTATTTTGAACCACACAAGAACAGAGATTTTCACTAACTCTTGTGCCAGGGCATAGCCAGGAATTTCATTGGAGGGAGGGTATAAATTTTGGGAGGGGTATATATTTATATATTATATATAAATAACTTATAATATATGTTATATATATATATATATATATATATATATTAATATATATATATATACTGATTTGGGGTTATACATCGATATGACCCTCCGTCGCTACTCACCTGCTGTTGGTTTAGACAATTCCAAATCTGCGAATTTAAAAAACGGCCGAAAATCAACAATTGAGAACCAATCGAGACGAGAATAAATGGGTCAGTACAAATGTCATCCAGTCTCCTCCTGACCTACATCGATCTCGGTTAGTCATTTCTTAGGAAGCGTCGATTGATTGGCAAGCGCCAATCTTAACCCCCGCATGTGCAGTTTCACCTTTATGTTTCCCGTCCATTTCCGTTTCCGCTTTTCTCCCCTCCTTCTCCTCATCCTCCTTGTTCCGTTCTATTCGTGTCAGGCGCATGACCGCGGTGTGTGTTCCTCCATTATCGCCCACCGAAGGTCTCGCGAGGCGGGAGAAAGGCATAGAGGGCGTCTCGCCCATGGGACGATGCAAGGATATCTTAATAACAAGGGGTCAATGGACGATGCAGGAAAGGATTTCGGAGTGAAAGCAATCGATTTCAATATTTTCGACGTCACTTTCATTTTT
>CM030866.1:11669115-11721615 GCA_018105865.1 Metaphire vulgaris | reverse complement strand
CCGGCAGTTTCCTCTAGACTTGTGGTCATTTCTTTAAGTTTTGATGCCTATGGGTATTAGAAATGGTGCTATAGAAGTGCATAAGTATAATTATAACTATTACAACTTTTGAAACAGTAAAGCTGATGCTTGTACATAGACTCAGTACAAACAAGAGGGAAAGAAGCAAAATCCTCATACAACTGGCGTAATTTTAACAAGGTCTAAAAACTGCATACTGAAGTCTCGTCAAACAAAATATGCACAATAATCTCAATAAGTAACCCTTTAATTTATGCACGTGAGACGGAGTTGAAGGACAGGCATAGTGAGATCCTGAGGGAGAGGGTGGAGATGAAGATTTTGCATAATTCTCAGCGTGGCTTTCCAAAAATATCAACAATTAATTTATTCCATCAAAATATACATTTATAAGCCACAAAGTTCAGACCTTCTGAAGCTGGGATCATATTCACGAAGATAAGACTCGAGCTCCTCAAGCTTATCCATGTCACTCTCGGAATCCGAGTCTCCGCCATCTTTGCTCTAAAACACAAAGAACGACAACAAACGAACAAGACTCGATCAACACAGAACATGTTCATATGAGTCAGGTTCTAAACACCTTACTTACAATAGAATTTCATTATAACAGACTCAGTTATACCGTATACTCGGTTATAATATACCACAATGTACACTGTTGTACAGTCCAATGTGATGCACTACCGTATTGGATGGCGTTGGATAATAATGTACCTCAGCTAAAACGTACTTTATTTTACAGACCTGCTAAGTACATTATATCGAAGTTCTACTGCATATGGAAGTCTGAATGTCTGTATATCGGCATACATGCAAAAAAGTATCCATACAAGATACATAATTTAACATCATTATATATTTGAACACAAGTGTATAAAAAAACACAAACATATACAGACATGTACAGTCATTGCACTCAAATCTCTAATCAGAACCAATGGTGGTCAACTGAGAGCTGGCCAATATATATTTAATACCCAATGCCCAAGATTTCATTGTGGATGTGAACAATTTCTAACGAAAAGTCTATTTCATATTTGGAATATTCAAAAGCTTTGAAAACTTTGCATTCCAAAGCATTTCCCCAAAAGAGAAAAAAACTTGAAAAGTCTTCAACACTTTCTGCTGTTAAATTGAAAGTAAACTGAAATTTCATATAATTTTGGAATGCCAAGACTTACAATTTGTTTGTAGACATTCCAATCGTCTTCATTCATTCCAAAATTATCATCTTTTTTCGTCTTGGCAGCTTAAAAGCAACAGATAACGAAAAATACACGACAAAGCAATTCTAAATGCAAAGTCAAGACATCAAAAGCAAAATTAAGAGAATCAACATCGCATGCTTACGTCTAGAGAAAAGGCCGTCTTGTTCAGTCATGTGCCTTAAACTTTCACACATTATCTTCGAACATGCTATCTACCCCTGAAAAATTTCTCAATGGTTTTGCACAAATCCCATGACCGATCCCAGTCCAAATAGGGGACCATTGCGCCCCAGTGGCTATGCCAAAGGACCCAAATTCATTTCACAGTTGTCATCAATTTTAACAGCAGTAGTCTATCAAGATAGCTCATTACCCATGACTATGAGGACAGTAAACAAGGCTCCTATAAATGACATATCTAGCGGCCAATCAGATACATCTACCATTCCCTTAAAGCGAAGAATATTAAGACAGGTATCGAGAGAAAAAGACGCTGAAACTGTCAGACAGAAACGCAGCGGCAGCACAAACTCTGAGCGAGTTCCGTCAGAATTCTCATTCGATTCTGAGACGCGTGAGTTCTCCGCTTCGTCATCTCACTTCGACGTTGCTTTCGGTCGGCAACGGCGTTCAGAATATCCTGCAACAACGAAGACAACGGGATGAAACAACGACAACAACAGCAACACAGACGCAGGTCAACTGGAAATGACCAAAATAAAGGAAGATCAAAGAAATTCAAAAGCATTTCTCCATGTTTTCTGTCACTTTTTGCGCAGTCATTTTCCAGTTGTCGCTCCAATGCAAGATGTTCAGATGCTCTCATCACACGCACAAGAACCAGATAAACTAATGCTTAACAGCATATGCAGCAGCTGTGGCCTTGACCCTCACCTGTGGCCTTGACCCTTGACCCTCACCTGTGGCCTTGACCATTGACCCTTACCTGCCGCTGTTTCTTCAGATCCTCCAGCCAGGCGTCCATTGTCTCTTTGTTCCCATCGAGTGGCACTTTACTGATGTCCTAAAAGACGAATACAAATTACTATTTTATTTTGGTACAAAATGCTCTGATTTTGACATCGGAGACTCAAAGCACTCAAACCAAAGATTCATTTTGACAAGATGTAAAAAAAACTATGCAACAGACATCAGTCAGCAAACCCTAAAAGTCTACAAAAAACAAACTCATCATCAATAGAAACATTTAGCTAATGCTGTTTATGTTACAGTGAGGCTGTTGAAAACGCATCAGATAAAACTATATTCACATTGGCAGAACATAGAAATTATAACACCAATAGAGAAAGGTACCGGTAATTACATATTCTATCAAGACAAGTAACATATAACCACAGACTCTAGCTGCATCTTAACAAGCCTTGGATTTCCTAAATATGATAAAACCTGCAGTGTTTTGTACCGTGAGGCAGTTCGGTTACTATTGCAACTGTGCAAGTATTAGAAGCGTCATCACCCAGTCAAAAACAAATGAACTCTAAAGGTCAGTCACTGACCATGTTCTTCTTGTCCAGTTTGGGTTTCTTCAAGACCGGTTCTGATCGAGAGGTCTTCAGAGGTCGGGTCGTCTGCGGTTCGTCCTTCAAGTTCACGGAGACGCTCACAGAAACTTCCGGTACGTCAAGCCCCTGTTAACAGCGATCACATATTTCTAACAAAGAAACTTAAATTCATGGAGAAAATTTCCAGAGATGCAAAAAGACATATACAGACATAAAAAAGAATCATTAGGCAAGTCTACCATACAATTAATTGTTTATAATTAGGTGCAGGTTGAACAGTATATACCCAAGTCAGTTATCTACCAGCAATCTTTCTTTAACTGCTTATCTTTTAATCACATATCAATCAATCAAATTCTACGGCACCACTATCATTGAATTAGAGCCAGGTCAAGCCAGAAAGGTTAGGCCAGATTGATGAGGATATAGCATCCATAAAACCCTGTGCATCTAGTCATGTTAGAATTCAAAGATAATATCTTTGAATAAATATTGACCATGACATGACATCTTTATGTCTTTCTCCATAATTTCTCCACAATTTCCATAAAAGATAAACATAACATATATATATGCCTATATACTTGTCTAATAACAACATAGTACCTACTCAGAGGAAGGTTGAGAAAGAAACAAGAAATGGTTACTGAAGGAATCATGGATCCCACATAAAAGTAACCAGTACATAACGATAACAGACATAAATTAAGAAATTAGTTTAATAATTGAAATTTAAGTAAAAATTATCAAACATTGCATATAAATGTTCGTAACATAGTATAGATTAAATTACAGTTAGAAATTTTCTATTCCTGTAGAATAGGTATGTGCGGGTATACCTGTACCCGCGGGTATACCCTACCCATACCCGCGGGTACGGGTCGGGTACACATTTTTTCGGGTACGGGTATAGCACTATGGGTACGGGTATACCCGTTTTACCCGAAAAAATTTATATTTTCATTTCTCACTACTATAGCAAATTACCAATGCAGTAATAGAAAAATATTATTGAGCAAAGTGTATTAGTGTAACTTGTATATCGCGTTCAGTTTGTCAGACAGCATGCATTTTACTTACTGACAGCATAAAGGAAATACAGATGACGTCATCTGACATCATCAGTAAAGTAGTGTATAATGATAAATCTATAATTTTAATGGCATCCTCTGACTCCTCCAGCAAAAAAGTTCCTTTGGAAAATCGTTTTGTTGTTTAACTTCAGCTCTAATGCCTGCTCATAGCTAAACTATATCTACTAAATATTTTATTAAACAAGACCATCGAGTCTTCTAGAAGTTCTAATCCATGTCCGACATTCATGTAGGCTTAGGCTAGCTGACTACAGTAGTTGTATTACACAATGTTACCAACCAGTAGTCCAGACCCCAGACTCCAAAACCCCAGAGAGAACCCGGGTCTACTATTTGCCAAGTGGATTACCCTGATTCCTAAGTCCAGATCTGTCCTAATCTAAACATGTGTGCTATATACAATGAATTAGTTATCCCAATTTCGCCCAGGGCAGCTCGGATATCTCATCATGATGGGTGAATTAAAAGACCGTAGCCTATACCGCCTCCCCCGGCACCCAATGATCAATATAGTACAATGCAAGTCGATATTATATAGGTGATTGGGTGGCATATACTTTCAACCGTAATTGATGGTAGCCAGTAGCCCCTAGCCGAGCTGCCCTGGATGACAAAGGGAAGGGTGTAACTGCAATTACTGTCGTATAACGTAGTCCGGGCACTAGTGCTATCCAGGTTGGATTATTGCAATAGCATTCTTCTGGGGCTTCCGGACTATCAGCTTGACCGCCTTCAGTCGGTCATGAACGCTGCGGCCCGATTGATCTTTAGCGCGAGATGGAAGGATCACGTGACTCCATTGCTAAAGGAACGGCTACACTGGCTGAAGATCTCGGAGCGTATAGCTTACAAACGCTGTATGGTCACATTCCGAGCACTGCACGACCCTCTCTGCCCGGAGTACATTTCTGCGCTCATACAGCGGCCGATGCCGACTGACTGTCGCAAGCAGCTGCGATCAAACAAGAGAATTCGCCTTTATGTCCCTCCTCTGTCCAGGACGTTGATGCTGGGGGAAAGATCCGTGACACGCGGCAACCCCCTTCTTTGGAACTCTCTTCCCGCCTCAGTGACATCCATCACATCCCTCGAGGCGTTTGCGACTGCCCTCAAGACGCACTTATTTCGCGCATCTTATGAACATCTGTAAATCGCTCTTGATTTTAGCACTAGCTATGTTATAGCGTTTAATAAATCATCTAGAAATAATAATAATAATAATAATAACTGATGCAGTACAGGGTGGGACGAAGAAGTAATTAGATGCAGCCTAAATCTTTCATATGCTGAATGCAATATTTAAAATGTAGCAGGATTGAATATCAGTGTGAAATGTTCCAAATTCCAACCAATGTTCGGTACGGGTAGGGTACACAGCTTTCAGGTACGGATCGGGTAGGGTATAGCACTAGCGGGTGCGGGTAGGGTAAACAAGTTTTTGCACGGGTACGGGTAGGGTAGGCATTTTGCTGTACCCGCACATCTCTACTGTAGAATTATTTAAGTCTCTTTTTAAACAGTGTTAGATTTGGTATATTTTTAATCTGAATGGGCAGATTATTCCATAATTATGTGCGGGCCATGTATTTTTATTGTAAAAAGCCTAGTGTTAGTCCTTGCAAATGAGATGGATATTTTATCACAATTTACAACAATGAGATGGATATTTTATCACAAGTAATGGGCCAATTACCGACCCTGAAGGGTCGGTAATTGGCCCATTACTCTTCATTCTTTACACGGCTGACCTTAGATCCATTATTTTGGCCTTTGGACTGTCGCCCCACAGCTATGCTGACGACACCCAGATTTACTCGTCTTGCCTCCCAGGTGATGTGGAGGTGCTGCGGGACGGTTCCTGGGGTGTCTGGCTGCCGCCTCGAAGTGGGCGGAGGAAAATCGATTGGCCCTTAATGTTGGAAAAACGGAGTTTATCTGGGTCACCACCCCTCGGAGAAGGACGCTAGTAAGTCGTAAACCGTTCGTGATGGGTGATGCTACCATTGTCCCCTCAGAGTGTGTGAGGCTGCTGGGGTCCTCTTTGATGGTACTCTGTCATTTGAGCCGTACTCTAAATGATGTGATCAGGCGATGCCACTTTCAACTGAGAAGAATACGATCAGTCCGGCGCTATCTACCTGTATCCGGTGTCGCTTCACTTGGTTCAGGCCTTAGTGCTAACGAGGATTGATTACTGCAATAGTGTGTTGTGGGTCTCCCGGTCAATAAACTGGATCGCCTGCAGTCTATTCTTAATCAGTCAGCGAGGATCGTGTTCGGATGTCGTTGGCGCGAGCATCGCATAACTCCACTTCTCAGGATCGTCTTCATTGGCTTCGAGTCCCTGAGCGGATTGTGTTCAAGAGATGCTGGCTGACGACAGAGTGCTGCATGACCCGTACTGTCCGGAGTATCTCGCCTCTCTTGTAAAGACACCGCAGTGCAGTGATAGGGAGATCGTCACTCCGTTCGAGTCGTGGGTCAAACTTCAGGTTCCTCCTCCCTCCAAGACTGCCAAGTTTGGAGAGAGATCATTTACACGCCGCAACCCTATCTTGTGGAACTCTCTTCCTGATCACGTCACCACGGCTGATACTCCTGAACACTTCATCAAGAGCTTAAAAACGCATCTGTTTGGGTTGGGGTATAGTTGAGATGTTAAAGCGCTTTTGTTGTGGGCCTCAGCCTTGTTACAGCGCTATAGAAATCGTCCAAGAATGAATGAATGAATGAATTTCTTACATTGTACATGTTCTTTTTATTAACTGCTTTAAATATAAATATAAATATTAAATAAACAACATGAAACAGTATAAGAGGTGCTATACAAATACTACATTACATTACACATACCATAACACAGCAGTGAGTTGGAGGTATAAAGTTAAAACGAGAACTGAAATCAGACCTCATCTTCTTCGGCCATCTTTGTTTGGAAGTTGTTTACGGACATTGTCAGTTTGTCAATCTGCTGCTGTAATTCGTCGACAGACGTCACTCCTGCCTCCTCTAGCAATCGCTGTCATCCAACAAGTGAATTAATTAATTCACATTAAACGTTAAAATACACTGCAGAATACTAAGAAAAACTAAATCGTTAAATAATAAACTAAATGAGAACTACAATGGACCGTAAAACACAAGTATGAAATAAATTAAAAATCATACCACTACAGTAAAACTCTCTTAAATGCAAAGCTACTGGGATGCCTTGATCATATAGGACACTTAAACTAGAAATTAACCTAAAAGAGACAACATGAAATGTGTCATTATTCTGGGATTGACCAGCCAATATGCAATTAAGTGGGCCATGCACTTATCTGGTATGCACTTAGGCATGTTCAACTGTATTACCTGTACGGTTTCACTTGCTTCGTCATCCTCAGTGTCCTGTATCATTTCCTGAAATGTCACCAGCTGCTGAAGATGATCTTGCTCCAGAACAAGCTACGCCAAAAACAACAATTATAAACCGATGCAATCAGAACCACTTTATGCACAGAAAAGCTGCAACACAAATCCTTACGTCTAAACAGAAATTGTGAGACTCAAAACTTTTTCTATGCACGTAAACAATACTTGTACAAATTAGATTTGTTGAAAAACAATTTCAGCAAATCGCATAAAATCCACAAAGTTTTCCACACATCAAATATTTATAGGTAATAATATTTGTGCACAAAATGCAACAATTCTTTCAAAAGGTCTGATATTACAGAAGCTATCATGTTAATCTTGCTGGAGAGCAAGTTCAATGCAGTCAATGATAACACACAAAATGCACAAGACTCCCTGAGTGATCCTTCAGAAAAGGAGATATATGCAAACGTTCTTTGTATGATACAAACTGACCAGTCTTACAGTTCAGTTGATTTCTGCTGACAATGAAGAAAACAAGTTTTGAAAAAACATAAAACACATTAAAAACTTGGTTCAAAAATTGAAATTGCCTTGCAGAAATCAATGAACATGCACATCTCACTTTAAACATAGAAATTACTTTCAATAAAACCAAACCAAACAGGGATTAGGACCACTCATGTCCACATACGAGCCCTTTATGTGCCAACAGAAAAACACTTCCAAAAGTAAGAGTGCTTTAGCAATAACCTCAAGGATGATGATCATAATAATAAAATACTAATAATAACAGTAATAATGCTATTGATGCATAGATGAACAATTAAAACATTCAACTGCTAGTGCCTCCCCATCTAAAACGGCTAAGTTTGGGGACAGGTCGGTCACACGGGGCAATCCACAACTGTGGAAGTCACTATCGGACTATGTCACAATGACTCTCTCAGACTTTTCCTAAGTACCGGTAATCCTAAGACTCACCTATTCACCATCGGGTATATGTAGATTTGTAAAGCGCTCTTGTCTTTGGCCATTCTGCCATTCTTATTGTGCTATATAAATTGTCCAGCTAATAATAATAATAATAATAATAATAATAATAATAACTACATTCTCTGGCATTATTGCTAAAGCATAGTAATGTTGATTTTTCTGCAGATTATGTGAGACGAGATACCTTCTTCTGTCGCCTTCTGATGTTCAGTTCTTTCAAACGTCTTGCTTGTTGTTCCCTTCGGTCCCTTTGATGTTCGGCCGAAAGACTGGCGGCAGCAAGCTGTTAGAGAAAACACAATTCAAGTTCTCTATTCACAACCAAAGTATCATCATCATCAATGTCATCATCATCATCACCACCACCACCACCATCATCATCATCATCTACATTGGCAGCTAAAGATAGCAACTACATGGCATTAATAGCAAAATATTTGCAGAATTAAATGAAGATGAAATATCAAGTTGAACTTTACAATGCAAACATTTGCCCATATAAATCAAATGGACGATGCAATGGTACAGCTGGGTCTATTTCCAAGACAGGCAAAGAGAAAGAAGCTCTGAACGAGGTTAAAATTTAATGTAAGTATGATTACTGTGTGAAAACATTGAGTAAAATTTCATTTCATTAGTCAATTTCCAGGGCGCAGTTAGAGTCAAATGTGCCTCGGCTGCCTAATCAAACAGAAATGTTTTAAGACGAGTAAGAAAGATTGAGCGTGCCACTGATTTATCTCGCAGTGAAAAATAATCCTAATATAATAATAGAGAGCATCCATTCAAAATAAATTATTTCAGATTGAAATAAATAATAGCCAACAGTTCACATACACTCAAAAATATCATCACATGTTTTAAAATCTGTAATTGTACAGTAAAAACTGCATAATATACGTCTATGGCTAAAAATCTAATTTAAATTCTAAATTCCAAGGTTTCGATTACAATTTAAGAAGAAAGTAAACTCATCAAGATAACTGAATAAGAACAAGGCATTACCTGATTAAAAGGTAACTGGAATTTGTAGACATTTGAATTATAATAAACATCATCGACCCATCTTTCCAGATCCTGTGCAAAATCAACAGCTATACGACATCTCTTCTGCACCAATTCCTGTAAGAAAAGTGTTTAGTTTCCACAGATCAGTAAAAAAAGCAAAAAGGCAGAATTCAAAAGAAACATAAATTGAGCAAAAACTAAAATTACTCAATGGAAACAGCAAAAATAAAATCCACAAAGAAATAAATCACAGGAGACATTAGCAAAAAATTAAATCAACTGAGACAAATGAGCCAGGGAGGGGTTAAACCCAATTCTATTTATTATGACCCAAAGTTCTGGAAGCTAATAAGCAAATTCACTGGAAAAATTTTGACCAGATTATTAAGAAAGTTGAAAAGTTCTGGGCATAAAAATTTTTTATTCAGAAAATTATGAGAAATCTGACGGAGTGCCCTTGAATATTTCTTCTGGTGCATCACATTAAACAACACCGGATCAATTCTAGAATCCACATCCAATGGACTCAATCCAATGAGTTCATATGGGTCATTCCATGCCAACTAAGGTCATAGGGGTCATATCTTAGGTCTCTCTTTTACAAAATTCCTAAATACAGATCATGATGCCAAATGAGAATAATCCAAAGAATTGCAAAAGGTTAGTCCCAGTGCAACATGCTTTCACTCACACATGACAATGAACCGAGCATAAGTCGTCACAAAAACAGAGAAGCAAGAAAACAGAAGAGGCAGACAAATGTCAGGACAGGACTGCACTTGTCAGCAGCAGTCAGGAAAACACAGGACAGACATTGTGGCAGAAAAAAAATTCATGTTGTCACTTCAACATCAGCACATGAAGCAAGAAGGAGAAGATGACGATGATGATGGTGATGATGATACAATTGTCTTCTGTAAATTGTGAGAAAGCATCAAGTAATGGCAGTCTACAAAAAATTCTAGACAAATGAGTTGCCGAGTTCTTGCGTTCGTTCCAGCATCAGATCCTAAATCATGATCAGAAATTTTTGCATCAGACATTAAGTCTGGATACATGGGTGCCTGCATGTTAGGGCAAGAGGGGGCACTTGCCCCTGCCTGGAAAATGCAAATACCAATATTTCACATTGAAATTTGAAAACCTTGCTAAAATATTAACCGTGTTCAAATTGTGTTCAAATGTGTTTTGCCAACCCCCCCCCCCGGGAAAAATGTCTGTGGGTGCCCATGTCTGGATACAATTGGATCCGGCACATGGCTAGTGATGAATGCAAGAGCCTCCTTTTTAAAAGGCTTGCAGATTCCTGTGGTGCAGAATGCGATGGAAAGAAGTTCAAAGCATTGAACAGTAAACAATTAATTGAAGAATGGTCAACACAAAGCGGCAAAGAAACCACACACACACAACCAACCGCGTCGACCGTCTTATCACGCCACTTAACAACTTCTGTTAAATCCTGACCTATATTATTCATGTACTTTGTAATGTGTTCAAGTAGTCCTTCTAGGATGATTCACCACATAAATCCTAACTTTCAATAAATAAATAAATAAACAACAGATCTCCTGGAAATTCAAACCTCTGCTCTGTTGAGAGTGATTGCGGCTGCATGTCCTGGATATTTCAGCTGCAAAATTCGCTGCATGAAGCCGTCGATCGTTGCGCCACCGTAATTGAGACGGCGACAGAAGTACGGCAGAAATTTTCCATCAAGAACCGGCAAAACGTGCATAACCTGATAACCACAGGAGACCACAAGGCCATCCTGACAACCCTCGTGGTTACAATAGAGGCTGAACAGTCCATCGATCCCATAAGCAACGCTCGGAACATGATAGCATTCAAACAGCAATTCAGACATCTCTAAACAAACATGATTACAACCTTAATTAATAAACCTCAACGCAAAAACTGCCATTAACCCCTTAACTGGGGATCCCGGATATATCCATCCATTTTACATTGAGTTACAGTTAAATACATGGTTAAGGGGTTAATGTACATCATGACAATTACAACAGTAATTCACAAATATAATCATTTAAAATTTAAAAAAGAGAACAAACAATTTTAAATGTTTTGCAAAATAAAAGTTACAATTACTTTTATGCAGTAGTGTAAGACAGAATTGCTATACTTGGTGGACAAGTAAGTAAGTAAGTAAAATCTCGTGAATTTCTATAGCTCTTTTGAAAGCTGTTACCGTAGTAGCTGCTTATTCCTAGGTGCTTAATCTACCATTGAAATAGCTATAGCTGAAACTTTGTGGTCAGCCAGGCAAGGTAAATTCCAGAGATCAGAGAGAGAGTGTGAGTGGGGAAGCAGCATGGCAGACAATGAAGTCCGTCACTGAATGAATGCATTCAGTCAAAGTCCATGTACTCACTTTCACGACAGTAGTTTGGATTGCAGACTGGTTCAGTGAGGACGATGGGATGTTGGATACGACCATCGGTATTAACGCCCAGATGACTGAATGTGTAGTCAAATATCTGTTCCTGCAAAACAAACAGGAAAATGAATCAAAATGATCAAAAAGCAAACAGGTATATGCCCGTTAAATACCTTACACCTTCAAGTATGGAACAAAATAAAGAAGTAGCTAAATTATTAAGGTATCTGTTTTCTTTTACCTGAGTGTCAAACTGTGTAACTAAGTTACGGTCAAATGGTGACTTGAGCTGCCATCTGGCAATTTCGACATTTCCAATGTCGTTGCCGATAAGAATGTCCGATTCCTAAACAAATACAAATAAAAGCTCATCACGTTGAAAAATATTCGATTCAATCAAAGTTTTAATTCATCATTCTTCTCCATGGGCGCAATACCCGTTGGTGTCTGTTGCAGTTTGAGTTTGCCTCCTCCATCTGTCTCTGTCTTGTGTGGCTTTGTAGGCTTCATATATTATGTCCATGTTGCACCATTCTTTAATGTTGTTGTCTATCCATTCTTCTCATGGTCTTCCTCTATTGTTTTTGCCTTCCATTACTCTTAGGAGTATAATACTTTTATTATAAGCCTTTTGTCATTCATTCAGCAGATATGGCCAAATAGTCGGAGTTTCCTTTCAATGACTGTTTGGATGATGTCTTTCCTTTTCCTCATTCTTTGTTTTACCTTTATGTTGTTGATCTTGTCAGACCATCTGATTCCTAGGATGTTTCTGTAGCTCTTCATTTCAAATGGTGTGCAGTGTACATTGGCTACTTTTCTTGTTTAAAGTCCAAGTTTCACATGCATTTTATACAATGCTTAACATGCATGTTTGTAATAATTTTAGTTTAGTCTTGTTGGTTATCTTCTTATTGTTCCAGATAATCTTCATTTAGGCGAAAGTTCCATAGGCCTTTCCAATTCTATTCTTGATTTTTTTCATTGAAATCATT
This sequence comes from Metaphire vulgaris, assembly GCA_018105865.1. Taxonomy (NCBI): domain Eukaryota; kingdom Metazoa; phylum Annelida; class Clitellata; order Crassiclitellata; family Megascolecidae; genus Metaphire; species Metaphire vulgaris. The sequence goes on along the minus strand of CM030866.1, from coordinate 11,709,012 downwards.
ATCCCAGATCAGGAGGCTTCCCAGATAGTTGAAGTTTTCTACACTTTCGATGTTTTGTCCATCTATTTGTATTGGGTTTTCTACTGAAAATTCTTTAAGATCAACTGCCGTTATTTTCGTTTTGTTGGAGTTAATATTCATTCCCATTCTCTCCCCTTCTCTTTTGATTGTTAGTACATTTTCTCTTAGGTGTCTGTATTTGTGGTCTATTACGTTCACGTCATCCGCAAATTTGATGTTATTTATATGCATTCCATGTTCTGATATTCCTGTGTTGTTATTTATTTCTTTTAGCGTGTGTTCAAGGTAAGTGATAAAGGATAAGGTTGCTATATTGAGTCTCCTTGTTTGGTTGCAGTTGCCAGTTTGAGCCATTCGTCTATGTCATGACCTATTCTGAATGCGCATTGTGACTGTTGGCTTATATTTTGGAGAACTCTGATGAGTTTTCTGTCTAGTCCATATGATCAACAGACATAGGGTGTCTGTGTTGACTTTGTCGAATGCTTTTACAAAATCCTATTAAACAGTTGTTTACTATCTTTCCTTTTCTATGTGCCTTTCCTGCTATTAGCCCGAGAGATAGTATTTGTTGGATTGTTTTGTCTAAATCCTGCTTGCTCTTTAGGTATGTATGGTTCTACTTGGTTTTCAAGCCTTTCCAACAGTACTGTCATCAATATTTTGCACATGTGATTTATCATTGAAATTGTTCTGTATAGTTGCTGCGTTCTTGTAGGTCTCCTTTCTTGTGTATGACTACCATTAGTATTTTGGTCCATTCTTCTGGTAATTTCTCTTTGTTCCATGCCTGACTCCATATTTCATGAATTGTTTTTGTCAATGCTTCATCTCTAGCTTTTACCAACTCAGCCGTTATGCCATCTGTTCCTGCACTTTTGTGATTTCTTAGTTTCTTCATTGCTTTTTCGACTTCTTCCAAGATCTTCGATCTCCTTTGTCTTCCGGTGGTGGAGGTGCTATTCCATCCAGCCCTTTTCTTTTGGTATTTAATGTTTCTGTTTTGTGACGTTTGTGTGTAAAACTGTTTTAATTCAGCAATTTAAAATCATAAGAAAATATCCACCAAAATACACAGATGAAGCCAGCATCAACATTGTTTCCATAAAACAAGAAAATTAAGATTTCGAAGAATTGTCAGAGTCAATCTCACCACAGACTTCTTTGCTTTCTGCCGTGCAACAAGATTCTTAAATATCATTCGAGGCCGTTCATCGCTTGCCCAACCAACCCGACACTTGTACGACCCTAAGAGCGAAATAACCAAACATCAGACAATAACAGTATAACAACTACCATCAACACCAAAACACATGAGCAACTATACAACGAAAGGCTAACTAAAGCAAAACGTCCAATGTCTTGACTGTTGAGCAGAATGTGCATAAATTATAATCGAATGCCTATTCTCACCCTTCAACATTTAATGATGAAAGTGTTGTGCATCTTTTTATTTGGTTGTCAGAATTTTCCAAAGTTGGGAATCATGTGGATGGGAACCATAACCCTCCCCTTTGGAAAATCCTGGCTACACCACTGCGTGCACTTCTGTAGATTCATTCAGTTAAGCATCAAAGGCAACGGTATTACCGTTATCGATGACAATTGGAAGACCAGAACTGCTCAGCAGATCAGAATACTCATAGAAAGCATCCGCTGTTGGTACTTCGTCTTCAAAAGTGAAGATGTTGGAAGTTGTTTCGGTTGTCTCCAAATTCTCCATTTCCTGCAGCAAATGAACAGAAAATAACAAGGAACTGTGCTAAAATTTAAAACACCCTGGCACTTTATTTCTACTCGTAACTGTGATAAGCTTTAAAATTATTTGACCAATAATTGAGTGGACCAGAGGAACAAGGAGGTACTGGTAGGTTTTTTTAAATTTCGGGAAACAGCATTCAGAGTTGAAAATTATATTTTCTACTGGTAAAGATAGTAAGCTGTGAAAATGATATGATTTTGTAATTAAACTGTAAGAACTAGCAGATCTATATTCAAATAAGTGGTTTTGATTGAAATATAAGTTCAATGACAATAATATTTAATGTAAAAAATGAGATGGTATTGACACATTCACAATGGAAGATGTTAACTATAGTGCAACTGTGTAATACTTCTAAGCACAATGAAGAGAATTTAATTCAAAGAAGATAACATGAATCTAAACTTACACATAACACAAATGTAATGTTAAATGTACACATGTATGACTCATGCACAAGATATTAAGAAATGGAAATATGGTACAAGAACATAATGAAGGTTAAACACTTTTAAGTAAGAGAAAGTGAATGTTAAATTGAAAATAATTTTCACACATACAATATGAAATAATGCGTCCAGCATGATGCCAAGCTTCTTTTTACACTAAGTGAAACTTAAAACAAATTAAAGTCAAAGTTTCATCACAGTCACTTGATACTGAACATTCGAAGACATGTCCGCCATTTTGGATGAACAGGAAGTCTCAACTTCGAAAGAGGTTGCATTCGATTGTCATCAATTTTCAAGCAAGTATGTAAAGATAGCATTAAAGATACCTTGCTTTTGCATAGAGAAATGAATGCCCTTTATGAAATTGACAATTTCGCCATGTAAGGGGTTATGTGCGTTTACCTCCTTATTCCACCAGTTCATTCAATTTAAAAACTTATTCTCTCTTCTTCTTCTTCTTCTTCTTCTTCTTCTTCTTCTTCTCAGGTGCCATGCATTTCTGCGTCGGTGGCCATGGACTTCCACTTTTCACGATCTCTGGTATTCCTCAGGAGTTCAATGTTTTTGTCTATCTCCAGTCCATCTCTTAGTTTGTCTGTGTATTTTGATCTTTGTTTTCTTCTTGATCTTTTGCCCTCCACCATGCCTGTCACTGCCAAGTTCTTGAGTCCATCTTTCCTCATCAAGTGCCCAAAAAATTTCATCTGTCTTAGCTTGATGGTAGTTATCAGTGCTTGTTCCTCTTCCATCATCTGTAAAACTTCTTTGTTGGTTCTTTTATCCATCCACATAACTTTTAGCATTCGCCTGGAGAATCACATTTCTGCAGCTTCCAGTTTAATTTTCATAGCCTTTGATATTCTCTCTTAGATTAGTAACTGTCTTGTCTTGTCTTCAACCGTCTTCGCTCCAAAGATTGGTTGCATTATGAACTGTCATCTTCCAGATGTTACGATCTTCTGCTCTTCTTATCGCAGCGTGCTCGATAGTGAGTCCTGTCCACTCTTTGATGTTGTCTTCCCACTTTTTCTTGGCCTGCCTCTTTTCGTGATCCAGGCATTGTGCCCTGCATTATGTCCTTCTCCAGACATTCCTGCTTTGTTCGCATAATATGTCCCCAGTATTTCAGTTTTCTTTTCTTTACTGTTTCCAGTAGGGTAGATTAGTAATAAATTTGCTATAAAGGTATCACTTAAACTCAAATGCATCATCTAAATACTTGAAAATTATGAGGAAAACAGAAATATAACCAGATTCCTTACACATGGTATGGTATGCAGTCATATTTGACATCCAAATAATTATCAACTTTCAGTGCCATATATGCATATAAAGAGATTGGCATTCATCTGCTCTTCGAAACTATGCTACCTTTGCCAGACAATGATTGGATGCTGCCTGGGCTCTAAGCAGGAGTTCTGTCCTATCTATTAAGTAAGTAAGTAAAATCTAGTGAATTCTATAGTGCTTTCAAAAGCAGCACCACAGTAGCTCCTTATACCTAGGTGCTTAATCTTAGTGTGAAGTAACTATAGCCGAAGGTGGGGATCAGTCAGGCAGGGTCATTTAATCCAAAGGGTCATTGTGGTTGGGACGTACAGCTATAGAGGAAATGATTTTTGAAGATAAATGCTTTGAGTTTAGAAAGAAAAACTTGAGATGCTGCAAGAAGTGTAGGAAATTGTGCATCAGAATTTGTTATTTGACCATGGCGTAAACAGCAGAGGGATGCTGGAATTGAGCTCCAAAGTTCTGGTGCAGCTTATGAAAAAGTATGGTTGCAACTTGCAAATATCAACTACATAACTGCTCCCCAATTCCCAAACCCAATGATCATGGTGGTGATGCACTTGCATAGCACCAGTTCTAATACACAAAGGTACCAAGTGATGGTACTTCAAATCCATCCACAAAAGATCTGATCAATTTATCAATATTCAGCCTTCAATGCAAATGAATTTAAAATGAATGCGAGGCTGATGATCCTGTGCATTTAGTGTGCTCATTGGCCAGATCTGCAATTTCTGAAAGACTGCTTTGGCTGAATTTCTGACGAGCTAGACTTCAGATATCTTGAGTTTAAGCGCTGAATCAATGAATCTGACGCACATAGTATGGGCCCTAATCATGACTGGGCTACAGAACGGCACAATTAGACAGAGGCGTACTTAAGGTATTTGGTGCCCATGGCAGAGGGCAGAAACTTATCGTCGTCTTTTATGCATAGCAGGATCCTGCATATAATGGTCGCTTAATTTCAACACATGAAACTAATCAGATATTTCATAAAAAGATCGTCTTAAAGAGAATTTAGCGCTCAATAAACCGATTAAAACTTATTAAAATGTCTTAGGATGATCGGACATAGTGAGCGATATTAGAGAAAAACACTTTAAACTCTCACTGTGGCTGCAGTAGAAAGTGAAGTAAAGTAAAGTAAGTAAAGTAAAATCTCGTGGATTTCTATAGCGCCTTGGAAAGCAGCACAAACAGTAGCTGCTTATTCTTAGGCGCTCAGCCTCTCTTAAAATAGCCATAGGAAAGGTGTGGGATCAGCCAGGCAATGGTCAATATCCGAAGGGCAATGAGGCTAGGTTGTTACAGCTATGGCGGAAATGATTTAAGAAACAGGAAGGATTTAAGCTTAGACCTGAAGACTTGAGGAGATAGTGCGGGAATTATAGGAAATGAGGAATCAGATTTTATTGTTTTAAAGTGTCCAAGTGTGCGAAGGGAAGCTGGGATCGAGTTCCAGAGTTCAGGTGCAGCATATGAGAAGGCACGGTTGCAAATTTTCAGGGATGACTGATTTAGCGGGCGTGACAGAGTGAGATGAGATGACGAGCGTGTGGGTCGAGGAGGCTGAGGGGTTAATAGTGATCTAAGGTAGACAGGTTTTGATGACTGAAGTGAGCTATGTGTAAGTGTTATTATCTTATATTGGATACGTTCAGTTATTTTAAGCCAATGTAATGATTTTAGTATGGGTGAAATATGGGAGAATTTAGGTGACATAGTAACAGCACGAGCTAAAGCATTTTGTATTGATTGCAATTTGTTGATGGAGGCTTTGGGAAGGTTATAGTAGAGGGAGTTACAGTAATCTAATTTGGAGTGGACTATAGAGGTGGCGATTGTGGACGCGGTCTTAATATCAAGACAAGGACGTAGGCGACGAAGGTCACGAATATGAATAAAGCAGGCTTTTGAAAGTTGGGAGATTTGTGATTCGAAGTTTAGAAAAGAGTCAAATTTGAATCCGAGATTTCTAGCAGTTGGAACAGGGATTATTGTGGTGTCAGGAGCTAAAACTAGTTTAGGATTGTCAATTTTTTTTTTGAGTTGTTGGGGTAGTCCGATTAAAAGGAACTCTGTCTTAGATGGATCAAAAGAAGCATCAAAAGTCGACAAAAATCCGAATCCTCATTTGCAGATTCAATTAATATCAATGTCAGAAACTATTTGGACTGTCTTATGAACGCAAGGAATCAATTAACCGAATGATAACAATAATGCAGGAATTAAAGAAGAGAAGAAGACGAGTCGTGGTGATGGGAATCTTGCCACGCAGACTGTCACGGGAAATGGAGAGGAAGAGGACCAGCGTCAACGAGGAACTGTGGGAACTGTGCCAGAGCGAAGGAGCTGAGTTTCTGAACGCCGACTTCGATGTTTGGGACAGGTATTTGGGAAAGGATGGGCTGCATCTCAACAGGTATGGTGCAGATAAAATAGCTAGGAAAATATTTGCATGTGTTAAATGCTGCTGTAAGGCTTTAAACTAAGTAGGTTGACAGTTAGAGACAAAGCCATATGTCTAAGTGGTAAAGGTGATAACAAGTATAGAGATAATATGGAAGTAATTAGGCATAAATCTAGGGTGACATAGAATATGGTTTCTCTAGCTGTCATAATTATAATACAGATGAAATTATTAATAACGGTAATGTAGTTAGTATGTCAGGGTATGGAAAACCACTGAACTGTTTTTATGTAAATGCTAGGAGTTTGATTGGGGTTTTAAAATGGCCGAGTTGGAGATGCAAGTAAAAGTTATGAGTCCAGACATTATCGGAATCACAGAATCGTGGGCCAAGTGTGACATTGATGATACCGAACTAAATTTACAGGGATATGCTATGTTTAGAAAAGATAGGGAAAACCAGAGCAGCAAAGGTCATGGAGCAGGAGGGGTACTACTTTACATTAAAGAAGGCTTGCATGCCATGGAGCGAACAGACATAGAAAATGATCACTTCAAGGAGCATATATGGTGTGAAATCAGAAGTCACCGAGAGAAAATATTGGTAGGGGTTTGTTACAGAACACCAAGTGCTATGGAAGAATCAGATAATGGAATGTTTGCTTTATTGAACAGGGTATCAAGAGAAAATGTTGTTATAATGGGTGACTTTAATTATCATGTAGACTGGGAAACGCTGGATACAGAGAGATCATGTGATAGGAAATTTCTGGACTGTGTCAATGATAATTTTCTGTTTCAGCATGTGACAAGGCCAACAAGAGGCAACAACATATTAGACCTGGTTCTAACAAGAGAGGAGAATATAGTTTCCAACGTGGAGGTTGGGCAGAATTTTGCAACAAGTGATCACCAAATGGTCAGTTTTACTATTAACTTTGGGATAGGTCAACAAAAGCAGTTTCTGGATAGACGTAACTTTTTTAAGGAGAATATGACCTGGCAAGGAAGATGATTACAGAAATGGATTTGGAGAGTGAGATAACAGGAAAAGACACCGAGGAAGGCTGGAGCATATTTACAAATGTATGTCCAAAGTCATAGAATTGACCATTCCCAAACAGAAGAAAATTAATAACAAACTTCCTTGGATAACAAGAGAAGTGCAACGAAAAAGAAGGGCGAAAAACAAAGCGTGGAGGAAACTAAGTAAACTCAGATTAGCAAGTAAAGGAAATGAGCAGAATCAGCACAGACTTAAGATCTTGGAGGAACAGTATACTCAGAAAAGAAAAGCATCAGCAGTTACTAACAAGATGGCTATTGCAAATTTTGAAGGTAGATTAGCAAAAATATAAAACAGAACAGTAAAAGTTTCTACAAATATTGTAATAGAAAGTTGAGACGAAAGGACACAGTCAGTCCCCTCTTGGACAGCGCAGGATGTGCAATAACAGACGATGTAGAAACTGCACAGATTCTAAATAACTATTTTTGTTCAGTATTTACAGAGGAAAATACAAATACTATGCCAGAAGCCAAAATTGTGTTTGATGGAAATGAAGAAGAAATGCTAACAGATATAGTGTGTACAAAAGAATGTGTTATCAAGGTTTTGACCAATTTAAAGACAGACAAGAGCCCAGGATTAGATGGCTTACATCCAAAGTTTCTTTACGAGGTTCGAAATGAAATAGGACATGCAATTGCTTTGATAATCAATGAATCACTCAGAACTGGAGTAGTACCGCAAGACTGGAGAGACGCATTAGTCAGCCCACTGTTCAAGAAGGAAAACGAAGTGAACCAAGCAATTACAGACCAGTGAGCCTAACATCTGTAATCGGTAAAGTTATGGAAAAAATACTGAAAGAAAGCATTTTGGAACATTTGACTAGGCATAAAATTGTTAAAGATAGTCAGCATGGATTTACAAAGGGGCGTTCATGCCTGACCAACCTGTTGGACTTTCTGGAGGAGGTTTTTGATAATCTAGACAAGGGCAAGGAGTAGACATAATATATTTAGATTTTGCCAAAGCTTTTGATAAAGTACCCCATATAAGGCTGGCTGCCAAACTGAAGTCCTGTGGAATAAGGGGCAATATTCTCAGATGGATTGAAAATTGGTTGAAGGAAGAAGACAGAAGGTTGGCATTAGGGAGGCCATTCGCAATGGGCAAGAGTTATCAGTGGAGTGCCTCAGGCTCAGTGCTTGAGCCATTACTTTTTCTAATATATATAAATGATATCGATGAAGGATTACTGTCCAAAATTTCAAAGTTTGCCGATGACACAAAGTTATGCAGAAATATAGACTCGGAGGATGATGCAAAAATTTTACAAGAAGATCTAAGGAAATTGTTTCAGTGGTCTGTGGACTGGCAGATGCTTTTCAATATTGATAAATGTTCTGTAATGCATGTTGGGAAGTCTAATAATGGTAATGAATATTCTTTAGGGGGAAGGTTCTAACCACAACAGAAAAAGAAAGAGACTTGGGGATAATCACCATAGAAGTATGAATCCATCTCACCAATGCATGGAGGCAGCAAAAAGGGAAACCAAATGTTGGGAATGGTGAAAAGGACAATTGTGAGTCGTGACAAAGAGATAATCATTAAACTTTATAAGTCATTAGTAAGGCCTCATCTGGAATACTGTGTTCAGGCTTGGAATCCATTCTTGAAAAAGATATAGAACTTTTAGAAAAAGTGCAAAGACGAGCAACGAAGATGGTCAATGGGTGCCATAATTTAAGCTACGAAAAAGACTTCAATATTGTGGACTGACAACATTAGAAAGGAGAAGAGAGAGAGGGGATTTGATAGAAACATACAAAATAATGACTGGGAAAGTAGATGTGCCATATGATCGATTCTTTACATTGGCACACTATAGCAGCACAAGAGGCCACAAGTGCAAATTGTTTAAGCAGAGGGTTGGTCCAAGAAAGAAAAACTTTTTAGTGCAAGGGTTGTGGACAAATGGAACAGTTTGGACGAGGTGGGAGTGACAGTTGAAACAGTGAACGGATTCAAAGGCTATCTTGATAAACTAGGTTATTGAATGCAGATGGTTACATCAGTGGTTTTCACACAGGCTTACTTAGCCTCCTAAACCACTTAAAATCACATTATTATTATTATAAACATATTTCGCATATTGGATCATATATATATATATATATATATATATATAAGTTAAAGTAAGTAAGTAAAATCTCGCAAATTTATATAGCGTTTAAATTAGTGCAGTAGTACCTAGCTGCTTATTTTTATGCGCTTAATCTTTCATGAAATAGCTCTAGGCTACCTATTGCCTGGCTGATAACATACCTTCCCCATAGCTATTTTAAGAATTTTAAGAGAGGCTGAGCGCCTAAGAATAATTAAGCAGCTACTGCTGTGCTGCTCTCCAAGGCGCTATAGAAATCCACGAGATTTTACTTACTTACTTATAGGCAAGGTGGGTTGTCAGCCGGCCAAAGGTCAGTGTATCCATGAGGTAGCGGGTCGGGTGGTTATAGCTATGGAGAAAATTAAGTGTAATACCGCTTATTCATCATCAGTGTTTCTGTCTCTCGACAGGTCCAGGTATCCAGTTTCTCCACTCCGATCGATTACTTGCTTCTTCTTTGAGTTCCTGATATCCTTTATTCATCATCCACTCCAACATCATCTTTCTCGGTCTACCTCTTACTCTCTTTCCCTCCATTTTTCCTTCGATTATTGTTCTTAGTAGAGAGTCATACCGGAGGACATGTCCCATCCAATTTCTCTGCCTTTTCCGGATTGTATCTATCAGGCTTCTTTCTTCCTCTATCTCCTTCATGACTTCCTCGTTTGTTTTATGCTCTGTGTATTTTACTTTTTGCATTTTCCTCCAAATCCACATTTCAAAACAGAGAGATGGTGTCTCCAGAAAAACACCGCAGGGAAGGAACTGGGAACCCACCCTGACTAACATCCCTAGTGCAAATGTATCCAGTAAAAGAGAAATCAGCGAACGACGTTAACGGAGCCACTGACTTAGTTGGTGGAGACGCGTCCGGCAGTGGGAGTAACAGGGCTTCCAAGGTCGTCAACAAGCGAAACCCCTGCGGAAAACAGAAAAAGCTAAAAATTGGAACGTGGAATATTAGAAGTATGTTACGACCTGGGAAGCTAGCAAATATCATACAGGAAATGAGAAAGGCGCGATTGGACATATTGGGCTTGGCAGAGGTGAGATGGAAAGAAGGAGGCGAGTTCACCAGTAATATAACAGATGAGGAGACGGAGGAGATCAGGGTTATTTATGCGGAGGAAAAGAGAGGCAGAGGGGGGTGGCATTACTCCTAAAGAAGGAATTGAGCAGAAACATAACAAACATAGAGAGATATGAAGACAGAGTGATAATGGTGACAATAGAAGCGGAGCCGGTAAATCTGACAATTATACAGGTATATATGCCAACAACAACACATACTGAAGAAGAAGTGGATGAAATTTATGAATATCTTGAGGAGAAAATCGAGAGGATGAGAGCTACAAATTTTTGTGTTTTGATGGGGGATTGGAATGCAGTAGTGGGAAAAGGAAGAGAAGGAAGTGTGGTGGGAGAGTATGGGATGGGGGTTCGAAATGAAAGAGGATCGAGAAAAACTAATTGAATTCTGCAAGTTAAGAAACATGATGATAGCAAACACTTGGTTTAAAAACGAAAAGAGAAGAATATATACATGGAAGATGCCGGGAGACATAGCAAGATACCAAATAGACTACATTATGGTAAATGGAAGATATAGAAACTGTGTAAAAAATGCGAGAGCTTACCCGGGAGCAGATGCAGACACAGATCACAACTTGGTAGTAATGAAGGTGAGAATACAACTGAAATATATAAACAAGAGAAAACAATTAAATATACAATGGGATAGAGATAAAATCAAAGAAAAGGCAACAGAAATTGCGGGGAAGATTGAAAAACAAGTGACGACAACAAACACAGGAGAGACAACGGAAGAAAGATATGGGAAAAACTAAAATCTGTGGTAGTAAGAGAACTAGAGCAAGAAGTAGGAAGGAATAAAAGAAGGAAAGCTAAAAAGCCATGGGTGACAAATGAAATGATAGAAGACATGGAGCAGAGAAGAAAATGGAAGAAGCAGAACACAGAATATGCAAAAAGAATATAGGAGACTAAATAACCAGCTGCGAAGATCAACAGAAAAGGCGAAAGAGAAATGGTGGGAGAATAAATGTCAAGAAATAGAAAAGTTACAAGGACAAGGGAAACAGGATCAAGTATATAAGGAAGTAAAAGATTTAACAAAGAAAGAAGGTATGCAAGGGAGCAGGGCGGGTATTAAAGACAAACAAGGAAATACACTCACAACCCAACGAGAAGTGGAAGAGAGATGGAAAGAATATATAGAAGAATTATACCTGAAAGACAGCAAACCAACGGAACTCAATATAGAGGAACAGCAAACAGTTGAAAGCGAAGAGTTAGGACCAGGACTGATGAAAGAAGAAATTCTGCACGCATTAGAAGAGATGAAAAACAACAAAGCAGAAGGAGTGGACCACATACCAGCAGAAGCAATAAAGATACTAGGAGAGAATGCAACGAACGAACTGGTCGAAATCTGCCAACAAATCTATATGACAGGAGAATGGCCAAATGATTTTCTACAATCAATAATGATTCCGATTAAAAAGAAAGTAAATGCAATGGAATGCGAGGACCATAGAACTATCAGTCTATTATGTCATGCGGCGAAGATAATACTCAAGGTCATTACAAAAGAGTACAAGCGAAAACAGATGCAATAGGATTCCTTGGAGAGGATCAGTTTGGGTTTCGGAAGGAAAAGGAACACGGGATGCAATCGGATGCTTAAGAATGCTAAGTGAGAGAAGACTTCAAAATGGAAAAAATATCTATATATGCTTCGTGGATTACGAAAAAGCGTTTGACAGAGTAGATTGGAGGATTTTGATGAGAGCACTGAAAAGGGTGGGAGTGGATTGGAGAGACAGAAGACTGATAGCAAACCTATACCTTGGACAGTCAGTGAAGGTGAGAATAGAGGAGAACTGAGTGAATCGTGTATGATTGGGAGAGGAGTAAGGCAGGGATGTCCACTGTCACCGCTGTTGTTTAACATATACATCGAAGAATTAGTACAAGAGGCGATGGAGAATACAGATAAAGGAGTAAAAGTCGGAGGAGTACTACTAAAGGCGCTGCGCTTCGCAGACGATCAAGCCATGCTAGCAAGCAATCAAAAAGGGCTTCAGGAAGTAATGGATAAACTGATAAAAGTGTCAGAAAAGTATGGAATGAGAATCAATACAAAAAAGACTAAAGTTATGGTAATAAGTAAAAAAGAAGGAATGAGAGTAGACATAAAGGTTTACGGACAGATCATAGAGCAAGTGAAGGAATTTAGCTATCTAGGAAGTCTGATAACAACTGATGCTAGATGCAATAAAGAGATAAGAAGACGTATAGCAATAGCAAAGGAAGCTTTTACAAGAGAAAGGAGCTGATGCAAAGTAAACTAAAACTAAACCTAAAAAAGAGATTGGTAAAAACATTGATATGGAGTGTGGCGTTGTATGGGGCGGAGACGTGGACAATGAGAAAGGAAGATATAAAACGATTAGAGGCTTTTGAAATGCTTATTCATAGACGCTTCATTCTATATTTGAAATAGCTATAGACAAAAGGTAGGGGTTATTCGGACAGGGTCATTTTATCCAAAGGCATCATGGTCATATATGACAAAGATATGCAGCTACTGTCTATCAACGGTAGGCCTAATTAATTTTAGTGACCATTCCATCTGGTGTTTATATATTCCTGGAATTTATTCATGCAATTTTCGTAATATATTAAATGTAAATAATTTTGTTGTAATAGTCAGACTGCCACTGCTACTTTTGAAAATCAGTCATGAACAGTATGTCACCAAACTCAAAAGAAAAATTTAAGTAGAAGCATCTTTTATTAAATTACGCACAAATAAAATGTAGAATAACATGAACGCTTACAAATTCTAAGCAGGTCACAGCAATTGCGAAACTTTTATCCTCAATTAAATGACATTACAATTCTTAAATATTCGCATTTATAATTCATAAACAATTAGAGAATCCAACTTCAGAAACTTTAAACCAGCAACAGTCATATTAACAACTTGGAAAAAATATTCAAACATCTTTAGAGTCAAATTCTGTTTCTGGAAATCCAAGAACTGAATAGGAGCATCAGTCATTTATTTGATCAATCATTCACATCTCGTGAACCTTTTGAACCCAGGTTTGAAGCGCATCATCAGAGAGTCTCATCAGAAGTTTAGCAGAACTTTTCTCGGATTCACTTGCTGGTCGAATGGAAACGCAGCGGAGACAAGCAGCGTCCAGAAAACTGTATCGACCAATACACCTAAAATCAAAAGATTTCCTGATTTTGACAACAGGATTATTTTCAGGGATTTCAACTTACCGCGCTTGCAAGGACTTGGAGCCACAGATGATAAGTTTTCTCTCACTTAGAGAGCAGGTCTTTATCTGTATCCAAGACATGGTATTGGAACTGCCTAATTTACACTTAAAATCTGGGATAAACATTGACAAGGGCTATCTCGACAAACTAGGTTATTGAATGCAGTTAGTTACATCAGTGGTTTTCACACAGGCTTACTTGGCCTCCTAAACCACTTAAAATCACATTATTATTATTATTATTACTATTATTATCATAATCATCATCATCATCATCATCATCATCATCATCATCATCATCATCATCATCATAATCATCATCATCATCATCATCAGTATCATTATCATATCATTATCATTATTATTATTATTATTATTATTATTATCATCATCATCATCATCATCATCTGAGTAGAGTGTATATTATCACAACGCAGAATCAGTGTAAAACAGTAAAAGTGCACTAGACTTTTTCAAAAGATCACCGAAAAGCCATAAACATTAGAAGAACTTGGGTAAGTAGACGAACAGCATATGGTGGTCAACTGCCATAGTAAAGCTCATCCATGAGGATGAGATGACACAGCACTATACATTATATATCACTATATATGACACAGATGACACAGCACTATACGGCACCACAAAATGCAACAATACTCACCTGTACCACTGACCCCGAATCAACCGTGGAAGAGTTCTGTCCTGCAACATAGAAGCCATTGAAGTCAGCATTTTCACAGAATTAGTCACCTTATCCATCAATTAATAAACTTCTATAGCACCACTATAACAATAAATGGCTCACCAACATTCAATCCAAATTAGAACCAGGTCAAGCCGGATAGGTAGTCAGATTGGCAGTGGAGCAATCTAAGGGGAATAGGCCAAGGCAAAAACAGATATGTCCTCTAAGACCAGGTCAACATGATGATAATGCGCTGGTTATACAAAGTGATGTTGGGTACTGAATTCCAAAGCCAGAGACTTAGGAACTTCCTAGAATCCATCCAAAATTCTTGACCAGAAAAGACATTTTCTTTGATACAAATGTTTTCATAAAATCTATAATAATACTCAACCTTGGAGTTCAGTGAATAGATTAACTGCACAAGTTGGAGAAGTGTCTGCGCCAAACTCAAAACCAGCCTAACACTCCTTGACATCACCATAAGACCTGATGCCGTGCATCTCACTCCCTTATGGCTTAGTCAAACCCCAATACAACACACTCATAGTGACATCAATAAGAAATTCTATGGCTAAATTATAGCAATTGTAAACTGCCAAGTTCTGGGATAGGTCAGCTTCTTGTATCAATCAAATTCTACAGAACCTGACAATGTTACTAAAGTGAACTCTGTTGTGTAATTATTTAAGTGAAATCTTGATACCAATGTATTTCACTTTTCATTCAAGTGATGTTAGCTAAAGTATCCTTGACTTTGGCATCTGCTATGCTCACAGCATTATAAAAATTGCCTTCATAATAATAATAATAATAATAATAATAATAATAATAATAATAATAGTAATAATAATAATAATAATAATAATAATAAATAATAATAATAATAGCAATACCGGTACTAATGAACCAATAACACATTTGGTAGCACATCAGTTCTGGACTGAAATGAACAATGTACTAATCTTGATTATTGGAGTTTCTTTATCAGAGGCATTTGTATATCCACTGGTCACTGGTGCACATTGGATATTAGAGCTATTTGTAGTGTAATATAGCAGAATATTTGTATAGTGCCTCTTCTGAAGAATCACTCCAAAGCACATGTCTAGCACTTTGATTTAAAACTCCATTTTCCAAATGCCCCGTCTCTGTTGTTACAACCTTGCAGTCTTATTAGAATAGATGCGATGATCTTTCGCACTTACAATCTGATGGAAGACGCAGTTTATTGTTGCGCCATTCGCATCTTTCAAAATAAACTGCACAGCTTCTGTTGAGCCATCTCCAGACACAGCCGAGTTAACGAGCCCTATTCACAACAAATAAACAACAAATACATAAATAAATACGGCCTTTCTTCTTCAAATATTCTCATCATCTGAACAGAAATAAATATAACAATGAGTCAAATTTAGTAGAAGCTGAGAATGGTTAGTCCTTGGATGGGTGACCATCTGGTTTGCACTGGTCTTTAAGTAGGTCATCACTCATCAGAGATTTCTATTCAGTCAGATGAGATACTCAAATATATTCAATCCCATGGATTTGATCCTATGTTAAAGACAACAGTGGCTAGATTATTGAAGAGTAGGTGTTGAAACTTCAAGAGAGTGAGAATTCTGCCACAATGAAACAATGGAACCATTTGTATTTTGCAGGAGCTTAGAGTAAAATATGGTTTACAAAAGTGTACCACACCTCAGAATAATTTCTGGCCAGCTACATCATTTACTGTGCTGAACTATTACACAAGAAAAACAATTTTTAATATGATATAAGCCATGGCCGGACAAAATGTCAGCGGACAAAATGTCACGGACAAAATGTCACGGTTTAGGGTTAGGGTTAGAGTTAGGATGACATTTTGTCCGCTGACATTTTGTCCTAGCACCTCTATTGGCTACCAACCAAATACTTCAAACAGCAGTGGAATTTCATTCCTATATTTTGCCCATTGCTTCAGTCCCTCCACAGAAGTTGACAGAATACGCAACATCCTGTTGGTCGACGATCTGACCGCTTTGATCCCTGGATCAACATCTTCATCCATTTGAAAAGTTTCTGGATCTCCAAAACCAGAGTGTAACTGTCAAATGAAATATGTGTGCACTGTGAGAAGTATCAGTAGGCATGAGAAAGTTTGAGCATAAGTTGATAAGTAAGTAGATGCCTGTGCAGATTTGAATTCTATTTTAATGTATAAAACCTATGCTTAAATCTGCTGAGATCTCATAAATAAATACACAAAAATTAATAAATAAATTAAATAGTTAAAGCTAATACCAGTACTGCAACTAAAGTTGAAAACTTCAAAAAAATCAACCTGTGGGCTACTGTATTTTGAAAAACAAAACAGCCAAATGTTTGAATCAAAGAAAACAGGAAGCAATAGCTTACAAACTGAAGACATCTCAACAACAACTGATCAATGCAATAGATGCAAAATTGGATAAAATTGTGAGGGCTCTGTGTGGGGGGTTTGCAACCTCCAAAGCCCAGTCTCTCAAATATTTGGGGGTTCAAGTCTAGCAGTCCAATTGAATTTTACACATATGATCAACATTATTTTCAAAATTTCAAATGAAAAAACCAACATAACATTTTGTGTCATATTACAAGAACCAATACACCAGCAATTAAGGACAATGCAAAAGGTTTATTTAAACAATTCAAATACAAACTAAAAGTTCAGTAAAAATGAAAATATATGTAAATAGAAAATGTATTATTATTCTAAATGACTCATAGTTGACTCAGAGAACGTGGATAACTCTTTTGAGATAATGAAAAGAATCATTCTGTACACAGCGCGTCTTTACCTGTCCAACTGGACAAGCATTGCCAAAGGAACTGCTAGGCCTTGAATACGGATCATAGTTCGGCAATGAGGGCATCCTTGAAGGACTGCCTTGGAGAGGAGATCCAAAGGAAGATGGCAGATAAGGACCTCGATTCTGACGATTCGTTTCAGCAAAAGGTCTTCCCTGAAAACTAAAGCAGTCAAAGTCTACCAACTGAGAGTCATCACACAGAAGAAGGATTTACACTTAGAGCCGCCAAGTTGCATGACAATGACATGAGTGAACTTTAGCATCTATCACTTGGATCAGTGTTCTATCCAGACTCCAGGCCTTGAGGGGGGAATTGGCTTGACTGGAGGGCAAGAGACACAGTTCAATGCAAAATTTGTGTCAGTACTGAGATTTTGGGGAGGATTTTTATGGTCTTGGGGGAATTTTCCCCCATGAGGTGTGTATAAAACACTGATTCTGACACCATTCTCTGTCTAAAGATAATATATGCATTTCCGCAAACTGCACCTTTCAGATAACTCAAACCATTATCAGTAATCTTTTTAATTCCTTAAATTAATGGAAATGTGATCGATTTACCCATAGGACGTCTTCTGTTGAGGACGTGATGCTGGAAAACTTGTCGCTGCAGCAGAATTCTGAACTTCACAACCTAAAAATGATCGCCTTACAATTGAATTTACAAAAAATGCCAAGTTCCATAATATATTGTTCATTACGCAAAAACAAAAAGCCACAGGTCTCAAAGCAATTAATCTCAACAGTAAAGTGTTCAGTTTGAAATACATCAACAGGTAATTTCCATGATTTTTAAAATGCACGAAACTGCAAAATCCTCATGTCTATTGCTTGATGCCATAGAAAAATCCATAATGTTAGAGATCATGGAAGGACAGAGACACCAGTGGCATAGCCAGGGGGTTTGGGGGTTAAACCCCCTCCTTGGGCACCAGCAAAAATTTTTTTAAATGTGTTTCCATGCATTTTTTATTTTCGGACGTGGTTTTGAGGGTCAAACCTCCCTGGGGCTGCTGACCAAAACTTTTCAAGAGCCATAGGCATGACAACCTTTTTTTCTTGTCAGCATCTGAAAGGAAAATTTTTTAGAAGAAAATACATAGGATACATAGATAGGATGACTTTTTTTTGCTTGTCGAGATTTTTCAAAAGTTGGCTATGGTCAAAAGTCAAAACCAAAACACCCCTTCCGGAAATCCTGGCTACACCACTGAGAGACACAGAAAGACCATGAACTTCCTGGATAAAGAACACCACCCACGAAATGGACCTGTATGACAATACCAGAAGCCAATCGAGCTGTGCAAGACAGGACTTTGTGGGGACAGTTAATCCGTGTCACCGCCCAGTGCCGATATGGCAGAGCAGCAGGACGATGATGATGATGATGATGATGATGATGATGATGATGATGATGATGATGATGATGATGATGATGATGATGATTGCCTGACTTCATACAAGCTTGCACAAATTTAGTGAAAATCACTGGCAAAATCACTTGACTGTAAAACTTCATTCATTAATTAATTATATTGCATCGAATCTAAAGACCCACATGTTCAACAATTCATACAAGTGACATTTGCTTAAGTGCCCTAGACTTTGGTCCCCTGTTATGCCCATGACACTATAAAAGTTGTCTTGATGATGATGATAATGATCATGATGATGTTACTATTATTATTATTATTATTATTATTATTATTATTATTACTATTACTATTATTATTATTATTATTAAATATGAAAAACCCATATACAAGGCATTATGATTAGTGCAGAGAATACTTAGGCCATGATAAGTGCACTTTGACTACAAAGTTCATACTGCCCAGGTAAAAACAATACGACGTATGTTACCAAAGCTCCAACAACACCATGCATTGCCATCTATGTATAAGACTCACAGCACTAGGACAGATCTACATCAGAATTCACTATTGTCGTAATTCAGTTTCTATTGAAATCACAAGTTTCATAACACAACTACATGCCTTGGTTTGTGAAAGTACTTGACGGATAGGGACGCTGTTTGTACTGAACCTGTTGGAAACTGGAACCTCTCTGACTCACACCAACTCTCAAGTCAGGAGCAGGTGAATATCCGGGATTTGGGGCTGAAATCCAAAAGAACCAGAATGAATCCAAACAACAAAATAAAGCCAATCAAATTATTTCCAAGCTAATAAC
This sequence comes from Metaphire vulgaris, assembly GCA_018105865.1. NCBI lineage: Eukaryota > Metazoa > Annelida > Clitellata > Crassiclitellata > Megascolecidae > Metaphire > Metaphire vulgaris. Next base: position 11,689,864 of record CM030866.1, on the reverse strand, counting down.
TTCCCTCTCTCTCCACAACACTTAACCCTTGGTAAGGAACAATGACATCTACTAGTTTCTACTCATATTTTACTAGTTTGCATCCACTTCTGTTAACCGCAGCATTACTGTAACTCCGTCATGATTAATTCATATTAACAGGCAAAGTTAAAAGAGGCCACTGTTCTCGTAACCGATTGCAAGTAACCCATGAGCTCTTGCATTTTCTTCTCTGTTGCATCAATGCTATAGTTAAGATGACCATAATTTCTGTAGTTCACACTTTAGAGCATACATGCACACACATCTATGCATCATGAAGTGGCACTATAGAAATTTACCATTCAACTAGATTAGGTATGTACTCCACAATCAACAAAGCAAGTAGTTTCAAAAAAACAAAGCTTCATGTCTTCGTGGTGACAGTGGCAACACTGTAAATTTGCAAGGCCGTGTTTTACTTACTCACTCATTCATGTACATTGTACAATTCAACTGAATATTTATTTGCACACAATTCTTAATGCTCACCATTGTACAGCCGGTCAATGAGCCAACTCACAGCAATGGAGGATGTTTGGGTCTTATTATCACTCGTGAGGACGTTCCTGCATCTGATATTCAAATATGTACGCCTGCAATATCAGATCATGGCCTTGTCTTCTCAGCATCCCTTCCGCTTCCTTCCAGCAGGCCTGTCTGGTTCCCGGAACATTTGGTACCGGAACATTCGGTACCGGAGAATTCGGCACCAAAATTTTACTTGTGGAAGATTCGGTACTGGATAATTTGGTACCGGATGATTCGGTACAAGATAAATCGGTACATGTTCGGCATACAAATCAGTAGCCATAACTCTAATTCTAACCCTAACCCTAACCCTAATCCTAAAACTGTATAAATCAGTAAAATGAATATAATTATCAATAGTTTACCTACCTAAATTCTACTTGAATATTCTACCTAAATATGCATGGGCATATACATAAGCATAGACAACACCCAAAGCCAGAGGGACCCTGGGATTGGGGAGGGGAGGTAGGGTGGGAGAGGTAGAGCCAGTGTCTAACACATGTAACCGAATTTGCCATCCTGAAGATACCGCTCCCAATGTTCCGGTACCGAATCTTCCATGACCAGTACCGAATTTTCCGTCCCGAATCTTCTGTCCCGAATCTTCCGTCCCGAATCTTCCGGTACCGAATCTTCCGGTCACCGGCCTGTCTACATCCTCAGGAATGTGCAAAACTGAAAAAAGTTCGACGGAGAAGCATTCTGCCAAGGCCTTCAATCAAGCCCTTTGTGCCAAAACCTAGAAGACTTTGCCTCTGCTTCTGTGAGTGTGAGTACACTGTTTCAACTATACGACTCAACAACAAGATGGTTACTTGATGATCTCCTTCCAGTACGCAAGGTTAAGATTCGCAATAAACCTCTGTCACCATGGTTTGACGCAGAATGCAGAACATTTCAACGTCGTGTTAGGAAGTGTGAGCGGAAATTCAGACGAACAAAGAACCCGGATGACCGTCGTGAGGCTGTACTTATGATCAAGGACTTGCACAAGTTTTTTCGTGACAAAGAAAGAAACTACTGGGAGTCTCAAATTTCACATAATGCTGATGACTTGCTGCCGAAATACCAGTCTGGTTTCCAGTGCTGTTAAATATACTTTTCAAATGTATCTTAGATACAGATACATGTGAGGAAATGTATCAAAGATACTGATACTAGATACATGATATAAAAAGTATCAAGATACAAATACAAATTGAAAGTATCTTGATACAAGATACTTTTTAAGATACTTTATTTAGAAGTTAGTATTGATAAAAAAATTTACAAGAAATGTTTGTTTCAAAATAAACCTAGTAAGGAGAAAATTAGTCATAGATGCAATGCAAATTTACAACCAAAGAGGTTGTCATATTATTTAAATTATATATCTCTTAATAGTTTAGCTTAAAGTATATTTGAAATGTCCACATATCACCAATATCCAATATAGTCAACCTCTATTGAGAGTCTAAAAGTATCTTGTATCTAATTTAAATATACAGATCCAAATACTCTTTTTTGTATCTAAGATACTGATACTAGATACTTTTGAAAAATGTATCTTGATACAAGATACAAGATGCTTTTTGTATCAAAGATATGTATCTAGATACATGTATCTTAGATACTTAACAACACTGCTGGTTTCCATGCCTCACACTCCATTGAAACGCTTCTCTTGCATCTTGTCTCTGATCTCTATAGGGCCATTGACCGGTCAGAAGTCACTCTTCTTGCCCTATTTGACGTCGGTGCTGCTTTCGACACGGTTGACCACGATATTCTTCTACAGCGCCTCACCATTTCTTTTGGTTTTTCTGGTGTTCCCATGGCTTGGCTGAAATCTTCTCTCTGAACGCCACATATGATTGTATCACTTGGTTCTACCTACTCTCTTGAAGTGCAAGTCACATGTGGAGTCCCCAGGGTTCAGTCCTTGGGTCTCTTCTCTCTCTCTCTCTCTCTCTCTCTCTCTATATATATATATATATATATATATATATATATATAGAGAGAGAGAGAGAGAGCAAATAGGTGTGCAACATCACCGGTATATAGTATAGGCCTATATATACACACCTATTTGCTCCTTATAATTTGAAAACACACACATACATATGTATGCTGATGATATTCAGGCCTATTCACATTCCAGCCTCACTAATGCACTGCAGATCACTTGTGAATTTGTTGAAGCTTCTGACTTACTTCGTTCGTGGATGCACTCAAATCGTCTTTTACTTAATCCAGCTCAGCTCATCTGGTTTGGCACTCGAGGTCAGCTCTGAAAAGTTGAACATCTGTCTACGAAGTCTGCCTTCCCTGACCTCTCTTTCTCCTTCTCTGTTTGTGATCTTGGCATAATTCTTGACTCTGAGTTAATCTTTATGGAACATATTAACCCCTTTACCGTCCATTTAAATTTTCAATGCCATCACTGTACTGGCCATTTATTTTTGGAGAACAATGTATTTCAAAGCTGAATTTTAAATTTACTATATCTCCGGTTATATGAAAGCTAGGAAGATGGGTTATATACCATTGTTTAGCTTTTTGGTGCTCTTTCTAACCATCTATGTCAAACTAAAAAATTGGGGGGGGGGGTGGAGTCCACTCTATGGCATAAAAATTCCCCCTAAAAAGTTGTCAAACTTCTCCAATAAAACATTTTTGAGTGGTAACCATATTTGAGTTAACGGCAAAGTTGTAGGAGAATGTCAGTGGAACAAAATAAATCAAAATGTTTGAAAATCTGATCATTTTTGGTAGAGATATACTACTTCTAGCCCAAACACACCCTTGTCAGACACACACATACAGTAAGTCTGACTTTATAAAAGAACTTGTGTTTATTAGATCAAAATCCCAAAGATGCCACACATAAATGTGCAATAAATGCTGCTACCTATTGAATCAATATATATCTAAAGATTATATGCATTATGACTGGTTAAGGCGTCATAGACGGTTTACGAATGACTCCGAAAGTTGCATGACGTCCTTAGGCGACATAGCCGTTTAACGAAAGTTAACGCTTGACGCCTATAGATGTCAAAGCCGGTAAAAGGGTTAATTCACTTTGTAGCAATTGTTTCTATCATCTCCGCCAGCTTAGAGTGATCCAATGTACTTTAGACATGCCATCCACTTCTACTTTGATTCATGCATTTATTTTCTCAAGGCTTGACTACTGTGGTTCACTTTTTGTTGGTCTTCCATCCGTGGGACTTGATAAACTCCAGATGGTGCTTCGTTCGGCAGCCAGGGTGATTGCTGGTGTCATAAGACGTGATCACATTAGTGAATGTATGATGTCTGTTCTGCACTGGCTGCCTTATCCTGCTCGAGTTGAGTTTCGTGTGTTTAGAGCGGTTGCACTCTCTCCTTTTGGTGCCACTCCATCTTACCTTTCAGAGCTACTCCCTCTTAGCTCTATCCCTGGTCGGCCATGTCTTCGGTCCACAACCAATGGTCTTCTCAGTGTGTCCCAAGCACGAACCTCCTTGTTCCTGAAGCGAGGTTTTGAATCAGTTGGCCCTATCCTTGGAATGCTCTTGACGCCAGTATGCATGGCTTAGCAACTCCTAATTCTATGGCCCTCTTTTTGAAACGACTTAAAACATATCTCTTTGTCAATATACAGTAATTGCAGCGGGAGCACTTCTGAGTGATTCTTCTGAAGAGGCGCTATACAAATATTCTTTTACATTATATTACATTACTAATTAAAACAAGTTACTCTACCGTGGTATGGTTGTCTCAGATTTGAAATCTGGTTTTCATTTCTTGGGTGAGAAAACAGCAACATTCGAGGTCTCTTGTCAAAAGATGTTGGTGCTGAAATTCTCATTTCTAATTTAGACAAATTGCATAAAATAAAATTATTTGCTAATCATTTTTAAATGTTTAAATTCAAACTGCACTTAATCAGAATTTGTGAAATGCTGGTCCATTGGACTACTCCTTGCATAATTCTGATGCATGTTCATCATAAAATATTAGCAAATGCAGTGATGGGCAAAATACTTTTCAAAAGTATTTTCAAAATAGAAAATAAAATAGTGCAAAAAAAGTATTTTGAAAATAACAAAATAAAATACTTTACAAAAGTATTTGCAAAATACAAAATAAAATAGTATTTTCAAAATACTTTTTGGAAAATACTTTCGTAAAATACTTTGCCTTATGTCAATAAATTGATTCTTGCATTGCATCACAATATTGTATTACGGTTTTCTACAGCAGCAGATTCAACACAGTCCATCGTCCATTATGGCCAGTAAAAACTAAAAAACCAACCGCAAATGTCAGTTCCTCGGCAAAGTTAGCATAATTTCTGAACTGTTGAACACGAGAACAACTCACAAGAACAGTGTAAGTCTGTTAGCCTTACAAGTTGACAACAAACTTAGATAAAATTCTTAAATTTTTATTTTGAAAAAGTATTTTGGAAAAGTATTTCCTTAAGGTCACAAATACTTCTTAAAACTATTTTGAAAATAATGAAATAAAATAATTTTAAAAAGTATTTTTAAAATAGAAAATAAAATAGTATTTTTTATTTTCAAAATAGAAATACTATTTTCAAAATAGTATCTTGCCCATCACTGAGCAAATGTTCCTAAATTATCTGACTTCTACAATGTCCTTGCAGACTCAGTCAAATGAACCAAATCAGTGATTAAGTGCTAAGATTAATTTCAGGGAAGCTATCACAATTTTTAACCAGTAGGCCCCAAGGTAAAAATCACAAAATAATAAATGACCTGAGAATGATTTGATGGGCCATGTTTTGTTATGCTGGCTGATTTTGTGTGGTTGGTCTGGAGTGGTTTGCCATTATCTGGCTGTGTGGTTTAGCATAATTTGCTGCATAGGGCTGGTGATGGCATATATTTCGAAATGCTGCTCAGCCCTAGACCTATTCCCCAATTAAAGCAATGATATTTTCTGCTTGTCAATACTTTACAAGTGTCATCTCCAACAGAACTTTAACACACACACACACACACACACCTCATATCAGAATTCTTTGTGCCAGCACTAGTGAATGCACCCGCAACTATGAAGTCATTTGCAAATGTTAACTTAAAACCACAGATATTGAAAGTAAGTAAGTAAGTAAAATCTCGTTAATTTCTAAAGCGCTTTCAAAAGATGCACCAAAGTAGCTCCTTATTCCTACGTGCTTAATCTCAAATGAAGTAGCTATAGCCAAAGGTGGGGTCATTCATGTCGGGTCATTTAATCAAAAGGGCGAGTGGGCAGGATGCTATAGCTATGGAGGAAATGATTTTATAAAGAGAAATGATTTTAGTTTAGAAAGAAAAACATGAGGAGATGTTGCAAGAAGGGGAGAAAATTGTGACTCAGAGTTTGTTATTTTGTTATATTGAAACTTATGCAGTCGGGGCATACTGGCTGTATACCGCAGTGGCTTAAATTTCCAGGGCCCCATGAGCGTAAATAAACTTTATGGGCCCCAAAACCTCGGATAATAGTTTGTCTAATGAGATGCATCAAATCTGGCCCAAAGCTAATTACAGTTAACTTCAGCAGTAGGCCACCGCCACTGACCCACAGTATGACCTATAGTGACAGTACACAAGAACATTGCTAAATCAAATATATTCTTAAATTAAATAAATCTATGACACGAAAACGAATGAGAATTGATGCTCGATCAAAGAACGCTCTCGAGAATTGTCTTTTCGAGTGAATTTATGTGTTTCAATTTGATTTGACAGAATCTTCGACAGATAACACGGTTCAATAAAAATGATTAACCTGTCATTCGCTTTCTTTCCATCATTATACGAAGAAACAATTTCAATAATCGTAGTATTTATTGGAATAAGAGACTCAGTGCTAATAGCATAACACTTCGTAGCATAGCAGTCTGCTAAGTAGCAGCGCGGGGCTACGTAGAAATTTCCTCCAAGCCTAAGTACCTCCGATCTAAATTTCACTAGGTGCAATAACAACCCTCATGTAAGCATTTTATAGCGCTGAATTTTAGTTTTTAGATTAGGGGCAATGGCATGTTTTTCAATAAATGTAGCGAGACTCGGGCGGTCGGGCCACTACCATTCCAAAGTTTAGGGCTCAAAACTGCACAAGATCTACACTAGACCGACTAAACAGCAATCGTAAAAAATATGGCCTGGAGATAAATGCAGATAAAATCAAGGTTATGTTGAGAGCGGAAACAAAACAAAACTTTAGATTCACAGTGAATGGTTTGATATTGGAAAAAGTGGAATCTTTCCAGTATATGGGCTCAAAAATTTGTGCAAATGCGAAATGCGAAATGGAAATAAGAGGAAAAACTTATAAGGGGAAGAGGAATAAATGCAGCGCTGATAAAGTTGTGGATAACCATAATATACAAATTAACACAAAGATAGGATTAAGGAAAGCACTAGTTTGGCCAGTTGCAACCTACTGTGCTGAGAGTTGGACAATAAACAAAGAAGATGAGCGTAGAATAGACGCGTTTGAAATGAAGGGGACTTCGCCAAATCTCGAGAGTCTCATGGACAGCAAAAAGAACTGACGGTACTAGAACAGGCAGGAGAAACAAGAAGTTTGCTGAACAACATAAAGAACAGGAAAATAAGTTACTTTGGACACATTATGAGATAAAAGACTCGTGTATGCAGAGGCGTCGTGCAAGGCTAGGGGAGTCTACAGACTCCCCACTTTTTGAGAAACAGAATTTTTTACGTGTTATTAATAACTTTTTTTATACGTTACATAAATTATAAAAAAATTAATGTAGTTAGATACTTAGAAATAAACAGGTTTTATAAGGCAGTGAAACAGACTAATATGAGTCAACTTCCTGTTTACTGACGGTTTTTTAATACAATATTTATTTGGTCTTTTTATAGACTGATTTAGACCAAAGTTGATTTAGACTCCCCTTATTTTTTGATGCACTGCGCCCCTGCATGTATGGAAAAAGAATTAATACAAAGGACACTAACAGGAGTAAGAAATTCTCTTGGCGGCCCTGGGCGTAGTCAAGATTTCCGGAAGGGAGGTTTTAGTTTTGATCGTAACCAGTAAACCAGTGTTTATTCTAGCCACCTTGACATTGGGGATTTTGAAATGTTTGGGAGGGACAAGCTTGGGGGGAATTCCCCCTCCCCCCAGAGAAGGCCTAGAATAAACACTGGATCGTAACCAACATCGAAAATTTTGACAAGCAAAAAAGGTCGTCGCCTTACACCTCTACATTCTATAGCACTTAGAAATTTTGGGTCGGCAGCCAGCCAAGGGGTTCTGACCCCCAAAACCGCGTCCGAAAATAAAAAATGCATGGAAACACATAAAAAATTAATTTTTTTCTTCGCCAGCCAAGGAGGTTTTAACCCCCCTCCGGCTACGCCACTGAACACATATGGAAACGAACGCCACGAACGAAAGACACGCGTAACACGTGAAAACGAGCACGTGGTCGCTTTATCCATGGGCGTCCGCATGAAATTTTCCAGAGGAGGGTGCAAAACAGGGTATTGTGACGAAATAAACAAAAAAATACTGTTCGAGGCTGTCAAGATCTTTTGGACAAATTATAAATTACAGTATTTAGCGCTACAAGAAATTTAATCGGATTCTTATATAAATTCATATTCTAACTTAGGTTACTTTTTTTAGTAATTTTACTTTTGTCATGACGTCACCATTTTCCCAGAGGGTGCAACTGTATTTGTATCCCATTGCACCCCCTCCGGTCCTCCGGACGCCCATGGTTTTATCGCCTGGAATTTGACTTCTGAATTTTGTGAAAATTCCAGGCCCAGTGTTCGACTGGCGTGTCTCCAAATTCTGAACGGGAATAATTTGCCGGCGATTAGGCCTTCAGTCGAATGGGGAAACTGGACACTGTTTTATTGCTGATGCTACTATGGGATCTTCGACGTTGTGTCAGCAGTTTTCTCTTTCTTGTCACGCTTTGCCAATAGGCTTAGCCTACAGCATCCATTTCAACATGACGGTCAACTTCTGACCGACCGGAATTCGTGAAACTGAAGACTCCGATCGACTAATCAGAGACCGACAGAGGCCATGGTCTAGACCAGCGGTTCTCAACCTCTATAGCGCCGCGACCCTTTTAATTCAATTCTCCGTGATGTGGCGACCCCCAACCGTAAAGTAATTTTCGTTCGTAATGTAAACTATTGAAAATAATAATACTACGACAATTAAAATGTTTGAAATAGTTCTGATTCAATTGTCTGCAATGTCTATCCTCGAATGACAACTATATATAGGCTAGTAAGAATTAATAACTACCAATGAGGAAATTTTGCATAATAACAAGTTGTACGCATCAGAAAAGAGACACTCCCATATTTCCGATGGTCTCAGGCAGTCGAGGCGACCCATGGCAATTTGGCAAATCGTCATTCGACCCCCGTCGGGGTCGCGACCCATAGCTTGAGAACCGCTGGTCTAGGCCTACTGTGTGCTTTTCTTGAGATAAATGTAATATTAAGAGAGACAGAAACGCTGCTATAATTTAAGATATAGAGTTCTTCTGCTCTACTTTTTATAGCGCTAGAATCATGATAGTTTAAAATGACCAACGTTATTATTGTGTTGCGTAGGGATGTGAATTAGGAAATTTCCGAAAATTTCCTCTGAAATTTCCGAAATTTCCGAAATTTTCTGAGGTACTTTTCCGGAAAGGAAAAGTTGATTATTATTGTTATTTATTATAATTATTATTACTGTTTATTATTAGTATTTATTACTACTGATTACTATTACTGATATCTATTATTATTTTTTATCATTATTACTATTTATAACTATTCATTTGTTGGGCCTTTGTTAACAAGTTAACAACTGTCAGTATGGTAGCGCTATATAATGTCTGAGTCGGAAGTCGCAGAGAACCAGTTACCAGAGTACGCGACGCCGTTTTGCTGTCTGATTTGTTAAAACTATAATAAATCTCGATGTTAGGCGAAAAATTATCGAATTGTCACAAAACAAAACTAAACAATTGTTTATTTTACGGGTTTTACCCATAGCCTCGCACTCTCGCCAGCACTCGATGCGACACAATCGTGAATATTCATAAGGTGAAGCTGGTTCCCTGAGCAGCAAGTAGAATACTTAAATTGGCGAGATCTCGCTAAAATATCGGAGAACCCGTTTTCGACCAATTTTCCCCTATGTGCCAAAAATATATAATAAAACTTCGTTTTCTTAGCTGTGGGACCTGCGGTAATTAATTTTGTCCACTGCTGTCTGTTTACCTTTAAAAAAAGAGAAGTTTTGAAGGTATTTAGAACTTTCCGGAAATTTCCGGAAATTTCCGAAAATTTCCGGAATATTTCCGGCCATTCTACTTTTCCGGAAAAGTTACATCCCTAGTGTTGCGTCTTTGGCTCTGCAACAACCGACTGAGTGCGGTTGAAAGACAGCCTAAAAGTGCCGCTCAGTTGAGATCAAGTCATCGGGGCAGCCCAGGGGGTGAAGCGGGGGGTGGGCGACCCTTGTTCTGATTGGAACCGGTCGTCGGATTTGTTCAAAACCGTTAGAAAATTTGACGAGGAGTGTAGGTAGCATGATCGAAGAAAATGCGCGAATATTCGCAGAACTTGTTGTCTGGCGTATTTGCCCATAGGAGACTTGTTTCCCCGAAAGTGTCAACGTCCCCCCCTTATTCAAGACAGCCTTCACGCATACTTAAAAAGACCCTCACAAATAAAAACATTACAACAACACGGCTCAGAATTCTTCAAAACTATGTTTGGGCAGTTCTGATGTACGGGTCAGAAACATGGACGTTGACAAAATCAACAAAAAGGAAACTGCTGCAGAGATGTGGTTTCTCAGACGTAGGCCCACGCAAAAAATTTCATGGACAGAAAACATAGCCAATGAGGGAGCATCAAAAGCCTTTGGTGTAAAAAGAAAATTGCTACAAACCATAAGAAAGCGGCAGTTGGAATTTTTCCTAGTCATAACAGAAAAAGAGGGTAAAAGCGGTTCGCCCCGCTGCGAGACTCGCTACTTCACTGGATCTCAGTATTCTGGATTGTTACTAACGGTAAATGTAGGTCTATGTACGTCATAAGTTGGGTTGAAATAAACAAATTTCAATCAATCGATCAATTAATAAACTAAAATCGGGAAGTGCCAAAATTAGTTTTCATCTGGAATTTTAAAAGTTTTTCATCGGCCCCCCTAGTAGTTTTTCTTTAAAAAACACCTTGCCCCTTATTCGGGAACCCTCGCTACGCCACTGTATTTAGTGTATGTACTTAGCGACTATTGTCAGAAAGCCTGTTGTAAATTGCATGATTCAGACAACCTGGTTGACTATCCTTCGGCACAGCAACATTTGTCCACCTAGACTTCAATTATTTCTCTCTTCTAATAGCCTTTTATATGTCTCTGCTCAAAGGGCAGTTTAAATGTCTAAGTAAAGATTTAACATGATCATTGTCTGAGAGCTCAAAACTTCTCAAAAAGGGCTGTCCATTAATTACGTCAACAAAATAGGGGGAGGGGTTTGAAAAATTTGACAGTTGTTGACAGGGGGAGCCTGGGAGGGAGTCAAGAGAAGTCGACTCAACAATTTCACTTTTTACAAATAATCACATGGGCTTCCGGAGGGGGTGCAAGTGGGTGCAATTGCATCCCCCTGGAAAAATTGTGGAGTTATGAAAAAAGTAAAATTACTTGTTTCTTTCGTCACAGGACCCTGTTTCGCAACCCACCCTCTGGAAAAATTTCTGCGGACGCCCATGAATAATCAAAAAATAGGAAATTTCATGGAATACTATTTACTACAACGAAGAAGGCCTGACAAGCAAAAACCAGTAATCATTTCGACACTTGATGAGCAAAAAAGAGAAAGGTCATCACCGCACAAAAATAATAACCTTCTAAACTTTTTAGATGGACCCGTCACTGATGCTATGGGGAGTCCAAAAGTTTTTGAAATAAATATAGGGAGTCGCTGAAAGTTGACAGTTGTCGACAAGTGGAGAGGGGTCAAAATTTGCTCAAAATTTGTTGACATAGTTAATGGACAGCCCCAAAAGAGTGGGGGACGGATTGTTCCTAGCCTCTTACCCAGACTTTTCCACCTCCAGTGGAGAGTCGTCTTGTGGGTGGCGGGCGCATGGGAGACAGATTAAACCTCCCAACACCTCAAGCCTCTTTCGGCAAATTCAACATTTCCCGAGAGTTCTGTAGTGACGGCTCTAACAAATTAACAATGAAATCTTGGATCGCCCGAAGTTTTTGTACACTAAGTTTTGCTAAACGATTGCACGAAGAATTGCAACAGTCAAATCGACTTGTACCAAGTGTGTCGATTGGGGAAAAGGATTATGGGAAATACCCAGGAACAAGATCTCAAATTATTGCGGGTTTTATGTGACGATTTTAACCTATTTAAATTATACAAACATTTATAAATGATTTTAAACTAATAAAATGACAAGCGAATCTTTCACAAGGTTTTATGCGCTTCTAACTCTTAAGCGTTAAAATGTAGACGAATTCGTAGAATCAAATGTAGAAATCGTGGAGTCAATGACGCAATGTTCTAAAACCCGAATTTGGTACTAGGGCACTTACAGTATAAGCCAGAGGTATTCAAATGGCGTCCCGCGGACCAGATCCGGCCCGCCAGGGGGTGTGAAATGGCCCGCGAAGATACAGAAATGACAAATGAATAAATAATAAAACTCATTTGAATACAAGAAACCTGCAGCATGTGCGAACGCCATAAATGATAAATACCGATTTCTAGAAAAGCTGATACAAGTCATAAACAATTTGGCCTTTCATAGAATTTGATTGAATACCCACGATATAAGCCGTTAACAAAATAATACCTCTCTGCGACGTATAGTATTTAGGACTATTTAGGGGCTGTCCATTAATCACGTCCAAAAAATAAGGGAGGGTTTGAATAAGCTTGACAGTTGTTGACAGGTGGGTGGAGGGGCCAACAGAGGTTGACGTCAACTATTTCATTTTTTACAAGTGATAAAGTATAGAAAATTTATTACAACGGAAAAAAGCCTGACAAGCAATACAGGTCATCATCACCACCACCACATTATGACACTTGATGAACAAAAGAAAGGGAAGAGGTCTCATCACTGCATAAATTCTAAACTTTTAAACTTTTTAGGGGGACCCGTCACTGATCTTAGTGGGAGTGGGTAAACAGTTTTTGACATAATTATAGGGGTTACTGAAAGTTGACAGTTGTTGTCAAGGAGGTGGGGGATCAAAAATTGTTCAAATATTGTTGACGTAATTACTGGACAGCCCCTTAAGACAGAATGCATTTGAATGGATTCTACTAAGGCTTTCTCTTTCGGCGCCAGAGCAGTCTCCTGAACGCCTGGCGAAATTCGCGGTTGAAGATCGTGTAGATGATGGGGTTGAGGGCGGAGTTGACGTACCCCAGCCAGAAGATGAAAGCGAAGACGCCAGCAGGGACTTCGAACCCAACCAACAGGGAGACGGGGTAGAGGGAGAAGAAGGGAAGCCAGCACCCGACGAAGGACGCCACGACGATGCCGAGGATGAGGGTCGCCCGTCGCTCCTTCAGCCGCGCCGCCCTTCGCCGCCGAAGACGGTGCTGGTCGCCGACCGCCGCCGCCGCCGCCGCCGCCGCCGCAGACGGACAGGAGACCCCGGCGGACGGGGGTGGAGCAGAGGGACGCCTCGTCGTCGTCGTAGCGAAGACGCAGAACAGGGAGTCTCTTTCTCTTCCGCCGGGACCCTTCTTCTTCTTCCTCGGCCCCTCCTCAAGGCCCGTCTCCACAACAACGTCCCGAGAATCGGAATCGATCCTGATGATCGGAATCGTCGTGACCTTGGCAAGGTCGTTGAGTTCAAGGTCACGGCGTCCGAATGACGGAGGAGGAGGAGGAGGATGGCGGCGATGAGGATGATGCGTCTGTCGGAGACTTCGGCGGATGTTCTGCGGATGAATCGCTTTCGATGAGGAACAGGAGGAGGAGGAGGGGTGGTTGGTATCTTTTCCGACGCCATCTGGCGTCGGAAGAGGAGGAGGAGGAAGGCTCCTCGCTCGCGCCCTTCGTGATCCGTCTCCTCCTCCTCGAGTCCGGTGCGAGACTCCGGACTTCCCGGACGCCGTCGTCGGTCGATCGGGACCCTGGAGTTCGGATCTGCCGTTGGCGTCCGGGAGCAGGAGGCGCGTAGGGGTCTCTCCCTGAGAGTCCGTTGTGTTGGCGTCTCGCGGGGCACTCGTATAGTGCCGGTCAAGGACACTCAGGTGGACTCTGCTGTCATTCGTCGCTGGCTGCTGGTCTCCTCCGTCATGCGCCTCCAGTGAGGAGTCACTCATGTCGGAACCGATCTCCGGCACTTGACTGACGCGGCTGTTGTCGTAGTCGTCGTCGTCGTCGTCGTCGTCATTTGCGTGACGCATTCTGAGCGTCGAATGACGATTTCGACGAGTGACGTTCGTCGTATTCTTGGCCGCCGAGAACTGCGACATTCCTTCGTTGACCTTTGACCCTTGACCTCCTCCGTCGCCATACTTGTTCCGGTGTCTGCGTGCGTGCCTCCGCGCCACCAGGTAGATCTTGAAGTAGACGATCACCATGACGACGAGCGGCAGGTAGAACGACCCGACCGTCGAGTAGACGACGTAGCCGGGCTCTTCGCTGAGGACGCACAGGGGAAGTCCCGCCCTGCCCCTCGGCTGCGGTCGACTCCAACCGACCAACGGCGGGAAGCAGACGACCATCGACAGCGCCCAGACGACGCCGATCATTGTCCCGGCGCGCAGCCTCGTTCTCGTCCTCACGTAACTGACGGACCTCGTTATGGTCCAGTAGCGATCGAGGCTGATGAGGACGAGGTTGAGGATGGAGGCGGTGCAGAGGAGGACATCCGTCGACAGCCACAGTTGACAGAGGGCGCCACCGAAGACCCAGTGACCCATCAGCTCATTGGCCAGGGAGAGGGGCATGATGAAGAGTCCGACGAGGAGGTCACTGACCGCCAGGGAGGCGATGAACCAGTTCTGCGTTCCACGGAGACTGCGGTCGACGGCGACCGAGACGATGACGAGCACGTTCCCCGTCACGATCACCGCCATGATGCCCGTCACCACGGCCGACGACACGGCGATGTGGGCGGCCGAGTAGACGCCCTCGTCCTCCACCTCCTCCGCCGGGTGGGAGGCTCTCTGGTCCTCTCCTCCCCCGACAAAGTCCTCTCGACAGATGGCACTGCTGTTACAACAGCACAGAGTAAGCGGAAGAGGAGGAGCAGAAGAGGATTCCGGTGATGTTAGCTCTTCGTTTGCAGCCATCGCCATCTACCGACGAAGACGACGACGTCTTCGACCCTCTTGAACACCGGCGTTCATCTGCTGCATTGCCCTTCTTACGCCAAATTACCAGAAACGGAAGTGTAACAGACTACAACGCATAGAGATCATCTTCGTCGACCGTAGACTGACTGACACAGACGCCTTTCCATAGAGATACGCTGTTACGGCGTGGACCTGCAAAGAAACGCACAGAGGCTACGAATGCACCGCCAAATGGAATCATCTATGTAGATGCATAGATACAGTAGCATCATATACGTCTGCATAGATACGTGACAATGGCTTCGTCGTCTCTAGTAATCACAGCAAATCGCCTTCATTCGGAGTCTCGGACGCGTTCTGTTGTGGTTTCTCGTGTTCATCGGTAGGCGGCGTCTGTGAGAGTGGAACAGGGAACCAGCGTCCATAGAGTGACTGTTGGCTTCCACGGCGCATGCGCGGCGGGGCCGCACTTTCCCTTCAGCTACCTTGTTACGTTAACACGACGATTTCTACGGATCTGTTTCTAAAAGACGTTGAGAGATAGCAGGCCAATGTTACCTCCCCCTCCAAAACCCTCTCCTCCCCTCTCCTCTCCTCTCCTCCCCTCTCCTCTCTCTCCTCCCTCTGGCAACGCTCTTAGCGACTGTTTCTTCAAATAGATGACGTCATCTTTAGGTATTCGAGAAAACGGAAAACACTTCGCGATTCAAAACGACGTTGAAACCGGAAAATTTCGAACTCTTCAAAATAGAGAAAATTTGAAAATAAAGTCAGAACACACTTTGATCATTTAGCTATCTATCTATCTATCTATCTATCTATCTATCTATCTATCTATCTATCTATCTATCTATCTATCTATCTATCTATCTATCTATCTATCTATCTATCTATCTATCTATCTATCTATCTATCTATCTATCTATCTATCTATCTATCTATCTATCTATCTATCTATCTATCTATCTATCTATCTATCTATCTATCTATCTATCTATCTATCTATCTATCTATCTATCTATCTATCTATCTATCTATCTATCTATCTATCTATCTATCTATCTATCTATCTATCTATCTATCTATCTATCTATCTATCTATCTATCTATCTATCTATCTATCTATCTATCTATCTATCTATCTATCTATCTATCTATCTATCTATCTATCTATCTATCTATCTATCTATCTATCTATCTATCTATCTATCTATCTATCTATCTATCTATCTATCTATCTATCTATCTATCTATCTATCTATCTATCTATCTATCTATCTATCTATCTATCTATCTATCTATCTATCTATCTATCTATCTATCTATCGGTATATCTTTCTCTCGATTCTCTCTCGGGTGTTTCTAATTATAATGCTATGATGAAGCTTCTGGAATCCTGAAGTCCTAAAAAAGGCGCTATATAATTTCTGGAATTGTTGCTAAATTGCTGCTGAACGTGACGAAAATTGACTGCGACACAATCAACTGGAAAAGATTCTCAGCCTCCAATTGACGCTTCAATAATTTACGCTCCCCAAAGAGTTCACTACATTCGGCCAATTCTGTCTCTCTATCTGTCTTACTCTGTCTCTCTGTCTCTCTCTGTCTGTCTGTCTCTGTCTCTCTCTCTGTATCTGTCTGTCTGTCTTAGTCGGTCTCTGTATGTCTTTGTCTTTGTCTTTGTCTTTGTCTTTGTCTTTGTCTCTGTCTGTCTGTCTGTCTGTCTATCTGTCTGTCTGTCTGTCTGTCTGTCTGTCTGTCTGTCTCTCTCTCTCTCTCTCTCTCTCTCTCTCTCTCTCTCTCTCTCTCTCTCTCTCTCTCTCTCTCTCTCTCTCTCTGATGTCAATGGGTTCACTCTGCTGCCGCGTACTGTCGAGATCGAAGTGATAAAGAGCTTTCTGTGAACTTTTAAATTTATTTCCAACCAACTAAATTCCACCATGGCACTCGCCTGGTGCCACAACAACAGCACCTCTGCATTCTCTCCCGCCTAGGACCATTGGCCACCGAGACGACGAGACGAGCTCCGTGACCGTTTGGCATTACTTGGTCTTGATGTCACAATTTCCAATTCACGATTGGTTGATCGCCTTCAAATTTGAGCCTGTTTCTTCGTCAAAAGATAATAATAATAATAATAATAATAATAATAATAATAATAATAATAATAATAATAATAATAATAATAATAATAATAATAATAATAATAATAATAATAATAATAATGTGATTTTAAGTGGTTTAGAGGCTAAGTAAGCCTGTGTGAAAACCACTGATGTAACCATCTGCATTCAATAAGTTCAATAACCTAGTTTTCCGAGATAGTCTTTGAATCCGTTTACTGTTTCAACTGTCACTCCCACCTCGTCCAACCTGTTCCATTTGTCCACAGCCCTTCCTACCTCTATATCCGGAGTATGGAAGCCTAGATATCTAGATAGCTGTCTATACTCTCTAGGCTTCTATGGTCCGGAGGGACGGTGGACGCCTCCCCCGTCAGATTCGCCAACAGAGGAACAAAGGGATGAAAGAGTCGCATTTCGAGAACAGACAATATCTGGCCTTCAAATGGAGAGGGAGCTGGTGCAGTGCTCTGCCGAAGTATAGGCTCTATGGCTATGCAGTTGGAATCGTCTTCTATGTTGAAGATTTCTTCTGTTGCTAAATTTAATAATAATAAATTAAAATTAATAATAATAATGATAATAAATTAATAATAATAATAATCTTTATTCGTGACAAGCACAGCATAAAAAAGTAGTACTAATTACTTAATTAATTAATTAGTAGTACTAAAGTAGTAGTAATAATAATAATAATAATAATAATAATAATAATAATAATAATAATAATAATAATAACAGGGCTTAGAGTGATTCTGTAGGGTCTGCCCTGTACGAGAAATACCAAGTTTCCCTCCATTCCGGTCATGCTGCATGTAATGTAATTCTCTGCCCTCTTGTCCTCTGATAGGTTTCTTCCTGTATTCTCCTTCGTTGTCTTCTTTGTCTTTGCATCTACAAATAACAAGACTTTGCAGTACACAGTGGATCGTAAATGTCTCGTTCGGTTATTGTGCTCACTGCTTCTACAAAACTTCCTCACTACAGTGGCGCCCACAGAAATTGTTGCAGGGGGCGCAAAACCAGAGGCGTAGCGAGGGTATCCGGCGCCCGGGGGCAAGGTGTACTGTTGCGCCCCCCCACCGACAACACAACATCCGTCAAACTGCCGATAAGCCAAAAAGGTCATCATCTGCGTTCTCTCAGCGTCCCCGCAACTCTCTACGGCGCCCCTCCCCCTGTGCTCCTGAGGGGGCATCCATAAATGACGTAACGCGATTTTGGCAGTTTTTTGCTCCCACTCCCTTCGTAACAACTCGTTAGTCTCTCTCTTCTCGTCTTAACTTCGAAAAATCTTGACAAGCAGAAAAAGGTCATCTTCATGTTTCCCCTTATACTTATTTCTTTTTTCTTTATAAATGTCCTGGCAAGCAAAAAAAGGTTGCTACGTAAAAATAGTATTATGTAACGTCACATTTCTAGAAACCCCTCATCGTCACACATCGTCACAAATGTTTGAACCCCCCTAAGTGCGTTACGTCATCGTGGATGGCCTCTGACGAGCAAAAAAAGTCGTCACAATTGTTTCTTATTTATTTAACTAAACCCCAAAACCCGATTTTTGGCGCTCCATCATCACGGCGCCCCGGGGCACATGCCCCTCCCTGCCCACCCTTTGCTACGCCTCTGCGCAAAACACAATGGTCGCGGTTAATATAGTTGATTCAAGATATTCAATTGCACAGTTCTTAGGTAAAGTTAAGTTTCTCAATTTCACTTTTTGTGTATCAGCAGCGTTTTAGTGTGAAAATATTGCTTAAAAGTAGAACTATAGTTAGTTACAAGAATAGATTTGCCCAGTGTTTATTCTAGCCACCTTGACATTGGGGGGGGGGGTTTCAAATGTTTGGGGGACAAGATTTGTGTCTCCACGCTTTTGGGGGGAAATTTCCATCCCCAAGCCAACATATACAAATTTGGGGGATTTTAAAACTTTGGGGAATTCCACCCCTTCCCCAAAAAAACAGGTCTAGAATAAACACTGGATTTGCCATTTCTAGCGAAGGCAAGTGTCCCCTCTTGCCCCAATGTGTGGCCGATCGTTATCACTAATATAATTATCACACAGCGTCTTCTTATGAGAACCATAGAAGAAACGTGGTCTCAGTTAACGAATTCATTTGTAACAAAACATTTTGCGATTGTCTTCTGGAAATGCAAAAGCTGTCAATGACTGTGTGAGTTTCTCTAACAGCTACACCTCTAAAGGTTCTTAAATAATTGGATGTTTATGTTTTGGTGCATTCGCACGTTTACATAATGCACGGCCGATGGCTCTTAGCGAACGCAAAAATTCCTCCAAAACTAATGGCCAGAAAACAAAAGGATTAATTTCTAGGTTCACACCGTCGCTGTTTAAGAAACTAATGGAGCAACGTCTGTCAGAAGAATTCATGGCTTGGAAAATAAGTAAAACGAAGAAGAGGAAGGAGGGGAAGGAGGAGGAAGAGGAGAAGAAGAAGAAGGAGGAGGAAGAGGAAAAGGAGGAAGAAGAAGAAGGTGGATATAGTGATGAATATAATGGCGATTGCGGATGTTTTACTGGCTGTTAATTATTGACTCGAACGCAGAAGACCAAAGTTACTCCCTTTATCTTTTCAATAAGTGATGTCTTTTCATTATCTTTTATCAACAACTCAAAAATGTTCAGCTCTTCCCTGTCTGTCTGTCTGTCTGTCTGTCTGTCTGTCTGTCTGTCTGTCTGTTTGTCTGTCTGTCTCTGTCTGCCTCTTCGTCCGTTTCTTCTCCTTGTATCTGTCTGCCCGGTGTAATCAATCGTCTATTTCGCCTTTCGTCATTTCCCGTTTGTTAATCGTGTTCTTCTTGAAACTGAATTCATTTAACGACCGAAAAATACAAGAAACGTCAAAGACGGGAAATTACGCTTTTAACGCAAAACGTAAACAGAAGGATGCCAGATGGGACCAACGGACCCCCCCTCCACCCACCCACCCCTCAGTGGTGGCCCTCTCTCACGGTTACTAAGTCCGAAACCCCTGGACCATCACTCACCACATTATTATGGCCTTTCTTCTCTACCATAATTATGTTTCATCTCTCTCTCTCTCTCTCTCCTTGTTCTCTCTCTCTCTCTCTCTCTCTCTCTCTCTCTCTCTCTCTCTCTCTCTCTCTCTCTCTCTCAATCCTGCTCTTTCGCTCTTTGATTTCTCGCTCTCTGTCATAAACGCATGGAGAGACAGACAGACAGACAGAGACACAGACAGACAGACAGGCAGACAGAGACACAGAGTGACAGAAACAGAAACTCAGAGAGATAGAGATAGAGACAGATAAAGAGACAGAGACAGAGACAGAGATGTGGGCGAATGTTTTCGAGTGTTGTTTCTGAGTCGTTCATCGACTGTCACTAAATGTTTCGCCGTGAAATTATAACGTTGTTGTTTGTATTGAAGGCCATCGTGTGTGTGTGTGTGTGTGTGTGTGTGTGTGTGTGTGTGTGTGCGTGCGTGTGTGACTCAGCGTGAGTCAGGATTATGGTATTCTGGTATTTCTTGATCTTTGCAGCCACGATAACTGCCCTCCTCTCATCCTAAAGAAGGTCTATTTATCATACACGTAGGTCTAGGACTACAGACGATACAGTAGCTCTAAGCCTCTAATGCTCATTCGGCTATTAGAGGCCTATACAGTTAACTGTCCATGCTTTGTGCGTAGCTTTTGCCTCTATAGAGGACTTTTCCTTCGGATCCATTTGAGATCGTTTCAGCTAATGTTATATTCGTCGTCTATG
>CM030866.1:11661615-11664115 GCA_018105865.1 Metaphire vulgaris | reverse complement strand
CACTCTTCCTGTTTTAGCAGAATTTGCGTTTTCTTGACTGCAGAATGTTACAAACGTTCCTTCTCTTTCAATATTTTCAATCTTCGTTGCTGAGTTAATTGGACTTCAATTATATTTTAAACCGCAGAGACATTGCTTCTGGTTGCACTGATTGCTGCACTGATCACAGGACGAGAAGTTGAGATTTTCTCTTTACTAATGATTACAGATTTCGAGAGAACGCCGAATGGTGTGCGTTTGGCAAATTATTATTATTATTATTATTATTATTATTATTATTATTATTATTATTATTATTATTATTATTATTATTATTATTATTATTAGAACGATGCTCGCTTCGCTCGCGCTCGCTTCGCTCGCAGTGCAGGATAATACTAATCCAATACCTATCCCTAATACCCAATCATTGAATTCATGCTGAACAACATTTCAATGATCGCCACCTAGCCAAGCTCTGCGCCACGTAATAATTAGGCCTATGTATGTTAAAATCACGCAACTGTGGCCATTTGTGACGCTGTACACGTATTTTTTGTGTACGTTAAAATGTACGTTAAGATCCTCAAGCTACGAACAATTGTTACCAATAGCAACGTCGTCGCACGCCCAGCCCTCTGACGCTGCAATGACTCGACTAAACCGGTTCTACGAACAATTGTTACCAATAGCAACGTCGTCTTCGAACATCGTCCACCAACGCATCGCGACCTAAGGACTAAACGGTCTACCAATAGTCAACGCTCGCCCACCAACGCATCGCGACGTAAGGACTAAACGGTCTACCAACAGTCAACGCTCGCCCACCAACGCATCGCGACGTAAGGACTAAACGGTCTAAACCGTCTACCAATAGTCAACCAATCAGAACGCTTGAAGGTAACAGACAGAGAGACATACAGATAAGAATCTTAATATTATAGATTATTATTATAGTTTGGCTGTGCACATTTTGGATTCGGTTTGTAGGTCTACTTATTGTTATTATTATTATTATTATTATTATTATTATTATTATTATTATTATTATTATTATGTCTTGAAAGTTCCTCGGAAGGCGACAGCGTTAAATCTCTGGAGTGACACTGATATTCGCTGTAGCAGAAAGACTGTTTCTCTTTCGTCTCCGGATTGTCGCTTAAGAAAGACCGCCGATTTCCTTTAGGAAGCGGAGACCTTAATAACTGACCTTATTATTATTATTATTATTATTATTATTATTATTATTATTATTATTATTATTATTATTATTATTATTAAACTGACAATTTCTTGTGCGCCATATTACCAAAATGTCAGGAGCAAGGGCACATTACAGAGTCCAATAAAAATAAATAAAATAACGGTCATCAGTAAAAAATATGAATGGAAAACAAATATAGCCAGAAATTCAAGTCAGTAGATTGAGTAGAAGATGAAAGCAGAAGGCCGGACATTTTTCTATCTAAGGCCACTAGACGAAGGACATGAGGTCAAAAGCAGGACATGTCCTCCTTTTGCCGGACGTCTGCCAGTGATGTTAGTCGTTGGCCTTAAGACCTTATCGAGGAAAGCTAGCAAGTCCTTGGTCCTGGTTCTGACCTTGAGGGTTGAGTCCCTGTTAACATCTCTGGTGTCTGCCTGTCTGTGAGAGTCTTATTCAAGACAACATGAGCATCGGTCCCTAATTGGAAAATCTCTTGTCGTTTTGCCTAAAGACGATCGTAAAAATCTTCGCGCCATGTTTAGACGCGATTTAGGGACTTCCGATGTTTTCCAGTCGCTGCTAATGTCACGTGACTCAGGGTAGACAACAGGTCGTTAAGTACGTGACAGACAGTGTTTATTCTAGCCACCTTGACATTGGGGGGAGTTTGAAATGTTTGGGGGCAGTGGCGTCATTTCACACTTTTCTTGGGGGGCGAGAACATTTTTTGCCAAATTTTTGGAAAATTTTGGAAAATTTTTTGGCAAATTTTGCAAATTTTAGGCAATTTTTTGCAATTTTTTGCAATTTTTGGGCCAATTTTGGCAAATTTGCAATTTTTTATGTATTTTTGGCAAATGTTTGGCAATTTTTGCGATATTTTGCACATTAATACAATATAAATTATTTTTGTCATTTCCTTGGGGGAAGCCACGGCCCCCGAGCCCCCCAAATGACGCCCCTGTAATTGGGGGGACAAGATTTGTCTTTCCACGCTTTTGGGGGGGAATTTCCATCCCCCAAGCCAACATATACAAATTTGGGGGGAATTTAAAACTTTGAGGAGGAATTCCCCCCACAAAAAAACAGGCCTAGAATAAACACTGCGTGACAGAGAACAGTGGGTCTCCAATTTGTTCCAAAGTAAACTGCAGTTAATTAAGGAGCGCCTTTGCATTGGTTACAGACAGACGGGGTAACTGCGACTGTCTTCAGGGTCAACAGTAGACTAATTAATAAATGGTATTATTCGCCAGTGGACATAAACTATTGCCAACAATCAACTCAATAACAGAGTAATAGAAGATGGAACAT
>CM030866.1:11646615-11656615 GCA_018105865.1 Metaphire vulgaris | reverse complement strand
AGGAAGTTCGTCACCGAAATTTAGGGGCGCCAAATAGAAATCCTGCCCCGGGCGCCGAAACCTTAGTTACGGCTCTGTACGGGAGATCTGGTCCCCCGCGTATCATCAGGGTCACGTGCGCGTTTCAACTCAATTGCATTCGCCGCCATCTGTCACTCAGACTACGGTCACCCCAAAGAAGGGCGGCATGACTTCTGGCGCCATAACTTCCGATAAATACAGCTTAACCCCTGTTGCGCTCCATTAACCCTATGGCACCGTCACTGACGACTGCTACGGCGCCTGGCGGTTAATGCCTTTGATTCGAGGTGACGGCTACCTCGTAATTAACGGTCGAATCGACAGGTGGCGCGCTGTATGGTCATGACCCTGGAAAACAATGTCACGGTGTTAATGAGATTCAGCTGATTCGCATGTGCAATGTTGGAAATGCAGACGACCACTTCGACCAATGGACGATCAGATCGACTGACAAGAGAAGGACGACAGAAACCATTGAGAACATGAAACAGGAAAGAAAATACAACAGGAAAGACTTGGTCTGTCTGTCTGTCTGTCTGTCTGTCTGTCTGTCTGTCTACTTGTAGGTCTGTTCCTGACTGTTAATCTATTTAGTGCGCCTTCCGTATTTTACCAGCGAAGCACTCAAAGACAAAGACCCTGGATTACGCAGCAAAGATAAAGAGATTACTTAGCGCCAGCTGAGTCCTGCCTTATTAATTTACAAGAACGCTTCTGGGTCCATAATCTCAAAGCAACTAATTGAAAAGATGCGCTCAGAGACAGAGCGGGTCCTTCAAACTGATCAAAATAACCGCGTCAATTATTTCATATCAGGTATTGTTATCTTGACGCTGTCAGATTCCCGGGTCCAGAAATTGCTTCGGCCACCTAGCGATCGACTCAAGAACTCAATGCTCCGTCTTACGGCGATTGATTCCGATCGCCCTGTGATCAGGAAGGAAGGAAGGAAGGAAGGAAGGAAGGAAGGAAGGAAGGAAGGAAGGAAGGAAGGAAGGAAGGAAGGAAGGAAGGAAGGAAGGAAGGAAGGAAGGAAGGAAGGAAGGATGGAAGGAAGAGTGCATTCAGTGCATTCAGTCGCTTTGAACGCCCGATCAACTGAAGGCAAACGAAATCACAACTCAATCGACTCCAATGAATGCCATACTCAGAACCATACGTCACTCAAGGGCCACAAACAGACGGACGGGAAGAGGAACAGACAGACAGGCAGGCAGGCAGGCATGCAGACAGACAGACATACAGACAGACAGGCAGGCAGACAGACAGACAGACAGGCAGGCTGACAGACAGACAGACAGGCTGACAGGCAGGCAGACTGACAGACAGGCAGGCTGACTGACAGGCAGGCTGACGATGCTTTTAATATTTACTAACTTTTCTTCGACTTGACAGTCTTGGCTTAAATACTTAACACTGCACAGTATATAATGCGTTATGTTGAAGTCGTTTTGGAAACTACTTAAAAATTTAATTCTAAATGCCGAAAAAATGTGTGCGGCCCTCGGCTTTCATCGCAGACACTTTTGCGGCCCTCGGATAAAAATGTGTGCCCATCACTGACTTACGATGTAGTGTTATTAATTGACCGATATCTAAGAATTTCTCTGCTTCTAAAAATTCACTCAGCACTTTTTCTGCATTCGGTCAAATTTTTTAGATTTTTGCTCTAACAGTCGACCAAAACTTTTCCCGGATTCAGAAATATTTGGCGATCGTTTTCCGCTGCGACTTACTTAGACTTGAAATTACAAGCTTCCATTATAATTAATCAGCATCTTCAGCTTGCGTAGAATGCTTGGCTTGCTCCTCCTCACCAGGATTTAATCTAAGCCGTTTCCGGGGAGAAAATTGCCCTTTTTCTCCCGGGAATTTCAAATTCCCCGGAAATGTTGGCATACTACATCAACTAACAGCAGCCCCCTAGCTGACTTCCCCCCGGCTTTGTCAGTTTTCCCCCGGCTTTGTCAGCCCGCCCGCCCCCCGGAGTTCAGGATTCTAGATTAAACACTGCTCTTCACAGATCGAGCGTCAATTGTCGAGCGTTCTGACAGAACTTCCGGTCTCGATGTCCTCGGAGGAACACCGATTGACTTTTGACGGCCGTTCTCTTCTGTCGCATCTCCTGTGTGGTCTTTTTAGAGCAGTTCTGGCGGTACTGGGTTTGGATTTTGAGGGCGATGGCTTAATTGTCCGAACACTCGACTGCGCTCTTACGGTGTCGCTCTCTGATCAGTGGCGTCACCGTTGTGCGTGTAATCCTCTTCTTTTACACCGACTTCAACCGGATCGTAATCAATCTCTGCTCTGACCCGCAGTAAACGGTCGAAGTAAAGGGATCCGTAAGCAGAGATGTCGTTCGACCGATCTCGGAGAACCTCGCGAGCAAATCCTTCAAGAATATTTCGAAATCCCTCTGATGATTATCGTTGCTCAAACAAAAGATCATTAAGGGCTGTTACAGTATATAGTTATGGATCAGACGAGACTGGACACTTTCACATTCTGGCGAATCAAACATTGCAGATGTTTAGGACATGTCAACGGTTTTGCATTATTAAAATCTTCAATTTGATTATCGCTTAAGCTTAGAGCAACAAGCTTTTGGCAACGGTCCAGCGCTTCGAGTCCTTCGGAGATCTTGTTATCAGTCGAATCAAAATCGTATAGAATCGATTTGGAAGAACCGAGAAACCGATCGAAGTAGATAGGCCTATTTCGGCGTTAGATAGGTTCAACAATTCAAGAATTCATTTATTTAATGATTAGTCTTTGTTCCCGACAGTAGCGTCATTCCACACTTTTCTTGGGAGGGGCGAGATAAGTTTTTGCCAAATTTTTGCAAATTTTAGGCAATTTTTTGCAATTTTGGCAAATTTTGGACAATTTTTGGGACAATTTTGGCAAATTTGCAATTTTTAAAATATTTTTTGGCAAATTTTTGGCAATTTTGCGATATTTTGCACATTAATGCATTATAAATTATTTTTTTCATTTCCTTCGGGGGGCGCGGCCCCCTCCCCCAAATGACGCCTTTGGTTCTCGAGGAACAAACACCATTTTAAAGCTCAGCGCTTGAATTGTAAATTTGTGAAACGTCGCTTAACCGCTGGGTTGACTTCGTAATCTGCCGGTGAGAAACTCATGAGTGCGTCAAAATGGAGATCACAGCGCAAAATGAGAACAGAAAGCTGGTCTGTGATTAAAATTTTAAAAGAATTTAAAATTTCAACATGAAGCAGAAGTCTTCAAAAACACAGTGTGGGTAATATTTGTCAAGTGGCCGAATTTTCCTCTCATAAGAGGTTTAGATGCCAGCGTCAAAGATTCGACACACAGGATAAAGAAGACTATTTCCGGATGATAATTCCATGCAATGGGATGGAAAAACTCTGGAGTTTGGGAGCTCCATGCTTCCCACTGAATTTTCCAGAAATCCCGTACACATCATATTCAAAAGATGCGCAACAAAATTATCTAGGCCCTACACGCTTATGCATATTCATGAGAATTGCTCGCGCGAGCGTTTGCCTATCCGAAGACATACGTCTGATGCATATTCATGAGTAGATGGGGGGGCGTGTGTGGGAGCGTGTGTGTGTACAAATGTCCCTCGTGAGACTGGAATCGCTTTGACCTGATGAATGTTGAGGAGCAAAATGGCGAAACTCTTCTGCTCCTCCTTCGACCAATCGCCGTTTCTTACATAAGCCAATAAGCGTTTGTGATTTGCATTTGATCTTCTCATCTCAGAGCAATGTAGCCTGACAGGGAAAGCTGTTTGCTACGAGGTCCTATCCCCACCTAGTCTTCCTTCTTTTCCACTTCCTCTTTTTCTTTCTTCCTCCTCCTCCTCATTTTCGTCTTCGTCCTCCTCCTCCTCCTCCTCCTCCTCCTCCTCCTCATTCTCCCCTTCTTGTAGGCCCTATATACGCGTATTTCTCCTAAGAGTAGCTCTTTGAGGGTTGGGTTTTCTCTGCGTCAGTGTTTAATCTAGGCCGTTTCCGGGGGGAAATTTTACCCTTTCCCCCCCTGAAATTTCAAATTCAAATGTAGGAATACTACATGTACTAACAGCGGCTCCTAGCAGAATTCCCCCAGCTTTGTCAGTCCCCCGGCTTTTTTCAGTCCCCCGGAGTCCAGGAGTCTAGATTAAACACTGCTCTGCGTCATTTTAACTGACGTCTGTGGAAGTGATTCCAGTTAGCTGCCACGCATGACAGAAGAAACGGCAAAGATCCAGAGAAGAAGGAGGAGGAGAAGGAACAGGAAAAAAGGAGGAGAAGGGGAAAGAATTCCACTTGACGGAATTCCATGGACTCAATGTCCTTTTGACTTCTCCAGGGAATCGCTCGTGATCCAATGGCGATGCTATCTCCACACGATTTAAATTCCTTAAAGCAGACAGAGACTGTCTAAGGATAGGAAGAGGGTGGGAGGAAGGATAGGAAGGGGTTGGGGAAGCAGAGGAAGGGGGTGGGGACGACCTGACTGACGCCGACTGCAGTTAATCCTACGGAGGACTTGTGTCGTAAGATTCGTTGTAAGAGATTCCGAGACATTTTCAATTGATTTCTCAATTTTTCTTCTTCTTCTCTTCATTCGGAAACCGATGCCAAAAAGAAAAGTTATCGAGATTGAAATTACAGGAAGGCAAACACAGAGAAAGGTCTAAGGACATAGGATCCACGCATTTAATACATTTAATCCTATTGTGGAAATGGCAAAAACATTGAAAATCAGCTTTGACGTCTCTCTCTCTCTCTCTCTCTCTCTCTCTCTCTCTCTCTCTCTCTCTCTCTCTCTCTCTCTCTCTGTCTGTCTGTCTCACTCTCTTGAAAATGTGCCTTGGTGACACAAAATGAACAATTTTTTACCAAATAAGAAAATAAATATAATTATGTTGTTATTTCGTTCGCCTTTTCGCCTTTTCCCTTTTCGCCTTTAGGAGACAACGAAGTCACGTGTCACTGACGCCATCTTTCGAATGCGTGATTAATATCGCACGGCTGACCTGCACTGGTCAAACCCGACCATACTCGACCGACCCACGACCACATGTTCTCCGCCAATGAACGCCTCATACGAGCGAAAAATTCCATCAGAGGTCAAAACAATAAACCTGCCACGACTAATAGAGACAATATGCCTAAACAACAACAACAACAACGACTATTATTATTACTACTACTACAACCGCTGCTGCTACTACTGCTACTACTACTGCTGCTACTACTGCTACTGCTGCTGCTGCTGCTGCTGCTGCTGCTGCCACTACTACTGCTGCTGCTGCTGCTGCTGCCACCACTGCTGCTGCTGCTGCACAACTGCTGCTGCTGCTGCTGCTGCTGCTGCTGCTGCTGCTGCTGCTGCTGCTGCTGCTGCTGCTGCTGCTGCTGCTGCTGCTGCTGCTGCTGCTGCTGCTGCTGCCACCACCACCACTGCTGCCACCACTGCTGCTGCAACTGCTGCTGCTGCTGCTGCTGCTGCTGCTGCTGCTGCTGCTGCTACTGCTACTACTGCTACTACTACTACTGCTGCTGCTACTACTACTACTATTATTATTATTATTATTATTATTATTATTATTATTAAACACTACAACAACTACTACTGTACTACTACTACCACTAATACTACTAAAAGAGTATAACTACAATAACCACAACAACTACAGGAATAGCTTCAACAACGACAGCGACAACAACGACAGACACCGGAGAGGATGTAACCAGTTTTGAACTATTAGTCATTTATGTGGCGCTAATATATTTTCAATGCAATTTTTTCACCGCGAAATTTAAGTTTCTTCACAAGAATTTTGGGCAAAATTGCGAACGAAAGTTGTTCTCGTTCAATCGCTTCCCATCGACACTTATGGAGAGGCTGCAATTGTCAATTGCCCCCCCCCTTCCCCCCGTTGACCCCACGACCTTTAAACTCCGACCTCCAATGCACCTCCAATGCAGAACTCATCGCCGTAAACGGCAAAATAATATTGAACGAAATCGCGAGGGAATGCACGAAGGAATACATTGACAGACAAAAAAAATTGAGCTACATAAAGTAGCGTTGCCGGCGCCATATATAATCGCCGTCTTCTTCGTTTTCTCCAACGAATGACGTCACCGAGCATGTCACGTATTTCGTGACGTCATGCAGATTGCCGTCAATAATTGTCACGACGCGATTTAGTGAACTTTCGAAGGTCAATGGCGTTTTGCATTTCGTTGGTTGTGTTGCAGGCAGGGGCGGGGGGGGGGGGAAGGGGTATATCGGTATATATAATATATATATATACCCCAAAATCAGTCTACCTTAAAGTTTTTAATTAGGGCTGCAAAAGTTAACGATTAATTAATCGACTAATCGTTAAAATTTTTTAACGATTAAATTTTTTAACGATTAATCGAAAAAAATGGCGGCCGAGAAATATAAACAAATTTCCGGACGATTACACGAACATTTGAGATATATTGTAATAAGACCGTCTCATCACTTGAACCAAATAATGTCAACAAACTTGTCTGTTTGCGTAGTTGGTTAAACGATGACATACATGTATAAAGGAGACGTTCCAGGGTTATTTAGATTTTCGACAAGTACGTTTAATAAATGTTACTTATGACACCATAAATTTTAATTTTTGGCTTTAATCGAATTTAACTATTAGTTAATCGTTAATTTTAAAAAGTTAACTATTAAATTTAAATTAATCGTTAGCAGCCCTATTTTTAATGTGCTAATTTTCAAAGTTTTAAAAAGATTTATACCCCCTTCCAATCACATTATACCCCCAAATCAAATTCCTGGCTACGCCTCTGGTTGCTGGCGACTGGGTCTTGATGACATGATGGTGTGTGACTGTGGCTTTAGATACCGCATCTGGCGCCACCTGTGGTCAGTATAAATGGAACGACATCTAACGACAGATGAGAAGAATGTTGCAGCATTTTCGTTCAAATTCTCATCGATCATTTCCTCATAATTCAATAACAACTGAAGAACCTCTCGTAATGCATTTCGCATTCTAATCGTCAATTTCTCTAGCGCCGTTTCGCGATGAACAAAGACAGCGTACAGAGTATTAAAATAAAGATTCGCAGTGGAATGCCAGAGCCAGAGCCTCGTACGCAGGCGACAACTGCATGGATTGCTGTCTGTTTGATTGATGTACGGAGGAGGAGCCGAGAAGGAGTTGTAGTAGTCTAGACATAATCACAATCTTGATTCGATTAATTATTATTGAAAAAGCGGTTTTGTGGTTATAATTCTGACAACAGGGTTTTCTCTCTCACTCTCTCTCTCTCTCTCTCTCTCTCTCTCTCTCTATATATATATATATATATATATATATATACTAGCTTTTAACCCGTCAAAAATGACGGGGGAGAGTGGCTATCTCCTTCCCCGATATTTTGCAAAAGTTCGTATTATTACCGTACATATAACAATTTTTTAAATCTGAAAATGTAAAGTGAATGCTTAGATTATCGTTTAAAATTATTCCTATGTGCTCACTGGGTGGTCTTGTCTCCCTCCCCACCACAGGGGGCTGCACACCATAACGGAACCTACGACTACGGTTTGAGCCTACGATTTCATTGGATTTTGGTCTGCCACGGGGAAGCGCCCTCCAGTGTTACATACGGCCCCATTTGGGCATACGGCTCCTTTTGGGCTTACGGACCCAAAGGGGCTTTGTATCCCACGGAGGACTGGGACATTTTTCCTCTGAGACTGTGCCCCCAGTGGAGGATACAGCTCCCACGGGGTGCTGGGGTTAGGTCTCCCACTGGAGGCTGCGCTCCCAGTAAAGCATATGGCCCCCACGTCGGTTGGTGTTTGGTTTACGACGGGAGGCTGCGCCCTCCTTCCAGTTGGATCTACAGGCTACGGCCTACGGCGCCACACGTCACGACACGTGGTACTGCGCCCCAGTGGTGCCGTACAACGTGCAGGCAATCAGGACTATCCGTTAAGCTGCGATGAAGACGCTTCGTCAAACGCTCCGTCGATAATAAAGTTTCGTTGTCAATGGCAACAGCGTCCTCCAACATCTGCCGTGTATCGTGACCGACCGACAAAGAGAATTATATATATACTAGGTGTTTACCCGTCAAAAATGACGGGAGGATATTGGCTGTTTTACCACCCAATTTTGTGCAAATGCAATAGGATTTTACGCAATTAATTTCCCTAACTCGCCGCCTTTTCCTTCAACCGAGTTAACGCCCATTCGCGTGAATTTTCTGAAACTTGATAGTCAAAGTTAAGTGTACTGATTAGGCAGTGTCTAACTACATTCAGTGCTTGATTCTCCTGTTTGCAGTGCTGCTTTTTCACTCCGAGCAACAGCCTCCTCCTCATTCTCACTTTATTGTCGCAAACCTCGTGAACGCTAGACTTTTTTGTTTTGCACGGACGGTTAGAAAGAGGAATAAAAAGGCTAAACAATGGTGCAAACCTCATCTTCTTAGCTCTTATATAGCCTGAGATATAGCAAATTCAAAAAAGTAGGAAACTAAAATTAAAATATTTAATGGAACAGAAATCGATATAGGAATTCAGTCATGATCCAGCAATAGCATCAATGGGAATGGACATAATGCATTCGCTGGATCATGTAATTTTGATTAGAATTCTCAGAATTCAAAACTTTCACGAAATTCACCGATAATAAACCGATAATCAAACATTGGGGTCATCGGGTTAGAATTGATAGATCTTTGCCAAATGTCAACCGATTTTCAACCTTTTTGGTTTATTTTGTTCCTCTGACATCCCTTTATAACTTTGCCGCTGACCAAAGTGGGGTTACCGCTGAAAATATTTTGCTAGGGGGCTATAAAAATATTTTGGGGGAGAGGGTAATATTTTAGACCGTAAAGTGGACTCTACCCCCAAATTTTTTAGTTTTGCACGGACGGTTAGAAAGAGGAATAAACAATCTAAACAATGGTGCAAACCTCATTTTTTTAGCTCCTATATAGCCTGAGATATAGCAAATTTAAAACGTTACAGCAATCATTTCTGAAGAACGCTTTTCCAAAAATCAAATCCCCAGTACGGTGACGGCGTCTGAAAATTTAATCCCCACTTGAGAGGTTAAATTTAAAAAAATAGGTATTGAGGCTAGGAAGGAATAAATATATATAATAACGGGGGGCAGGGCATTGGGAGAGGGAAGGGAGGTTTGGGAGGAGGAAAGTGGGTTGTACGGGTTTTCGGAGCAGCGTTGTGTAGGTTTGGGAACGGGGTTTGTGGCCGTAGGTTTGGGAACAGGGTTTGGGGCCGGTGGGGTAGGGCGGAGCGGTGATGGGTTGCGGTCGGGGCGATTGGGAAAGGGATGGTGAGAGGGAATGGGGTTGGGAGAGGGATGGTGAGAGGAATGGGAACGGGGGTTTGGGGCCTGTCGGGTAGTCGGGACAGGTATGGGTTGGAGCCTGGGGCGATTGGGAGAGGGATGGGGAGAGGGAAGGGGTTGGGAGAGGGAAGGGGAACGGGAGTTTGGGGCCTGTGGGGTAGGGTGGGGCGGGTATAGGTTGGGGCCTGGGCGGGGATGTGTTGGAGCCGGGGCGATTGGGAGATGGATGGGGAGAGGGAAGGGGGTTTTGGGAGAGAGATGGGGAGAGGAAGAAGGAACGGGGGTTTGGGGCCTGTGGGGCGGGGCAGGGCGGGTATGGGTTGGGCCTGGGCGATTGGGAGAGGGATGGGGTGAGGAAGGGGGACGGGGTTTAAGCTGCAATTAAGACGCTTCGTTAAACGCTCCGTTTTGATTAAACAATATTTGGTTGCCAATGACAACAGCGTCTTGCAATACCGCCGTGTTGCGGACGGACAGACGCGACAGACGGACAGACATCGAGAATTATATATATAGATATAAAGCCGGAGTGTATATATATATATATATATATATATGTATATATATATATATATATATATATATATATATATATATATATATATATATATA
>CM030866.1:11486615-11644115 GCA_018105865.1 Metaphire vulgaris | reverse complement strand
ATTAGGATTTAGGCCTCCTGCGGTCGATGTGGTGAATGGCTGGTGATAATATCTGCGCCTAGTACGCCTACCAGTTGACTGCTGCTGTGGCGTCCTCTTCTCTTCCACCGGAACTGGAATTGAGCGTCGAGTGAATTAAGAAGAAGAGGTAACACCTTTTGCCATGCAGATGATGGTCGGAGGAAAGGACGGAAGAGAATTCGCACTCTCAACGAAAGAAGAAAAGTCTACGACGACGAAATTGAATGAAGGCAAGCGATGCTTGAGCGACGCTAAATCATCGAGACAGACAGACAGAGACAGAAACAGAGACATAGACAGAGACAGATGGGCAGAGGTACAGTGGCTGACGTAGCAGCAGTAATGATGGTTGCATCTGTCTTGTTGCTTTTTCATTCATTGGACGAAGAAACAAAAGAAAAAAACAGTCGAAAGAAGAAAGAAGTCGAAAGAAGAATAACAGTCTGGTCAGTGGAAAGCACGAATTGGGGGCGAGCAGCCGATGGATGTCTCTGTCAGAGGGCGACACATCTGTCTCGACAAATTGCATCATTAGGAATTTATGAGGACACTCTTGGGAGCATTGGCGTCAACGTCGATAAAAAAAGTGGGGGCCCAACCCCTAGACCTTTACCCTTCCCTAGCCTAATGGCTCAAAAAGTGAGGACTCGAACCCAGCGGTCTAATAGAAGTCTATACGCATATGCAACTGGTTGAGAGCGCTCTTGAGGAACTACGGATCGTGGTTTCAATTGCAAAAGATGAATGGTTGCTGAAGAAATTCTGCCGCTAATCTTCCAGTAAACTCAGACCAGTGTTTCTGCGTCCAATCTAGACTCCAGACCTCGGGGGTGGGAGAGTTGACTTGTCTGGAGGGAAAGAGACACAGTTCAATGCAAAAATTTGTGTCAGTGCTGGGATTTGGGGGGATTTTGTGGTTTTGGAGGAAAATCCCCCCTAACGGGCCTAGATAAAACACTGGCTCAGACAACTCGATATTTAGCCTATGATGATGATGATGACGATGACGACGACGACGACGATGATGATGATGATGACGACGCTATTGTTGTTGACTATCAGTTAATTGTTCCGGTAAGAACATTACGCTAAGAAGATCAGAAAGAGAAAAAGAATTCGAGAGATTAATTAGCTGAAAGAGTATCGACCAGAGCACAGGTGTTGCCCAGCGGAGAGAACAAAGAAGACGCAGAGAGCGACAGAAGTAGGCTATCGAATTCGACGACGAACGGAGAATGGCCGCCAATTGCGGTCATTCCTCTGTCTCACGCGCAAGAAAACGCTTTCATTATACTCTGTAAGAAGAAACTACAGCTGCCGAGCGGTTCAGGGACACTTGATCTGCCTTTAATTCTATCTGGCAGAATTCTGCTTCTTCTCACCGCAGCCTCTTCTTCCTCCCTGCTCCCCTCCTCCTCCTCTTCCTCCTTCTCCTCTTCCTCCTCCTCTTCTTCTTCTTCTTCTTCTTTCTTCTTTCTTCTTTTTCTTTCTTCTTCTTCTTCTTCTTCTTCTTCTTCTTCTTCTTCTTCTTCTTCTTCTTCTTCTTCTTCTTCTTCTTCTTCTTCTTCTTCTTCTTCTTCTTCTTCTTCTTCTTCTTCTTCTTCTTCTTCTTCTTCTTCTTCTTCTTCTTCTTCTTCTTCTTCTTCTTCTTCTTCTTTCTTCTTCTTCTTCTTCTTCTTCTTCTTCTTCTTCTTCTTCTTCTTCTTCTTCTTCTTCTTCTTCTTCTTCTTCTTCTTCTTCTTCTTCTTCTTCTTCTTCTTCTTCTTCTTCTTCTTCTTCTTCTTCTTCTTCTTCTTCTTCTTCTTCTTCTTCTTCTTCTTCTTCTTCTTCTTCTTCTTCTTCTTCTTCTTCTTCTTCTTCTTCTTCTTCTTCTTCTTCTTCTTCTTCTTCTTCTTCTTCTTCTTCTTCTTCTTCTTCTTCTTCTTCTTCTTCTTCTTCTTCTTCTTCTTCTTCTTCTTCTTCTTCTTCTTCTTCTTCTTCTTCTTCTTCTTCTTCTTCTTCTTCTTCTTCTTCTTCTTCTTCTTCTTCTTCTTCTTCTTCTTCTTCTTCTTCTTCTTCTTCTTCGTCTTCGTCTTCTTCTTCTGTTGCGACGTAGAGATGTCGTTGGTCGCTTGTGACAAGCGTCTTCTAACCACGAACAGAAAAGCTAGGGCATCGGCTCGATTGGAACCTAAATCTCGTCAAAAATATCAGCACATAATAATTATGAATTTCTACTTTTGTTTTTGTTTTGTTCTACTTTTGTTTTCAACTACACATTACGCTCTCACATTCAATCACAATCACATTCTTTGCGAGTGGGACAGCCGAGATAGAGATTCACATTATGTGAGAAAGGTCTGGCCACCTCGCAGGGACTTAGTTCCAGGACAGAAGAACGTTAAACATGATCCTCTCGTTGATCCGAAGAACATTTATCTCCCACCTTTGCACATCAAACTTGGGTTAATGAAAAACTTTGCCAAAGCAATGAACAAAGAAAGTGAAACCTTTACATACTTACGACAGAGGTTTCCACGCACCAGTGATGCTAAAATAAAAGAAGGCGTTTTTGTTGGCCCACAGATTCGAGAGATGCTCAAGGACAGTCACTTTGAGGGCCTTCAGCAGGGTGCCGAGCATGTTGCCTGGACAGCCTTCAGGGATGTTGTTGCTAACTTTCTGGGCAACTACAAGGCGCCAAACTATGTTGAACAAGTTGGAAATCTGCTACAAGCTTACAAGGAAATGAAATGCAACATGGCACTGAAGATACACTTCCTTCATTCTCACTTGGACTTCTTCCCGGACAATCTCGGCGCCGTCAGTGATGAACATGGTGAAAGATTTCACAAAGACATTGCCAGCATCGAGAAACGCTACCAGGGAAAGTGGAGTCCGTCTATGCTCGGAGACTACTGTTGGTCACTGATACGTGAAGCACAGGACAGTGACTACAAACGAAAATCTACAGCAAAACATTTCTAATTTTCTCATGTCTTGTCACATTATTGCCTAGATCCTTCTGTAGGATTATGTTGCAGAAGACGTTACAATACTAAATGCTAAATTGTCGATTTCTTAAAAACCTTACGTGATACAGAAATTCTGATTACATATTTGTGTTCAGCAAGTCAAAATCTATTAGTTTCACCAAAATTTGTAGAGGAAACAAAAACTTGCATAAAATTTGTTGACCAGTGTTTCCAATGTAACTTCGCATCAATTTATATCGCTGACAGAAGAGATCCTCGTCCTTCTCTTCCTCAGAATGTCTTTTACTAAAGAAAGAATAGATTCTAATTTGTGTCAGACGACATCTCATCGTGAATAGAGATGAAGGAAGGCAGAATGGGGTGAAAGTAGTTTGTCGCCCACGTTCGGATATTGTTAGCCGTTATCTTGACCCCTTTGCCCTGTTTTAATGACCTCAAAAGGAAGAGAAGGGGATGATGATGATGCCAGTGTTGCTCTATAGGGTCTATTGGTAATGCTATCGCAAATAATTTTCCAGCATTGAAATAATAATTATGCACTTCTATAGCACCATTTCTAATACTCAAGGGTATCAATCGATGGTAAAATTGAGAATAATATTGCAATAGGTTTATATACCCCACTCCCATAATACTTTTGTAAATCATGTTTCACTTTGCTTGTGAAAAATTACTCTTCCGTGCCCTCAACCTAAGCTAGCAACTGTTGTCTTCTCAGTTCAAGTCTCTTTGGAAACACAATCCTTTTTTGTTCACAATATTGTGTTACTGTTGTTCAAACCGCAATCAAAAATACGACGACCCATTGTCAAGGAACTTCATAAATGGAAGGAAATAAATTTTAGATTTGAAGTTCAAATATAAATAGTCAGCCAGCATCCATTCAAGTGATCCTAATTTTCATTTAACCTTCAATCTATTTACAGTGATATAAGTGATTGATTGATTGATAATTATAAATACGAGATATTCTGCTGTGCATCTTATCAAAAGCTTTCAAGTTTGAAATGTATAAAGATCATATAGCATTATTTAAACAATAATGCATTCTGAAAATATTTAAACACAATTAATTCTTATGGAATGAACAGTTAATAGCTACCACAAATTTTATACAATAATTTTGTAGCAAAGGAATGCTTTATAAGGCAATGTCTGATTAAAAATATTAACAATACAATGCTGTTATTGATGAATTTCGTAGATCTACAGTTTCACACAATTCAATAACTGAGATTATTTTAGTGATTTCAACCAACACTTCTCAAATGTACACTCAATGCCAGAAACTCTAAAAAGAAATCTCATCCTACAAATATCCACTCAAACGTAAACAAGAAATGCAGTAGACATGAAAATTACACAGGAATGAAAATATATGCAGATAATGGAGTAATAATAGTATATGATTTAATAATATTTAATCAAGTCATAATATGACTTGTTTAAGATGAATGGCTTCCCTACTCCATGAAATAAATGCTAGTATATCAATACAGTAGAACTTTGTTATAACGTACTTATCAGGTCTGTAAGATTTAGTACGTTGTATCCAATACAGTAGCGCATCACACAGTACTTTACAGTGCCAATATCAAATGCAGTAGGGCATCACATTGTGCTATGTTACAAATGAGTATACATTACAACCGAGTCCCTTATATCGGAGTTTTACTGCATTTGGTTAAATTCTATATGCAAATGAAGCTTCACACAAGTCATCAAATTCCCAAATGACTTAGATAATGTTTTGTATGTTATTCTGTGGTCTCATTGTGGCCAAAATAGCAGCTTCTCTTCCCAGAACCAGCATAAAATGGAATTCTCTGATCAGTCTTCAACAGGGAGATTTTCAAGGAGGTCGAGTCGAAACAACGCGTCACGAACCATCCGATGCCTTCTGCACGATTCAACAATGCGATTCTAAAACAAATTTCCAAGATTTTATGATTCCATTTACCAGCTATTTGTTATGTATTTTTTGTACTGTAGTTCAGTACTGAGACATTCTGACGTGTAGTGCTTTGGGGTCCATCCATATAGTACATACGCAGTATTATGCACTGAAGGGGTTGGATTTTGGAGATTTTTTGTATGTATGCTGTCTGCAACAGGGGAATGGGTTAAAATATGCCTTTTTTGCACATGTACTTTATGGAGGAACCCTTGGACTGCCTAATTACAGAATGACACTTGTAAACCATCAAAGACCATAATTTGATTACCTTCCAAAGTATAACCGTATGATCAACACCACATGATAGGAATCTGTGAGGAGGAACATCAAGACACATCTGAAAAAGCACAAACAATTAAAAGCAATTTCTGAAGCATTTAACATCCTCAAATACCTAAGCTCAGATCAGGTCTTCGTCCTCCAGCTGTGTCCAGCTATCAACTGCCCCATGACATCTCTTCAAAGTTCTCTGTCCTTTGCTATTTCTTCCAAGGTCATTCAGTGTCTACCTAAGCTAATATCAGCAAACTATGTCAATAGCTACACTGCAACTGAACATCATGGAAGTCATCAGAAAGAGAAGAATGAAATGGACTGGACACGTACTCAGAATGGAAGAAATAAGAAACCCAAAACAAATTTTCAACTACAAACCAGAGGGAAGAAGATCTAAAGAAAGACCAAAAAGACGATGGATGGATGGATTGGAAGAGGATCTGCACATGGCAGGACTGAATCTCAATGGAAAAACTGACGGAAGACATCGAATGACTTTTGAAGAAATAGCAAAGGACAGAGATCTTTGGAGAGATGTCATGGAGAAGTCAATAGCTGGACACAGAGGACGAAGACCTGACCTGACCTGATGTCAATAGCTGTTATGCAATGGTACTACAACTATGCTGATGAATTTCCACTTTACTTAAGGCTTCATTTAAACTTGACGGGACAAAAATAACAAGTATTGGACTTTGTACATTCCTAAGACATACAGTTCAAACTTAAAATTTTTCGATTAAGCAATATTTTCATGAAAATGCTAAACGATAACTGTGCAATATTTTCCTGTCAACCTGGACTGCTGCGCTGTGCGCCTGGCATTCACCGACCAGTTCCAATGACAGAGTCCTTCCCACTTCATCAGCATTTGTAAAATGTCCCAGGCTTTAAAAAGACAATCACAAAACTAAACAAAACCTGAAAGTCCAAAATAATAAGCAACATTTCTAATACATTCATAATAATTTAAAATCCAAGTCCACTGACAGTTTCACAAAACTCAAAAAATAATACAACACACTTTATTATACACAGAACTAATATATAAATTATTATTATCAATAATAACCATTTAAGAAAATTGTTGCTTTGTTCATCACAATGCTTTTCATTTGATGGCAATGTTGAAGTTGAACACTGCCAAAGTCTGATGTTGCTGTCTTCCGAACAAGTCGCCAGAAGACGACTAAGTACAAAAGCAACGGCCATTTACAATGTCAGCTGCATCAAGCATTCAAACTAATCTTTGAATGATGACGACCATAGATTTATTATAATACACTAGATGCCGTCTATCTATGGCAAAGTCAGGCCAAATTTGAAGCCAGTTTGCATGGATGGTGTGTCAAGAAATGTTTACCCCGCAGATATCTTGAAGACATCATAATTCTTTAGCGCTATCATGTTTATTTGAGGGCAGCGCCTACTTAGATATGGACGACGTCACCGCTTTAATATCATGTACCATAGTTGCTTTAAATGTGTTCTGTTTGATCTTTTACTCATCTTTTCCACAATTCTTATTCGTACCAATTGATTTCCGAATATAAATACTATAATCGTATCGTAAAAGTAGATTTTTAGGTCGATTATTAGGTGAGTTTGAAGCCGTTTTGTGCAGTGCTGATTTATACGACTATAAGCCTATGTTACTAATACTATGTAATTTTCGAAGGTTCATTTGCAGCAGCGACTGTGCATTGCACAATGTCGCCGCATTTCACATAAATCAGACAATCAATTTATTCTAAACACAATATTTAAACAACTGGTCCACATTAAATAAGTTAAACGGCTAAACGATATCCATAATAACAGTGTACCAAAATTTTCAAGATTTCTGCAGGGTAAACATTTCTTGACACACCATCCATGCAAACTGGCCTCACTTTCTGATACCATAGACTCTGTCTTGTGATATTAAAGTCTATGATGATGACGATGATGAGTGTTCTGTCCTGAGGCACGTCCATTTTGCCTTTATGCTACCCAGGGATGAGATGAACGAGGTGACTTCCCGTTGCCCTCCTCACAGACAACTACAATATTCCAAGGTCAATACACAGTGGCTGTGGTCAAATCGAACCCGCTATCCTCCGGTCACTTCGGACCACTACTCGACTCTGCCCCCATAATCTTTGAATATTGACAATAATAATTTTCACAATCTAGTATGACAGATTTGTCAAAATTTTAAAAAAATTAGACATAAAACAGAAAAGTAAAAACGGTTGTAGATTTTAAGTTTATCTTGCAAATGAATCTTAGTCTTACAACAAATGAATTCTTCTTCTTCTCAGGTGTCATCCTCTGTCAGAGGGTTGACAGTCATTTTCCTCAAATTCTCTCTCTCTTCTGCCACTCTTTTAGGGCTCCATAGTTCTTTGTGTTTGTCCAGTCAAAGATGTCATCCATCCAGCTTCTTCTTGGTCAACCTTCTCTTCTCCTTGTTCCTTCTATTCTACCTTCCATTATTATCAGTGGTAGGTCTCCGGTCGAGCCTCTCATGAAGTGACCAGCATTGGACATTTGTCTTCGTATTATTTCCCATTTCCACATTGCTGTTGTTTTGCTTCTTTCTAGCACTCTGTCGTTTGTAACCAAATGAATTCACAAAACTTTAAACAATTAGAGAAAAAATTTCAGATGAAACAATTCCGAAACAAACCCCCGGTAGAGCAGCTCCAAGTGAAGCAGTTTGCCGACATGGAGGTCATTCTGGACGAGAATCTGAGTTGAAGACTCCATATCATAGATTGCCAGTCCACAGCCATGAGCACACAACAGAAACCTCTGCAATACAGAAGACACTCTACAACAAAATGCATGGAACAATAAACTATAATGACACAACAAACACCGTAAAGTGTTGAATATAGATAAGCCACGATGACTAAACAAGGAAAGCAACTCGTCCATCAATCAACCAATGTCAGTGGAAAATAATGAAGACAGCATCTGTTACTAAATACAATTGGAAGAGGATTACTTGACCAGACTTCAGGACAAGCTTCATACAGATTGCTCGTGAAAATTAAACTAAACAGTTTGTTCTTCAGTGACTGAAGCAGACATGACACTTTACAGAGGCTTAGACTCCTTTAGAGGCCTTAAAGTTAAACTTCTAAAGAAGATCATCCAAATCTGTGAACTGTCAATTCCTCCACATTTCACCTTAAAGAGAGCCATGCTGAATGCCCCATTGTCACCCTTCCTTTCAGATTGTCAATCCACAGACCTTAGAACAGGGGTGACAACCTTTTGGTAATAGTGTGCCAAAATTGGGTTTCTAATTCATTCAGTGTGAGAACAGCCTATCGATCTTACCATATTTTTATATATTATATTAAATATATAAGGCTATAAGTCTTTTCATCAGGCTTATAAGCACTCATATGTATAACAAATATTATAAAAAAGAAATTTGATCTTAAATTGATTACATTACTGTTTTAATTAAAAAGCAGAACATAAATTTTTGGTCTTTCTTGCATGCTACTGAAAATTTCTATGCATGCCACATCGGGCACGCATGCCACACACTGTAGGTTGCCGACTGACTGACTCCTGTCTTAGAACTTAACTGTAGCAGGTCTGTAAAATTCAGTATGCCATATCCGAGGTACATTATATCCAATACCGTTCAATACGGTAGTGCATCACACTGCGCCATCCATTGCAGTACTTTATAACCAATAACCAAGCATACATTATAACCGAGTCCGTTATAACAAAGCTCTAGGGTATAGCCAAGATAATTGGAGGAATTTGTGTGCATCTTGACAATACACAGCAGAGAACTGAACCCATGATCTCTCTCTGCTTCCACAGCTCATTGGTTAATCACAAACAACTTCAAGGCTCACATAGCACATAATGGCCGTCAATTATCGTTAATTACCACTGATTAATGATGTAATAAAATACCAAAATATGACACTCTTTCAGCCGTCAGTCCACAGTGCGGATGCAATATTCTGCTGGAAAAAGCTGAAAAATAAAGTGAGTCCATCTCAGGCGAACAAACCTCACTGAGAGGAAGCATATACTGAACGCTGAATGGATAAGTGCGCAACTGTCCCTGGTAATCGTCAATCACGTTGAACTGATGAACAACGGCCTGGTCACTTGATGACCAAATCAACACGGCTCCATCTAGTGAACCACTTGCAAAACTTGAATCTAAATAAAAGTGAACAAAAGGCAACAAGCATTTATTAGCCCAATTCACTATCCACTGGACCAGACTACACCACTGGACTGGACTAAACCAATGGACCAGACTATCCACTGGACCAGACCACACCAAAGGACCAGATTATATCAATGGACCAGACTACACCAACAAACTCCTACAAAGAGCAAATTGTTAGCACTAGTCTGATTATAATAAAATCTTGGAGTTCTGATTGCAGAATGAGAATACCTGATATATAATTATGTATAAAGGAAGAAAGGTCAAAAACCAGCTTAAAATATTTTAACAAATGGTCTTTAAATCTGTTCATTGATAATAAGAGTATCCGAAACAATCTCTATGGTCACTGATCTATGCCCACCAGCAAGAAATCTCCTTCTGCCATTGGCATCTATTAATAGACAACAATGGTTTCTATGGTTTCTGCCCACCAGTGGGCGGAGCAACCGGACCTTGTTGGTAAACACTGGATACCCCTATTTCTGAATTTTTGCCATATGGCTTGAGAATTTGGTTTTTGGAATTCGATCCAATGCAAAAATCAAGCTGGCTGTAAAATATTTTACATAAAAAATTAATATCTGAAGCAGAAATCTTAATATCTGAGTTTTATTCAAGGTCAAAATGCATGTTCTTAAAACACACTCAAGAAGTCAATACAGCATGTAGACAGTGTATTGTTGTCACCATTAGAGCCTTGTCTTGGACTACACCAGCAAAACTGATGACATCAGAAGACATTCAGCATTTTCAAATGACCATTATTGGCACAAAGTCGTGAAAGCTTAATTCGTCACAAAATAGATCATGGGTTTGATGTTTACCACTGAGTTTGACCAGCGAACGAACTGACTCTCGATGAAATTCAACTCGCTTCAGAAGCCTCAGTCGAGGATCCTCGGCCAATCTGCACTTATAGAAAACTACAACAATACAAAGACAAGAACCTAAAGTAATGATGAAAATAAATATATTTAGAGTTTACTTCAACCAAAGAACAGATTTTAATGCTTGAAAACCATTGTTAACATCA
This sequence comes from Metaphire vulgaris, assembly GCA_018105865.1. Lineage (NCBI taxonomy): Eukaryota > Metazoa > Annelida > Clitellata > Crassiclitellata > Megascolecidae > Metaphire > Metaphire vulgaris. The sequence continues at coordinate 11,633,652 of CM030866.1, read as the reverse complement.
GTTGTCTGATATAACTGAATCATAATGCCAAAAAAATTACAACATATTTCAAAATATTTAAATGTCTAAAACGCAAATATAACCTATCTGTGTATCAGCAGCTGCGATTAACATGTCATCTTTCAACGACAACAGGAATTGAATATCTGCAAAAGAAATGAACTTAGTAAAAAGTCATTAAATTATGTTCAACTTGCAATGTTACTTGTTTCCGTTGGTCATTTCAATTTAATTAACAGGTTAAAAATGCTGACAGTAAAAAATATTTCACTGACATACCATCGGGCGTGTCAGCAGAAATCATATCCAAGAGACCGTCCTCCACGCTCCATAGACAGAGTTTCTCACCAGCCAAACAAAACAATCCAACGCCTTGACTGAGAGATACAATACACTACAACACAACAAAAGCCATTTGAAAATCCACTGTATAACATACAACATTAGAACATAATCAACGTACATGCATTTAGGGTCCACATCGCTTCGACACAAACGATTCAACACACACGATTTCACACCGAGACTTTTCGACCCCATACTATTCTATGCCGGTTCAGTTTGCCGCTAGCATGCTAGAAAGCATTTGGTAATTAATCGTACAGTTGGAGAGATATTATTTGGAATGGCGCATAATTTTCAGATGGACTGACATCTTAACTCCTTACTGCTCTAAAGGTAACCTTTAAACTTCCGTTGTAATAAAGGATCAATATATTTGTTTTCAAATTCAAGACCTTCTCTGTTTTTCGTCATTTCAAATTATTCCATGCATTCATAGTTAGGTCTCTATAATCTACCACTGTGAGCTAGCGTCAAACTGAACCAGCATTGAATAATACGGGGTCATGTTTTAATGAAGAGCAATTTCACTGAAGTTAATGAATGCACCTGCAAATTTAAATTAACCAATGCACCCACAAAATTTAAATTTTACCAGAACTACGGTATGTCACACAAAGAATTAGTTGAGGCTGCATATACAGTAACTGAGTAGTAAGTATTAAGTGACTGCTGGTAACTTTAGTAAGTAGTAAGTTATGGTCATTCTAATCCTGTGCAGTAATATTCGCTTCGGAACTTGATCCGAATCCGGCGAATGTTGACCCAAAATATCCGGATTTGGTGAAAAATACCAATCCAGTGGTTCCCCTAAGATAATTTCAAAGGAAAAGTGCATCATAAGAGATAATAAATCGTAACCTTTGTTGTACTATTTTGCTCCGTGAATTTCCTCAACAGAGAACCAGTTTCCACATCCCACATCTTAGGATATTTTAAGTAAAACATATTTACAGTCAAAAACATAAATGACAGTATATGAGCTCAACCATGGCATAACTAAGTTAATCTTGCATTACTAATCAAGTTCAACATACTTCCCTTAGCATACAAAGAGCTTCAAAAACAAGATACACAGACCAGAAATGGCAGAAATATTCTCAAAAGTTAAATAAAGTTTCGTTCAGAGATGATAGAAACTGAGAAAGTGTAAGTTGAGCAAAAAATGAGCCTTTCGAAAAATGTGGCTTTCAATACTTCCAAAACCAGTCATAAGTAGGGACAATTAAATTCGTCAAAATGGTGAATGTTGAACAGAAATGAGAAACTTGACTCAGCCATTTGATTTGCAGCTTTCTGAAGTATAAACAGTTGTAAAAAAGTTGTCTTCACAAGTTTGTTTTGCACCTTAATGAACACCAATGCATTGACCTGACTTAAACTCTGATAAAATATAATACAAATTAAGTGTTCAACATCCTTTCAACTGCTATGCTACGTTGGTACATACTTACTGATAACTGAGGAGTTGAGACTGCTCTAGCAGTCAATTATTATAATAATGGCACTATAGAAGTTTATGCTTGATTGAGTTTGGTGACGGCAAAAATTTTTGGCTAAAACTCCAGAATAAACCTATGTAAATAAAACTGCTTCATGGAATTTGAAAAAAATACATTATAGAATTAACAAACCATTACACGGCAGAATTTCTTTTAATCCCCCACATCAAATATCTTCAGTCAAATACTAACACTGAGACTATCAAATATCTGCATGTAAAGATATTCATATAAAAAACTGTAATGGATGAAACCTTGAACCCTTAAATACCAAAGCCAAACCAAATAATATTTTTCACAATCTGAATTGAGTCAACTGCAACAACTGGGTCTCACATAACTTCATATTTCAGCAAAATCACAACTGATGTCTGCAGTTTCAGTCAATGTTCAGATAACTAAATTGAACAAAATACAAAACCAAATGACAATCTGACAGAAACCAAAGGATACACAAACGAGTCTGTCAGATGACGCGGTCAAAAGGAAATATCTGACTAAATCGTTGACTGAATAAGGAATCTGACAAATGCAGGTTATGGGGTCGACTGTGACCTCTCAAAATATGCAACAGAGAACCAGTCTACAAAACAAGCAAAAAAAAGCATCATCATCATCGATTCATCATCATCATCATCATCATTGTTGCAGTTTCATTGTTGTTACAGTGATCATCATTTTTATTTTATATAATTACTATTTTTATGGCCTAATCAAATACTTCATTTTCATCACTAAACCACGAATGAGTGCATTTTAAGGTAATGTCTTCTAGTCAGTTGCAATTGCTATGCAAAGAACCAGACAAAGACAAACCTCTACATCCCAGACAATAGCAAGTCCATCATCACCAGCAGAACAACATCTAAAGACAATATGCCACTTTATATCCAAACTTAACTCAATATAAATTCAAACACAAATTTAAAACATAAGCCATATCCATCATGAAACATTAAAACCAGACTTCTGAGTTAAACTTGCTAACAAAAGAAATATTCTTTCTTCTCACCACAACAGTTTTTATCACACAAAATGTGTGCCACATTTTGAAATGATGGATTTTTATTTAGAGAGATGGCAAATGGATGGAAATGCAGAAAAATATAGCTCCAAAAAAATCACATAACCTAGGAATAATTATATTTCTCCCGTACTGTTACCGCCCTGTTTTCATACATAGATGAAAAAGAGAAAAGGATACAGAATTTGAAAAGTAAATGATAAAATTACTAAAATGATATGTATAACTTCTTGCCTTCTAGAATCTATGCGAATCATATGTCTCACAATGTCAGTGTGTTGGGAGAGAATCTGAATCTCACTGAAAAGGCTTGTGAACTTCAGTGTCATCTAATAAACGAAATGCCAAAATGAAGCTCAAAATCAAATGACAGAAACAATCGACAGCTACACTCACAATTCATTTACACATGCTGCAGTAGCACAAATGTCACATAACTAGTGAATAATGCTAACCACAGTCTCTGAGCAACACATATTCTAAGCAAATGTGCTCAACTCTCTGCTCACAAGCCCTGTGCGTGCTACAGTGGTTCTAATACAGGACAGAACACCTCCAAACTCAGTTAATAATAATAATAATAATAATAATAATAATAATTTTATTTTTAATTCCATTTCATCCAAATTCTTCTTATTCCTCTTCTTATATTATTATTATTATTATTATTATTATTATTATTATTATTATTATTATTATTATTATTATTGGTATGGCTTTGTAAAGCACTGTGACTGCCTGCTCTCAAGATGATCATGATTATTAGTAAATTAGTAATGAACTTCTAGAGAGCCATTTTGAAAAAGAACTTGGCATCAGCCAATGGTTGCTCAAAAGTAAAATCTTAATCCCCTGGATGTTCAAATCCAAGAAATCAATGTAATTTTCTGGTCCCAGTTATGGCAAGTAGGCAGTAGAAAACAAGTACGTTTTGAATCTTGACTAAAATTTTGTAAGAGGTCCAGCGGAGCGGACCAATGCTGGGAGTGAATTCCATATTCGTGGCCTGGTCACCGAAAATACCCTGTTACCAAGAGTAGTGCGAAACTGCAGCATCCTCAGAGTTACTGCATCCAGAGACCTGGCTGACCATTGAGCGCTCGTGAATAAGCTGGTGCACTGCGCCAAGCTTACAGGCAGCACTATAGAAATGTCATGCTTACTTACTTAAGAGTGAAGTGATAGCATTTCGGAGTCTTTGTTATGGCTCGAGCTAGAAAGTTTTGCATTCTTTGAAGATGTTGAAGAGAGGATTTAGAGATACATGCAAAGAGAGAGTGACAATAGTCCAACTGTCCAGGCAACTGGATGTTGGCGCATTGGTGAGTCAAATAAGTAATAAGTACATTAGAAGGAACAAGGTGCCTGACTTTGCAAAGATCATGAATATTATGATGAGAAGACCTGCTTACAGCATCAATACATTTGTCAAATGAGAGATTGGAGTTGAAGGTAATGCCAAGATTTCAAGTAGACTCAGATATTTAAATGTCAGATTTTCCAAAAAGAATGAAAACAGATAATTGAATCTTTAGCAGCAATGGTGTTCTCAACGGTAGAAATACGGTCTTGACATATTGAGAAGTAATTTCTTGTCAGACATCAATAATCAATCAATAACAAATATTTTGACTTAGATAGATAGATAGATAGATAGATAGATAGATAGATAGATAGATAAATAGATAGATAAACATTTATTGGACCAGTAGATAGATAGAAATATAACATTTAAAAGAACCACCAAATGAATTTAAATATGACCTGCACCCAAATATAACAATAAAAAGTAATCATGTTCCAAAGGACTATTGAACAATTTAAATACAGTGATCCTGCAATCCATACCGCTTAATCGCATGTCTTTATAACTATTCAATCAGACATCCAGGCTATGTAACTATTGAACAATTTAAATATACTAGATCAATACAACAGTGAACTATTATTTATACAAGGCTTAGGTGTTAGTAAGCATGCATTTCCAGGCAGATTTGGTTGCGATTTTCAGGGAGTGGGTGGGAACAGGATGAACAGTTACAGAATGTTACAAATTTAGCAAAGCAGTGATTGTCTAATTTCTTTCTCAAGGAGCTTATGGTTTGTGCTTTTACAATTTCATCACTTAGATTATTCCACGTATTGATGATCCTATTGGAGAAAAATTTTTCTAGGGTCTATGGGAAGATGATTTGTGGAGTTTAAGGCAAAGTCCTCAGGTAGCAGGGTAAGGGGAGTAGGAAAAAGCAATGTAGATCAGTTTCGTACATCTTGTTGAGTATTTTATAGTGTTCAGTAAGATCAATTTTTAGTCTGCGAAGTTCCAGTGACTCAATATCAAGCATGTTAAGTCGTTGCTGGTATGGAATATTGTGAAATACTCGTAGGCGTTTGGTGGTTTCTTTGTACTTAGATTAAAATAATAAATATATTATGAAAATTGAATCAATTTTTCAGCATCTCCCGTTAAATACTGCAATTATTTATAGCATGAATGCACGAGAAAATAAACGGCGCTATAACATGCATAACTATTATCAATTTAAAGTGCGACATAAAGTTACAAAGGTAATAAATTCAAACGCTTACTTTAGGGGGAATATGGCAGAGTGGGTTATGCGTTGGAGCGGTAGGTTTACGGAGCGAGGTTCAAGCCCCGTTAACGCCCCTAGTGGTTTTCACACAGACAGCAATCATTATAATATAATGCCTCCTAAGAATAATGCCTCCTAAGCCACATTAAATCAATCACGCTATAGTTTGAGTCAGATATTGAATCTTGTGCTTTTAAACTACGCCTCCAATTAAATTGTCGTTTTCACAACGTAACCTCTCAGAGATTAAAACGTATCAAATATCTAAACGAAATTTTTTTGTTAAATTAAACTTCTAAGGAGCTATTACAGATCATCGCTACATAAATGCCTACCTACCAGGAGTCCAGGACAGCCTCTCAGTAAGTAAGTATCGTTTAGAAATTTAACAAAGCTCTATCAGAAGTCTATAAGACGTCTTATAGACTCCATCAGTACTTTAGATTCGCAGTTAGTGGGGTGTGATGTTGTCTTTAGATTCGCAGTTAGTGGGGTGTGATAGCCAAAGAACTTCACATCTGGCAAGTTGCCAAGTTGCAACCAACGCGCCCCTTTGGATTCAGATGGTACATATGGGTCTTGTCCTGTCTTGTCTTTAACCGTCTTCGCTCCGAAGATTGGCTGCATTGTGGTCTTGTGGACAGTGGCGGCTCTAGGATTTGGCAAGTGGGGGGCCGTTGGGGGCAACTTCTAATCTTGGGGCCAACCATTTGTTGCTTAATGTATGCAGGCCCTCCGAGAGGGGGGCAGGGGGCAACTGCACAGGGCCCGGCGGGCTGGAGGGGGCCCGGGCCGATGATGAATATGTATAATTAACAATAAACGAATAATAACACTAAAGAATGGTTAAAATGTCAGTTCAGCAGAGGGTCTTGCGAGCACAAGGGGGCCTGGACACAGTCTTGATCTCGCCAAGAAATTATGACGAACGAAATGATGAAAAGGGCCCGTCGGCCATTCTGTCTGCACAGGGGCCCGGAATTTCTCTCGGAGGGCCTGAATGTATGTAGCATTAAGTATAGGGTCCCAACTTGTCAATAGGGGCACTACCTTCTTCCAAGTGTTACGGTCTTCTGTTGTTCTTGTCGCCTGATTTATAATGAGTCCTGTCCATTCTGTTATGTTGTCTTCCCACTTTTTTCTTGGTCTGCCTCTTTTTCATGATCCTGGCATATTGCATCGTATTATTTCTTTCTCTAGACATCCCTGCTTTGTTTGCAAAATATGTCCCCAGTACCGGTAATTAATTCAGTTTTCTTTTCTCTAGTTTCCAATAGGGTTCTTTGCACCCCTGCATGCTTTATCCAATACCCATTCATTCGTTTTCTTTGCTGTCCAAGAAGCTCTCATTATTTTAGTGGCCTTAAATGTCCTTTCATTTCAAATGCTTGTAGCGCACAGAGGCATCTTCTTTTCGGCATTATTGTCCAGCTTTCAACTGACAAGCAAAAAGGTCCTCACATCGTTTTCGGCGCCCCTCAACTCTCTCTCTCTCTCTTCATAAGTGCTGACCAAAAAAAGGTCCTCGCAAGTGTTTCTTCTACTTTATTGTGTATTTCACCCATATCCAGTGAATCAGTGATCTCCCCTAGATCAGGCGCGCCTCAGTCAGGGGCGCCCACAGATGGGGGGAGAGGAAGCAAATGCTTCCTTAAAAAGTTAGGGGAGAAATTCTCCCCCGAGTTTTGGTATCACGTTATAGTAGCCAGTGTTTATTCTAGGCCTTCTCTGGGGAGAATTCCCCTCCCCCCAAAGTTTTAAAATTCCTCACCCCAAAAAAAAAATTTAAAATGTTGCATGGGGATGGAAATTTCCTCCCAAAAGTGTGACGACAGGGGCTTTTTTTTTTGTAGGGGAAAATGTAAGGATGACTTTTTTGCTTGACAGGGCATTTGAGAAGGGTAAAAAATATTAGGGAGGTTGGAAGGATGACCATTTTTGCTTTTCACCACATTTTAAAAGATAACCTTTTTTGGCTTGTCAAGGTTTTTGGAGACTCAGACCTTGTCCCCCCCCGCCCCCAATGTCAAGGTGGCTAGAATAAACACTGATAGTAGCATATTAATTCGATAAATGCCTGTGAAATTACTGCAGTGCCACTTTGTAACTTCATACACTCAGTTCAAGTACAAGTACCTTATTGATAGGCATTCATACAATTTTATTACAAATGGCACTTTTAGATACAGTCATTCTTGTGATGCAGAGTGTAAACTTCAGGTGAACCTACTGGTTTGTTATAAATTCATTTTAAAGTTGCATACGTGACATGTTGATGTTCACATAGAATGCCTCAACAGCAAAAGTCATTATTCAAATATTAGATGTCTGGATATATGGCCGTATCTCAAAAACTAGAGCTGATAGAGAAAATCTAATGCCATATTTAGAATCAGTACCTAAATATACCAAGAAACAGGTCTAACTTTTAAGGCACCAGGCAAAAAAATTTTTTTGCCCTGTGTATAATGCAATGACCTTGTAGTGTTTCCATCTAATATCATTTCTAAAATTTAAAACAAAAATAAATAAAACTAATAAAAACTAATAATAAGGCAATTTATTTTCATCTTATTCACTGTATTTCAGTGTGAATACAATAACAAAAGCATTATTGAAACACCAAATGTTATGATTGTGCAATTGTTATTAATTACCTTAATGTCAATATTCTCATGCAGATGCCCTTAATGAATATTCATCGTTCATCCAATACACAAATATTTATGCTAACAAATACGCCAGTTCAAGTAGATCATACCAAAATTATTCATAGAATTTGCGTCATCTTACAAGATCAGATCATGGATTAATTATATGCCATAACTACAAGACCAAAGATTTATTAAATGTCATATTAGTGATCATAGCAAAGATCATAGAAGTGACTTTTGCACAAAGAAGTGATTGATTTTACTTGTAAGGGGAACAGCACTTGGACAATATATTTCGAAAACATAATTTGAATTTGCTTATTACTTATAAAGCCAAATCAAAGCAATGTTTAGTCCAAATTCTTTTTGTGTTTGTGCTTAATTAACCCCTTTACCGGCCATTTAATTGTAACTCAATGCAAAATGGACATATACAGTATGTGCGTCACGGCCGGTAAAGGGGTCGCTTCCATAGGTGTAAACTTCTACTAGGCCTCTAAGCTTGAGCCCCTCACTTTTTGAGAGGCAAACATAGGGAAGAGGTAATGTATATGGGTTGGGCCCCCACTTTTTCACTGAAGTTTACTACTGTTAATGTTTGCACACTATCATATGGATAAGCCAATAGATTATGCAATTTATATGATAACAAGACGCAACTAACATAACAATATAATACCCGCTTCTTTACAATCATATTCAAAACAATTTGTGACTCTGGAACTATTCTAATCATGAGAAGAGGCTTTAGTAAATCATTGGAACTGAAATAGCAAAATTATGACACCATTGAGCATGAAACAATGCCTGACCATAGAATCAAAATAGTTAAAACAATATTAGTCCATCATTATAGAATATCGCTGACATTACGCATTCATCGTATATTCAAGAGTAAATAAGAATCATTGTAACTGAACTGCCCAAGTAATTATATGCAAAGACATCAAAGTTTATATACAGGAATACTTAAAACATTTAATATAGTCAATACTATTACGATGATAGGCATATTTTGATTATAAAATAATTAATCAATGAAATTGAAATCAATGCTAAGGACCAAAAAGAATGCAATATCACTTTAATATAAAGTGGTTTAAAAGGTTTAAGCTCGCATGGAAAGCAAGTTTTATTACCCTTTAAATTGACGGATGCGCACATCAAGTTTGAATAAAATATTAAATCACACACAAGTGTCCAATTAAATTTTTCTTAAATGGGTTAAAAATAAATCACAAAAATTCTACCAATGCAAGCCAGCAGCTTTTGTCATAAGCTCTGTAACCAATGTTAAATATTTTAATTAGGGCTGCAGAATATAAAGATTAATAAATCGATTAATCGTTAATTTATTTTAATGATTAATTTGTTCATTAACGATTAATCTATGTTTTTTCACCCATCACTAACAAACGCACCGAAAGTCTGATAATAATGACATCATTGTTTACAATATGGTGACAAAGAGTAATCGAGTTATTACCGGTAAATACAAACCTATATCAGGTCGATCAAATGAGCATTTTGGATTTAAAGCGTTAATATGCTCATGTGCATGTGTGCGTAGTTAGTTATCCGACGACATTTGAGCAAGAAAACTCTTATGCTATTTACTCTTTTTAAACTGAATTTTATGTGAAATATCACATTCTGTCAATAACTAAGTATAGAAGTTTTTTAATTTAATCAGAATTGGCTATTAATTAATTGCTAATTTCTCACAAGTTAACTATTAAAATTAAACTAATCGTTACCAGCCCTAATACAGTATTTTTAATATACAAGGTTTCACTCTGCTAATGCACTTATTGTATACTTATTTAATAATTTCGATATTAGCACTCTGTATTTTAATTATGTGTCAAAACCATTCTTTGTTGTACATCACAAAACCAAAAGGTCAGTGAAGTTTTGAGTTAAACAGATATTGCAACTATTGTAAGGACAGTGCACGGCTGCATCTATCATCTTTCTTACCACAAGACAAGATACTGTCATTAACAGACATTACCTTAGACAAAAAGTCATAGGAAAGAAGAAACTATATTCTCTCTTCTTGTTGTACTTTTGTACTTTCAACATCACCATTTTCATTCCAATTGAGTGAATGCTTTTATGATTTGGCATATAATGCTACATCATACATAAATTCAAGAATTTTCAACAATTTCCAAAATTTTTCAAAGGATTTTTAACAAGGTTCATAACAACATGGCCTATGCTACTTTTCACAGTAATGTGCATTTTGTCACAGAATAATATTTCTTCTGTTATTTCAGTATTTTCTCACAAATGCTCCTGCTATATCAATCTGGGAAAGAGTTCATTTACATTAAGACATCAGCCATAGTATATGGCAAAAACATTAAGTAAGTAATTTCAAATAAACATAATGGTCTCTGAACAAATAAAACTGTATATAGTTCAATGCAAAAAATTATGAAGAAAATACTCTTAACTGATGTCAAACAAAGAGTCATCAATACGTGATATCCATGTACAATGTCGGGTGCCTGCCTTCCCATAGTTATTGCTCACAGTCAGACGTTAAAGTAGCTGATACCTCACAGCTCTAGAACTGAATGAGCAGCTAAACAATATCTACCAGATGGAGCATTTGTCCTTTGGATTCATCCTGCTGCCAGCCTTGCACTGATATGCCTCTGCAAAGTCTTCAGAATTCGACAAAGCGCCGATAACTCTACGTAAAAATTTGCACAAAGAATTACAAAAGATCACAGAATTTCATCACATCACAGTCTGTCATTAATCTGGTTTTTAGACAAAGAAATTAATCAGAGATTGGAAAATAACATAACCCAACTCGAACAAACCAAACTAGAACCGTGTCTTTAGTGGGCACCAAAGAAAACCTAGAGTGCTCGTGAATAAGCTGGTGCACTGCGTCAAGCGTTCAGACAGCGGTATAGAAATTTTGTTTTACTTACTTACCTAAGACCAAATAGTTTTCAAAGATTTTGAACCAAACTGTTACTGCAGCAAAACTAAACCAAACCAAAGTTCAAAGCGTAGAGTTAAGTCACAATTTTAAATGATTTATTTTCATTTGTGTAGAATTTGTAGCAATCATATAACCAGTAACCACAAATGTTTTGGTAATACTTAACCAAAAGCCTACCGGTAAAATTCTAATAACCATAAGCTATAATCCTATTATTGCAGCAATGACAGTGTCCAATTAACAGATGTTGGTTACAACAAAGGCATTTTCATCACGATATTCATTCTGATGTTATAAAAGATGATATACATCAGGGCATCACATGAGTAATTATTACTGTAAATCTGTATGGGGACTGTATGGCCCCTCAGAAGTGACTCTGTCTTTATCTTGTATTATTATTATTAATATTATTATTATTATTATTATTATTTATTATTGCATGGTTGTTAACGCACATTAAGTCATCCACCAAGTGAAGCTACATTGGCTTCGCATCCCGGAGCGTGTTGCCTACAAGAGGTGCATCCTCACGTTCCGCGCCCTTATTATTCCAGCTTTACTACCTGGCGTCGTTGGTCCTAAGACCATGGTCTGTCTGCAACTGAGGTCCAGTCGAGACGTCAGACTGGTCGTTCCTCCTCCGTCTCAAACGGCAAAATTCGGCGAGAGGTCGTTCATCTTTGGAATGCATTACCCGGCCATGTGACTAGAAATCTCGAATCGTTCGCAAGGAAACTTAAAACTCATTTCTTGAGACTATCAGATTAGTGTAAAGCGCTCTAGCCTTTGACTTTTTAGTTCATGTTTTTGCGCTATATAAATTGACTTTTTAACCTAACCTAAGTGAAGACTCATGTGTCCTGACCTAAACAGTGTAGGCCAAACTGCAGAGTACAGTTTTCAGTCGGCGTTTAAAAACATAGTTGAAACAGAGGGCAATGAAGATAGGTTGCGAGTAGTTTTGTGTTTTGTGGAAATATAACCAACTCTCTGTAATTTCTGCTTCAAATGTTCTTGAACCTAAACAATTTCATCTCATTTGGTTTTTCTAAATGGTGCAAAAGATGAATAAATCTTAGAACTATATTTGAAAATTAAGCAGAAAATATGGCTATCTTCTCACTTAAAAGATAAACATTTTCCACCACTTTTCCCTGTTCCATGAAAATTCTAGAACATATTAAGATACTCCCTGTCAATTTTAAAACATCATGACACTGGATTTCAAATGAAAACTAGACAAGATAATGACAGAGCAGGTCCTATATAAATGCTTAGCCAAATTACACACTTTTAACAGTACCACACTACGTATTTCAAGTGACCTCTAGATACCTGAATTTGCCTGGACTGTGTCGACCCATTCGGATAGTTTGCATGTAGTATTCTGGACGAGCGGTTCCACACCAAATCTAAAATCAATTCAACAGGAGTCACTCATAATTAATAGCATATGAACACGAGCCTGTAGTATGTGTGCTGGGATGAGTGCCTGGGTCCCGAATGCAGATGCCTGAGTACAAGTACAGAGTACCACAAGCCTAGCATGTAATCCATTATTTGAGCATTGATGATGCTACACTTCATTATTCATGCCAAATACTCAAGTCTCATTACTATCAACTTTGCTTATTAATGAGTAATATAAATGGTCTTTTGAATGTGCAACAATGGTCATAATTGTCTGCATTGACAAATGCATTGCTCCAAATTAAGATTACGCGTAAAGACACCTTTTACCCTAAACATCCGCTTGTCAAACTGTCACAAATGCTTTCCTTATTCCTGATTTGAAGTTTAATTTAATCCCTTGACTGCAACATGAAAATGTATTCACTGATGCTAGATTACCCTACTTACATTCGGGCACAGAACTTGCCAGACATCACTGAGGTCACGTGATTTCCAGCCAGAGGCATCACCGCTCAGTTAAAGAGATCAAAGCACATTCTAAAGCGAGACAAAATTTGGCTGAATGGCGGTAATTTCTGCAATAATTTACATCAGTGACATCTTACCTGAGCAAAATTCAAAAAGAACAGCTGCTTTTGCGAAAGCGATAGTCCTGGAAGACGACCTTCCTTCGCGTTTGTCCTCTCCACCCAACGATTATAAGCCTAGTTTAAAGTGCAATTACATTTGTTACGTTTTGTAGGCCATTTCAAAATTAATGATATTAAGGGATCAAAATTAATAAAATAAAATAAAAAAAATAATAAAATAATCCAAATTTAATTTTCAGATAAAAATCTCTAACTGGAGCATTTTACTGTTGGTAAATCAGTTTTAAATGCATTATGTGACATTAAGCTCACAGCACCCACAATCCACATAACGTTTTCAAGGACCCCACCCACCCTCCAGCATTACATAATTATGCAATAGCCCCTTCTAACATAATAAGATATATAACAAGGTTTAACATAGTTCAGGAGAGTCTGCCTTGTGTGAGAACCACTATGTTTTACCCATCCAATCTAGTATTCTATAGTACTGAGGTTTATTTAGAAACCATCCACACTAGTAGCCATTACTATCTTCTCGTCCAATTCGTTTCATCTGTCTATTCTATTCTATTCTATTCTGCATGACGATTTATATAGCGCAGTAACATAGCGAGGGCCAAAGTCAAGAGCGCTTGAGTCCACTATACTCTCACACTAAAAAAAATTCTGTTTGTATCTCCCAACCTGTTTCTTAAACAGCTTCATTCGTCCTCTGGTTCCATCATACCGTTTTGTTGTAAAAAACCTTTCTCCTGGCACTTCCACTTTGTATGTTAGTATTTTGTACATCTCAATTATTTTTTTGTCTGCCTTAACATTTTGAAGTTTACATCTTTAAAGATACATAATAATCTGAACACATCTCTGGCCTGCAGATATAGAATCAGCCCACAGTCTCATAATAAGACAAAATGCAAAGCCAATAATAAGTAAGTAAATAGTAAGCCACAAGAAATCAATTCAATAAGTAGAATCAATACAAACTCTAAAGGCCTGCTTCAAGCCACCATTGTCGGCAATGTTTTCACCTTGAGTCTGTTTACCATTAAGCTGTCAACGCACAAAAGAAACAATGACTGGAAGCTGACTGAAGTCACAAAAGAAGGAGCTACTTTTTAGGGAAAAACAAAGAAAGCGGAATTATGCATAAAAACTTATTTTATAAATGGATCGATAATATATAACAGGATGCAAATAACACAGCATCCATTAGACATAATCCAAACAGTCATTGAAAGGAAACTCCGACTATTTGGCCATATCAGAAGAATGAATAATGAAAGGCCGATAAAAAGGATCATACTCAGAGTAATGGAAGGCAAAACCATTAGAGGAAGACCACGGAAAGAATGGATAGACAACAACATTAAAGAATGGTGCAACATGGACATAATATATGAAGCCTACAAAGCCACACAAGACAGAGACAAATGGAGGAGATGAACTCAAATTGCAACAGACACCAACAGGTATTGCGCCCAAGGAGAAGAATGAATGAATGAAATTACAGAAGATAAAGAGTGGAGAAGTATCATTTGACATCACTCTGTCACTCCTAGATGATGGAAAAAAGATAGGTAACTGCACATTACATTCAAGAGGGCATTTTATACAAGTTACAGTATTTATTAGTAAGTATGTACGACAGTTTCCTAGTTTCTAGTTAAGAGAAAGATGAGTATTGCTTAAGCAAATGAGTGTTCATACGTTCAATCCAACTTCTTTGACCGTATAGTTGTTGTACTGTTCAATGATGCAACGTGCCTTGTCTTTGAATCTATTGATGACACTGTCCGACCACCATTGCTTCAGATTTCCGTCTTTGTCATACTGCCTTCCTAAGTCATGAATATTCATTACACTCGTCTGAATATTACAATATGCTATTACAATTTATACATACATAAATTACATCTTCAGTTATAGAAGTGCAATTAAAGGTTCCAATGCAACAATGTAATTGTTATTCTTCATATAAATAAAGTTACAAGCTGCAATTACAAATTTAATGATGGAATTGAAGAAGCAATAAAAAATGTATATATGTTACAGTCAAAGTGTGAAATCAGGGAATGTTGACATTGCCTGAAATTTTTAGGAAATGTCGACATAAGCCGTTTCACTCGGGCAATGTCGACATTGACTGAAATTGTTAGGCATTGTTTAACGATGCCTGAAATTTGCCCAGATTTTCTACACACTTTGCCTGAAATCTTTATCCGTGATGGAATAGCAGCAGGTAAATGTCGGCATATGTCGACATTGCCTAAAAGTTTCAGGCAATGTCAACATTTCCTGATTTCACACTTTGACTGTAACATATACGTGTGTGTGTGTGTGTGTTGTTAATGCTGTAGAACTGTTTTCTATGACTGCTTGTTCCTTTATTTCATTTGAACTTAATAAAGTTTTTGGCAGTTATTAATGTTTCAGAACTGTTTTATATTACTGCTTGCAATGTTTAAAGGGCTATCCATATAGTATGTGCACAAAAAGTATTATTTCAACCCCCTCCCCCTGTTGCACACTGTACATTTTGGTTAACCCCCCTATGCGTATGTACAAATTAGCAAACCCCCCGCACAGTGAAAATTAATTATTAGCCATAGCCAAACAGCATTTCCTTGCTATTAAATTAAAGGTTTTTAACAGTGATGGGCGAAAGTTAACTAAAAATTAGTTAACTTTTAGTTAAACTAATTTTTTTTAGTTATATCAAAAGTTAAACTGGTTGGGTAAAAGTTTAGTTAAGGCATAAGTTAAACTGAAATTTTTTTAGTTAACTGGCCAATAGTTAAACTTGAGTTATTCAGATTCTATGTCACTTTCAGCACAGTCTAAGTCACGCGTAGGCTCTACTTTTTCATGTCAACCGCATAATTACTAGTTTCAATTATGAATTATTATTATTATTACCGTTATTGTTATTATTATAATTATTGTTAAAATTGTGCTATATGAAATTATAGTCGTAAATCGTGTTCGTTGCAGCTTGTAGCCTAGTTTTGCTAGCTCAGTAGCTCATGTCAAAGTCAAAAAGTTAAAGTAATAAGTTAAACTGCTTTTAATTAGTTATCAGTTAAAGTTAAACTACTACAGTGAAAAGTTAGTTACTTAAAAAGTTAAACTGCTTGATTGCAAAAAAAAGTTTAGTTAAAGTTTAACTAAAAAAAATTAGTTAGTGCCCATCACTGGTTTTTAATATTTGAATAACCTTGGGAACAATAGTTGGGACCCTTTGTTTGACCATGAGAAAGTAATTTTGTTCAAATCAAATGTTTGTGTGAATATATCAGCCTTCTATCTATTTATAAATTTGAATGTGCGTACATACAAATTCAGTCGTGACCCCCTCACCTGTACGCTTCCGTATGCAAAATCGCCTAAATCTCAAGCCCCCTCCCCTTCGGTGCGTACGTACTATATGGACGGCCCCTAATTTGCAACTCATTTAATTTTTGTTATGTTACACGTAGCTCCACATACAGTGCTATTCCATCACAGATAAAATTTCAGACAAAGTGTGTAGAAAATCTGAGCAAATTTCAGACATTGTTAAACAATGCCTAACAATTTCAGTCAATGTCGACATTGCCCGAGTGAAACGGCTTATGTTGACATTGCCTAAAAATTTTAGGCAATGTCAACATTCCCTTATTTCACACTTTGACTGTAACATATATATAATTATATATATATATATATATATATATATATATATATATATATATATATATATTACATATGTATGCCAGAAATGCCATTTGAAATTTGTATTTTCTTAAATGAAATTTATGCTGTAGTCTTAGATTAAAGCGCATTTTAAAGCAAACTCTATGTGTGATGAAATTAGAGGCAGATTAAAACCATCCAATATAATTTCCATGCATCACTTAAACAATCTACGTCGTTGGCTTTAGTCATCAACAATTCATGCAGTAAATCAAATTAATCAGAAACAAAACAAATCCTGTAGATCGATAGAAACTACCAGCACGAGGTTTTTTGTTAAAAACTAGCAGATAGTGTTGGAAAAAATCAGCAGAAAACCGACAATTCTCCTTATGTATTAATAAATACCAGGCAACATCTCAAATTATAAACATAGGGAAAAATTTTGACCAGAAAACTAGTAAGCTGAATAGAGCTCTGGTAAAAACAATGGCGATGGTAACACAAAGCATTCAATGAGTACTGTCCAATTACCAGAAAAGACAACTAAAGCAGAATCTTACACTTGGCTATAGCTATTTCAAATATAGACTGCGCTCCTAAGAATAAACAGCTACTGCGGTACTACATTCGAAAGCAATAAATAAATTCAAAAGATTTTACTTATTTGTTCATGCAACTGGTATGCTATGCTAATGATGACAGATTATTATGTTTTTTCAATATAAAAGCAGTCTAGCAAAGCATTTCCATATTTAAATAGCAATTGCTAGAAATTAAAAAGAAATATTATGATAATAAATAATAAATCGAATAACTAGTCAAATGCCTGAAATGTTTCATATGTTGCTATTTTTATGTCTTTACTTGAAACTTGCAAACAGGATAGATACCACAATTGCTTTCAATGTAATTTCAACTTTACTCAAAAGCCAGAAGCACGTTGTTTGAATTGTGTGCTCTTAAAATGTGTCTTGGAAGAGAACTTCACAAACAAATGGAAAGTATTTATTCAGAACCAAACTCACAAAGCAATAATGAGAAACTGCACTGATGAAAGCTCAACACATGCAAAACAACTGAAATTAAGTAATCATTGTTCAACTTCTATTACCGGGTAGTCATCAAAACAAATATATAAAGATTATACTATTATCACAATAGCTAGTCGTTTTAAAACTCCTTTGACAATCTTTGACAATGACTCCTTTGACTCCTTTGACTCCTTTGACAATGCCAGGACTGGACCAGTCAGACATATCGAATTTTCGGCCGGTCTCAAACCTACCGTTCCTGTCGAAACTGCTGGAACGCCTGGTGAATAGACAACTAGTCACCTATCTCGTCAGGAATGGACTTATGCCGAAGCATCAGTCGGCATATCGAAAAGGTCATTCCACCGAGACGGCCCTGATGAAGATACTCAATGACATTATCGATGCGACGGCCAATGGAGAGCTTTCCCTCCTATGCCTACTAGACTTTTCCGCCGCCTTCGACACGGTGGACCACGACACGCTCTCTCAGCGCCTTGAAATCTCCTTCGGGGTCACTGGCGGAGCCTTGACGTGGCTCCAGGGCTACCTTTCGGGCCGGACACAGTCAGTGGCCTGGGGCGGCTCGATGTCTGCTTCACGGTGTCACGAGCGGTGTGCCACAGGGATCGGCCCTGGGTCCACTCCTGTTCGTGCTCTCTGCGGCAGACGTCGGACGGATCGTCGAATCATCGGGTCTATCGTGGCATGCATACGCCGACGACGGTCAGGTGTATTCCTCCTGCCTTCCGTCGGAGACCGAGCATCTTCTGTCGTGCGTCCGTGAATGCATCACTCGGATAGAGCGTTGGGCCACGGCTAACCGGCTCGCCCTAAACCCGAGCAAGACGGAGCTCATCTGGTTTAGCACTCCAAGGAGGAAGCATCTGATCGATCGTTCGGAGCTTTCTCTGGACGAGGCTAACATCCAGCCATCGACAGAGGTGCGCTTACTCGGAGTGATCTTCGACGAAACGCTGACGTTTGCTGGTCAAGTTGCCAATGTTACCCGTTCGTGCTTCCGACAGCTTCGAATGATCCGAGAGGTTCGTCGGTATATCTCAACGGCAGCCGCGATACAACTGGTTCGAGCCCTCGTCCTTTCACGCGTCGACTATTGTAACGGGATCCTGTTCGGTCTTCCCGATCGTCAGCTCGCTCGCCTGCAGTCGATCATCAACGCCTCAGCCCGGCTGATATTTCGGGTCCGGTGGCATGACCACGTGACCTCGCTACTCAGGGACAAGCTACACTGGTTACGCATCCCGGAGCGCATTGCATTCAAGCGTTGCTGGCTGACGTTCCGGGCACTAAACGATCCCTCTTGTCCGGAATACTTAGCGACCTTGATTCGGAGGACGACTACGAACGACCGACGGCTCCATCTGCGCTCCAGCAGCCGAGCTCACCTGTACGTTCCACCTCCGTCGAAGACACTCAACTTCGGCGAACGTTCTTTTTCCCGAGGAAACCCTCTCCTATGGAATTCATTACCGGCTTCAGTGTCGGCGGCCACTTCATTAGAGGACTTTGCGACCAAATTAAAGACTCACCTATTTAACATCTCGTTCCCATGTTTTTTGTAAAGCGCCTTTGACTTTGGCCCTCGCTATGCTACGGCGCTATATAAATTGTCATGAACAATAACAATAACAATAACAATATAATCCTCTCATAGAAAAGCCTGGCCTCAAGAGAAAGACCTCAATAACTATCGCCCCATCTCAAATATTTCTCTTCTATCAAAACTCACTGAGAAAATTGTGCTTCCTAGACCAGTGGTGGCAAACCTTCTAGGGACTGCATGCCCAAAAATTCATCCAAAGCCCATTTATTTAACACAAAGTGCCAACACTCAAATTAAACCTGAATGCGGAAGCTTTGGTTTAGCAAAACAACTCATAAGTGTTAAAAAAGAAAGCTGTCAATTAAACAAAAAACTTTTTATTTTTTATTAGGAGGTAAAAGATTGGTTTTGCGGAAGTAATAGAACTTTTGCTCTTGTATACTGTTATTAATATTATTATCATCATTATTATCATTATCATTATTATTATTATTGTTGTTGTTGTTATTGTTGTTGTTATTACTTAGACAATTTTTGTAGTGCAGTAGGCATAGCGATGGCCAAAGTCATGAGCGCTTTAACACATGTCACTTATATGCAATATTAAATGTGTCTTTAGATTCTTTGTAAATTATCAGTATGCATACTGATAATTCATCAAAACTTGGCTCACACTTCTTTAAATTGAGAGCAGCACAAGCAGCACACAGGCCATCTATCAGTCTGTTTCTTGTATCACATTTTATAAAATTCAAAGATGAAAGTAGCTGTTCACAAGCATAAGATGATCCAAACAAAGTAAGAATAGCATCCAAAGTGATTTCGTTGATTTAAACTTATTTCCCAGAGAATTCCACACTATAAGGATTTCATATTCATAACTATCACTTGTGCTGTCCACTGTCATCTCTTCTCCCCACACTCTTATCTTCTCAGGTGTTGCATGCATGTCATAGGATTTTCTTTTCCACGTAGAGATTTCTTGAAATTCCAATAACTCCATTTCCAGATTTTCCAAATCTAGCCAGTGTAAGCAAAAGATATCAAGTCCTTCACACTTAGATTTGTCAGGAGAAGTAAGAAAACACAGGGTCATCTCAATCTCATGGAACTGACGAAATCTGCCATAAAATTCTGCTTTGCAGCTGCTACACTGTTCGAAACTTCCATAGAGACTTCCCGATGGCTTGAAGAATTGTGTGCAAATGGTGTAGAATTTTCTAAATGCGCGTGTTTAGATTTTGAAAATATTTTAGCTGCCCACTGGTGAGGTCGCTTTCACTGTCCCTGTGATTATATTGATAAATGAAGCAACAGTTTAATAGATTTTAGTGGGGTGCTGGCAGAGGAGGCTCTGTGTGGGGGGCACTCATGCAATAGGTTGACCACCACTGGTCTAGACTGACAGAGCACCTTTCAAACAACTCACAATATTAAACACCCATCACTGCCATCAGTCTGTCTACACTAAACATCACTCAACAGAAACTGCCCTCGCCTACATTCACAGAAGACTCATAACTGCCATCATCAGTCTTCAACAAGTCACCAGCCTTCACCTCCTGGACCTATCTGCTGCATTTAGACACTATTGTATCATCACAAAACGTTACTTTTCCAACTCTCCATCTGGTTCGGAATATCTGTAAAAGCTTACCATGCCAGGCTGTCATTGCACCTTGCCTATGGCGATTCCAAGATAGACTGCATTCCTAATAAATAACAGGCAGCTACTATGATACTACTTTCAAAGCGCTATACAGATTTAAGAGAGATTTTATTTACTTACTTGCTAAAAATGAATGAGCTTCAATTTTTAAGAGCTGAGCTAAAATATGCCTGTTTACTTTCCAACTGACTGGCCAATTAGGTGCGTCAACAAAAATACCTTTGTCATCAAAGCCGTGAGTTAACTCGTGCCCTATCACCATAGCAATGCCTCCGAAATTGATTGACCTGAGCAAAGAATTAGCAATTACAGAAATACATTCAGTCAACTAACAAGAGATAATGAATAAAAAGAAGAAAAATGGAGAAACATAAAAAATACAACTAAGTCATTAAAATGATAAAAGGAAAAAACTATATAACTAAAGATAAAATCTGAAAAATGAAAGAGGTATAAAAAGACATGAAAACACTCAAAATTCTCCAAAAATAATTTATCAAACAATTGGTATTTTGTAAAGCTTCAATCTGTAAAATCTGTAAAATAAATCTTACTTTAAATTACGTATGTTGCAAAAAGAAGTTTATATAATTTATCAACAAATGCAATCAATTTACAAATTAAGCTTTTGAAATAAGTAAAATTTTTCTTCATACAATTATCTCATCTTGCCAATTTCTACAAAGTTAGAATTACCAAGTGCAACTAGTTATTATTATTATTATTATTATTATTATTATTATTAACTAAATAACAAATTATCAAATGGCATTGTGGCAATAAGGTGTTATGCATAAACTTTACCTATTTTCCTTGTTTATGAGAATTTTGTAAACAAGACCAGTTTTACTTCAATAAAGAACTCTTAATTAATTTCATATTTCTTAAATTTATTAAAATAATAAAGTATAAATTATAAAACAAAAAGCACTATCACCATTTTGTAGCCAATGTTCTAAATATTACACTCAACTTAAACCTTAACTCATTGAAATTTTTAATGTAGGAGAGACCCTAATAAACCATTTATAACTCAGTTGTTAATTACCAGTATATTATCAACATCATTAGAATTATCATTATTATTATAAATCAAATCAAAAGTTTGATTTATCATATAAATTTTCAGTATTTCAAGCAATTCTATTTCAGTCTTGTGATGAAAATTCATTTACCACAGTTTTTTAAAGAAAAGGAATAGCAACTCCAATAGCAAAGTCTTCAAAACAGTTAGAAAATATCACTGTGCAGAAGCATGCCAAGCACAGACATACAGACAATAGACAGACGACTACACAGCAGTGTTGCAATACCTTCGTCATCAAATCCATGAGTAATTTCATGAGCTACAGCAATAGCTATACCACTGTACTGCATATACCTGGGCAATAAATGATTACAGTCATAGGGCTGTGCATTAAAGCAGACAGCAGGACTTCATGAATATTCAAACAGTGTAATGTTTACCTCATGAATATTTAGATATTATGCCCTAATGTCCAGACTACTTCTAAATATCATATACAGTAGATTTTATCAACGACATCTTCCTTGATTCCAAGGTCATCTTTAATATCATCATTTATTTTCCGATCTCTTTTAGACACGCCTGCAATTTTTCAATTTTTCGAAGACAGCGCCTTTCAAATGATCGCAGCTTCCGTTGTGTGTCTGCCGTCACAGTCCAGGTCTCCGAGTTATACATCAGTACTCCGAGTACCAGGCATTCGTTACTCTTACTTTTGTGCTTGCGCTAATAGGTTTGGACTTCCATACTGATAGAAGTCTGTGCATGGCATCACAACCAAGACCAATTCGTCTTTTTATGTCATCTTCTGATCCACCATGTTCTGCTATTAGCCCTCCCAGATATACAAATTTTTTCAACTGCTTTAATGTTATTTTAATATTCCATTCAGTTATTTTCGTACTCGAGATATTTTCTGAACTTCCGTTTTCTCCAAGTTTATTCGCAGACCCATTTTGTTATTTGACTCTGTTATACGTTCCGTGGTTGTCTGTACATCTTGTTCGTGTCCTGCCATTGCTGCCACGTCGTCAGCAAACTTAAGACTGTTGATCATGTACGCATTTATTGCTGTCCCCAGATCCAATTCATCGAATGCTCTAGCTAACACAACCACTAAAATTTGAGACTTGAGCAACAGATATTTAATATCATAATTCTTCTCTGCTATAGACTAAATAAATGATACCAAAAGTTGTCTATGATGATGATGCATGTCAGAATCTTAATTATAAAAATTTTGGGTTTTTGTATGTGCAGCCTGCCTAATGCGGTATTGGATTTCATGCAGCCCTTTGATGAAAAAGTTTACCCAACTCTGGTCTATATATGCTGATGACATTCAAATCACCTGTCGTGGTAATGGCCCTCATTTTTCTCAGACTTTACTCACTCAATCAGTTGGCAATTGAATTCCCAATCTTTGGGATTGGATGTTCTCCAAAAGATTTAGACTCAACCCTGACAAAACTCAACCTACCTGGCTTGGCACTAAAACACCGGCAGTTTAAAATTGTCTATGCCTCACTGAACTCTCTGTTTCCTAATCTAACCTTCTCAAGTTATGTCATAAATCTTGGTGTTTACATTGATAGTAACTTGTGCTTCAATGACCATTTGCTCACTTATCTCATTCATGCTTCTACCCAGTTACACGAATTAGAGCAATTTTTCTCTCTCTCTAAGTCTGCAGCCAAATTGTTGGTTCATTCCTTTGTTGCCAACTTGCCAGTAGGTTAGACTGTTGCAACGCACCTTACTTTGGTCTCCCTTAAAACCTTCCTTCTCACTGCAATCTGTGCTAAATGCTGCAACTCGTCTTGTTCCAAAAGCTCCTCGCTACTCCAGCATCTCAGATTTTATGCTGACCGCTCTTCACTGGCTTCCAATCTCTGACTGAATTGAATAAAGATATGCTGTTATTGCTTCTGCAGCAACACATCTAGTAGTCAAGCACCATCTTATATTACTGGCCTTTTTTCACCACCATTAGCCACTACTTCACATCACTTGCTCCACTCTACTGGTCATATGGATGTCCACTTCCCTCGATCACATAACACTCTCTCGTCCAGCGTCGGTCATTCAGAGTAACTGGACGCTCCATCTGGAATGGGTTCTCTCCATCTACTCATGCCTGACCTCTCACCTCCACACTCAGTTCATCATTGCAAAGACAAAAGTCTCATTTTTTAAATCAAGAGACTCTAAAGCAGGAGCGCTCTTAGTAGTAATCTAAGAGGCGCTATATAAGTGCTTATTACGTTACATTGCATTACATCCTAAGATGATAAAATCAATGCAACGTGCCTCTCAACAGCAAGAGGCGCTATATAAATCCTTCATTACGTTACATTGCATTACTTCTTCTTCTTTACGTGCTGTGTATTTCTACGTTAGCGACCATGGATTTCCACTTTGTTCTATCTTGACATCCTCTTATTAGTTCGATGTTATTCATTATTCCCTCAATTCCTTGTTGTAGGCAGTCTACATATGTGTTTCTCTGCCTTCCTCTGGCTCTTTTTCCCTCCACTTTTCCGGTTATTGCCAAATGCTCCAGTCCTTCCTTCCTCATTACATGTCCAAAGAAGGAAAGCTGCCTTTTTTGATGGTTGCCATCAGACTTCTTTCTATTCCCATTTCATTAAAAATCTCTTCATTGGTTTTCTTTTCCGTTCTTCAGCATCCTTCGCAGAAACCACATTTCTGTGACTTCCAATTTCTTCTCCATGGCCTTGGATATAGTCCATGTCTCTGCTCCATACAAGAGTATTGACCAAATATAGCATTTGAGCACTCTTAATCGTGTCTCGTAAGAGATATGCCTATTTGTAAGTATCGTTTTAACTTTTTAAGTTCCCAGAATGCTGCATTGGCCAATCCTATTCTTGATGTTATGTCTTTCTCACATTTCTCATCGCTGGCTATTATTATTATTATACAACGTAGAGATTTATGTGGCAACTAATACAGTGACTGCGTGGACACATTACAAATTATAAATTATAAACCACAGAAATGTGGTTTCTGCGAAGGATGCTGAAGAACGGAAAAGAAAACCAATGAAGAGATTTTTAATGAAATGGGAATAGAAAGAAGTCTGATGGCAACCATCAAAAAAGGCAGCTTTCCTTCTTCGGACATGTAATGAGGAAGGAAGGACTGGAGCATTTGGCTATCATACTGCCTAAGTATTTGAAGTGTGCCACTTGCTTGATTTCATTGCTGTTTAGTCTTATTTTGCATGTGGGTATTACTTTGTTCTTGGTAATCACCATGCAGAAGGTCTTCTTTATATTGATCTTTAAACCTTTTCTTTCTCCTTCTATTGCTAATTTATTTATAAGTTCCTGCAGTTTCTCCTCTGAATCAGCTATCAGAGTTGCATCGTCTGCAAATCTAAGATTATTTCTGTTTCTTCCTCCAAGTTTGACACCTTCTAGATCTTCAATCGCTTTTATGACTTCCTCTCCATATAAGTTGAAAAAGTCTGGCGACATTCCACATCCCTGTCTTACCCCTTTCCGTATTTTTATCCATTTTCCTATAGTTCCATTAATCCTGATTGCAGCTTCCTATTTCCAATACAAATCCTGCAGCATTACATCCTAAGATATAATAAAATCAATGCAATGTGCCTCTCCGGGTCAGGACAACTGGGTAACGCCGATTGGGCCCCGGACAACTGGGCCCGCCAACTGGGTAACGGGACATCTGGGTAACGGGACATCTGGGTAACGGGACATCTGGGCCCCGCACCATCGAACTCGACTTAGGCCTAATAATAAATGAGGGTTGTTGTAAAACTTCGGGTGGTCTTCTTTTAGCCTGTCATCGGCTACAACTTTAGTACAAATTCTTAATGGGAGGAGGTGCTGTTTCTTTGATCGTAAATACAACCAATAGTTACTACAGGCTTATATGGACTTAAGAAGAACTGAGCCTTCGTTGTATCCCTGCAGGCATTTATGATGTTAAAGCATAAAACCGGCAAACCAAAATAGTCGTTGCCTATTCCATTCATCAACACCATTCTCTCTTTCTCTATTGTACGGGGCCCAGATGTCCCGTTACCCAGATGTCCCGTTACCCAGATGTCCCGTTACCCAGTTGGCGGGCCCAGTTGTCCGGGGCCCAATCGGCGGTACCCAGTTGTCGCGGACCGGTGCCTCTCAACAGTGAGGACCGCTGAAGACATGAAAAAATCAATTGCGTCTCTACCACCTACTGAACCGCACACAGTCTCTGGTGACACGTCATCAGTTGCTCTTTCTCTCAAAAAAATAAATAAAAAATTTTTTGTCAGCTGAATGCAGCCAAAGCATGCATTGGAGTCAAGATCTTCTTCCCACATTTTGGGCTTTATTCATTTTGATCTCTCTTCACTTTTCGGATTACAATGAATTAAAAAAAATAACAACGATCTCTGAAACCGTCATTCATAATTTACATTTGCTGAACATAAGACTGTACAGCCAACATCATCTGTATTCGCCATAATTTCCGCTTATAAAATGTAGACTTTGGATCCAATGGTCGATTCACTTACTTTGGATAGTTCGCATGGTAGAATGGTGGTTGCAGGATGCCTGCTGGAAAAACTACCAAAAGCAATTGGACAGAACAAGTTCAGTGATAAAGCTCACAGTTTCTGAATTTACAGCATTACACCGTGCACAAAATGCATCAGAGAATGCAGACATCACAACTGCCAGTGCTGCTATAAACTTAGTGGCTACAAAATGATACTAAATAACTCTGATAATGGCAACTGAGTAAAATAAAGCATGATAAAATGCCCAAAATACAATAATTAAATGTAATTCTCAAAAATAGATACTGGTACTATCACTAAATGTACCGGTAATCCATTCTAGAATCATCAAGATGATTAGTACCAATGATTCATCGATCGAAAGAACCACAGATCTCCAAACATCAGAGCGTCACTGTTACACAACTGAACTTGCTCACAGCTCGGTGCGTATCTATACTGTCACTACGACCATAGTCTTCACTCACTTATCTGATTCTTTGTGGCGCTGTAGTAGGCGTTGATAATGGCAGGATTGGCCACCCATCTGAAAGTAAAACTCAGACTTAAATACAAGATATCTGTAGAGATATGACAACATGTTGGGTCTTGAAATACGGCAAACATTTGCAGGAGGATGTCACGTCTCCACTTCTGACCGAGTGGGAATTTTCAGGTGGCCAGAAAAGACAGGGTAAGTAAAAGTGAAGTATTGACCTCTGCAGGCATATAAGCTAAAGAGAGACATGAGGATGAAAATATCTGGAAAAGACAGTTAATTCATTTATTTTCTTTCCACAGTGAAAATTTCTAAATCTGATTTCTGTGGTCAGGTTGTGCCAACACATTATTGCGGTTATGAGGACTTGTCAGCATTGGGTGTCATTGTTGTAATTTAGTTTCTATGCAAATGGCCGTGAGAAAATTGGAATTCAAAATTCAAAGCAGGTGAGAGTCCAATACAAAAACCAAAATTCTATATTCCGCACCAGTGTGGAGTCAGACCCCTGGTAGAGCAAGCATTAGCAAAAACGGAAACACTCGCGTGTATGCCTGAAATCTTTACCCTGTTTACTGGTTCAAATCTTAACACAGTTTGTGCTTTGCGGGGTTCTAACTGCAAGCACAAATTTCAATTTTCTACATCTTAGTTTACTTTTATTCCATAAATATGCTAATTAAAAGAAAAATGCTTGCATGGATTCTGTGAGTGAAATCATAGATTTTGTGAGTAAGGTTAATTAGGCAAAATTCTTATCCACAAGATTGATTCATAAATTATAACATAAGGCAATGTAATCAACCTAATTTCTATAGCACAAGTGGAAGCCTAATTCCTACAAATTAGCTTTTTATCCAATGCTTTTTCTTATCCAAAAGCCCTTTCTCTATTGTCCTGTGTTAGTGATACCAACTGGTTGTTGTACATGTTTTGATAATTGTGTGCAGCTGCTTTGTCAGGCATATATTATATTCTTATTTTCTTCAGGTGTCGTGCATTTCTACGTTGATGACTATGGACTTCCATTTCTCTCTGTTGTTCGATGATTGTACAAGTTCTAGTTCTGTATTTGCACCCTTTACATCAGTCACTGAACTACCTATATACTACATTCTTTGACTTCCTCTTGATCTTTTCCTTCAACTTTTCTAGTAGTTCCTAGGTTTTCTAATCAGTTCTTTTTCATTATATGTCCTACAATTTGAAGTTGTCTTTTAAGTATTGTAGATAGCAATTTTCTTTGTGTACCTGCCATTTTGAGTACTAATTCATTCGTTTTCTTTTCAGTCCAAGATATTTTCAACATTTTTCTTACGAACCACATCTCTGTAGCTTGAAGCTTTTTCTTCATGACTTTAGAGATGGTCCACGTTTCTGCACCATATAACATGACTGGACAAACATAGCATTCCAGAATCCTGATCTTTGTTTTCATCACTAAATGTCTGCTTGTTAGTATGTATTTTAGAGTTGCAAAGGCTGTTTTGACCATTACTATTTCCAGTGTTGGGTAGTAACAAATTACAAGTAACAAAATTACTGCAACAACTACTTTTTTGAGTAACAAGTAATGGGAATTGTTACATATTAAATCTTTAACAAAGTAACAGTAATAGTTACCGGTACTTTTTTGAAGTAACAGTAACAGACTTTGTGCTAATTACTTTAATGTTACTTTTTGTTTTGAACAATATATTTCTCAGCTCCTAGACAATGCGGCTATTGACATCTCTCAGTCAGGGATGTTCCGTTTTGATTGTGTTGATTTGCCTTTGTTTGCCCAAAGCAGCCTCCTCCATGCCTATTTTGAATGTGGCAAACAGTTTATTGTATGGTCCTAGAACTTTACCAAACAGTATCTTTCAGACATCCCAAAATGCCAATTCAAGGACATGATGCCGGCAAGCGATATAAAAATACCCAGTGGTTGTTCCACCAGAGTAGCTACACCTTTACGTATGCCACTTTATGCAGTGGCACACAGAGAGTGGTAGGTGCCCAGGGCCAAGCCTAAAAACGTATTACAAGCAAAAAAATTAAGGCTGCCAAGTCAATTTTGGCACCCCATGCGGTCGGCGCCCGGGCCACCACCTCCCTCTGCACGCTACTGACTTTATGGAAGGACCCAATGATAATACAGGCAAAATGAATCCATTATGACATATCTATGATTATTTTAGACAGTTATGAAGTATTTAGTCCCAATTATCGTGTCGTTTTTTCATGGTTTGCGGGTTCATATGTTCAAGAGCATTGAAGGACCTCAGGACGTCCTAGAAATATGAAATAAAAAGTATCTGAATTCAATATTGATAGTAGCATGGGTAACCATCCAGTAGGCATAATATTTAGGAAGCTATATTTTTATGAACACCCCTACATATACATGTTATGTTTATGATTACGACATTCTTTTGCGCAAGTTAGAATTTTGTTAGGGGATCCGGGGATCAGCGCTGCGCTGGTTCAAATCTTACTTAACTCAGCGCACGATGCAAGTTCGTTATAGGGGCAAACTGTCCCAGATCAGGCAGGTGCACTTTGGGTTGCCGCAGGGGTCGATTCTTGGCCCTTTATTATTTATTATCTTCATCAGCAACCTTGAGGACATCATCAGCAGGTTTCAATTACACAGGCACTACTATGCAGACGACATACAGCTCTACTGAAGTAGTAAACCTGCAGAGCTTCGAAACTCGATTAACCTACTCGAAGAGTGCATAGCAGAGGTTTCAAAAGTGCTCAAACAGAATTGTCTTAAACTTAATCCTCCTGAAAACAGAATTCATTGTCCTCGGCCACAGTAAGCAGGTGACAAAGGTCAACATCGACGAGCTGAACCAAGGAGGAGTCCACATCAAACGAACGACCGCAGTTAGAGACCTAGGAGTCATACTAGATGAACAACTCACCATGACTCAACATGTTAGCAAATTTGTCTCTGGAAGTTTCTACCAACTGAGACAACTAACTGTAATTATAGACTCACTGACCGAAGATGCGGTGAAGGCTTTAGTACACGCATTCATTGCTACGCGCATTGACTATTGTAATAGACTATTGCCATATGCCACCGACATGCAAATAAAAAGGCTCCACGGGTTGTACAAAACTCAGCTACACGATTACTCACACGGACCAACCGAAGGCAGTATGCGTCACCTATTCTCAGGACCCAACCACTGGCTACCGGTTGCACAACGCATCGAATTCAAAATTCTATCTCTGGTTGACAAGTGCCTACGAGCCGAATGTTATGTTATGTTAAAATGTCAATTTATATAGCGCAATAATCATAGCTGAATGCCAAAGTCAAGAGCACTTTACATTCTGCACTTATACGATATATCAAACAAGTGCACAAGTGCAAAGCACCTCAATACCTCACCAGGTATTGTCAACTGCTAAGGAACCAGAGTCGTACAAGGGAACTAAGATCTCTAACACTCGCATCCTCCAGGCATCAAGAACCAGGACCAGGATGGGCGATTGCACTTTCCGAGTACGCGGCCCAAAACTGCGGAATGATCTACCTGCTCACTTGCGCGATGAAACCATATCACGAGAAATGTTCTTGACCAGATTAAAGACATACTTGTTTAAGAAAACGGCCGAGGCGCACTAGACAATTAATGCGCCTTTAAATTGACTTTATGAATGAATGAATGAATGAATGAATGCTAACTATGTACTGCTGGTGTGGCCTTTAGCTGTATAAACTGAAACTGTTGTCATTATTTCATATGGACATTGGAATATGATAATTTCAATTAATTTTATTAATATCACGCATAACAGCTAATTTAATAATGGAAATACAGTTCCAGTAATCATCTGCATAAACCATGTAAATTGATTGTGATATATCAATTAAAAACGATTATAGTCAATTGTAACAACAGAGTAATGCTGTTACTTATATGGCTGTAACAGTAACAGTAACATGTTACATTTGAAACTTTGTAACAAGTAACAGTAACAAATTACATTTTAAACCCAGTAACAAGTAACAGTAACTAATTACTTTGCAAAAATAACATACCCAACACTGCCTATTTCTGCTTTTATGTGTGATTCACTTTTAACATCACTGGTGAACAAGCATTCCAGATATTTGAATGTTGTGACTTGTGACTTGCTTAATTTTCTCCCCATTTATGTTGATTTCACAGTTGAGAATGTCTTTCTTCTTGGATATCAGTATTCAGAATGCAGAATGTTTTCTTGATGTTTAGTGTAAAACCTTTCTTCTTACTTTCTCTATTTACTTGATTAAGCAGTTCCTGCAATTTTTGCTGTGCATTTGATATCCTCTGTAAATCTTTTGTTATTAATGTTATGTCTACCTACTCTGACTGCTTCTAAGTCCTCTTTGTTTTCCATGATTTCTTCTCCATATGCATTGAAAAATACTGGAGATAATCCACATTCCCATCTGGCACCTTTTAATATTTGAATCCATTTTCCAGTTGTTCCATTTATTTTAGGTGTTGTTTTCTGGTTCCAATATATTACTGTAAATATTCTTAAATCTTTTCCATCTATCCTGCTCCTTCCAGGCACTCAAAAAGTTCATTATGTCAGACATTGTCGAAAGCCTTTACATAATCAAAGAAACATATATACAAGTCTTTCTGCATCTCAATACATCATTAGCTTAACATTTTAAAAATATATATTGCATTTCTACAGCCACAGTCTTATTAAATCCAAATTTTTCCTCAGGTGCCTTGTGTCTAATTTCATTCTTTGTTCTCCTTAGCAGTATTTTCAAAAGTAATTTTTCCAGATGGCTAATTAGGCTACTTGGACTTTTTTCTTTTTCATGTCCTTTAGTACTGATGTTACTTTTAAGATTTTGCATCATTTTTGGTTCTTTTGCATTCCTGATTATGGAATTTATTTTTCCTTCAACATAATAGAATAGTTCTATGTATTCTTCCTAACTATGTTTACCGTCATATAGGCCTATCATCTCCCTCTGTAAGTATTTGGCCTACTTTGTTTTTTATGCAGTTGCTACTGTGACCCACTTTTTCATATCCACCTAATTCCTTGATTTTCTGGTGAATGTTCTTTTTGCCTCTGTTCATATCTATTTCCTTGCAGTCTGTGTTAAGCCATTCACCTTTGGCTTTTTGGCATGCTTCTTTACTAGTTTTATTAAGCAGTTTTATTAAGTATCTGCCGGTTCTGCCTTTCTTCTTCCTTCTAATCTAATCTAATCTAATCTAATCTAATCTTAAACTTCTATAGCGCCACTTTCATAATGCACAGGAGCATCAACCGATGGCACACCAAATCCAAATCACTAAAGATCCAGGTCAAATCCAGGGTATCCGGCCAGACAAACGGGTGACAGTCTATGGTGGATAAGCCTGGTCAAAAAGATGGGTTTTTAATCTTGCTCTAAAAATTTGTAATGAATTTGCAATGCGAACATGTTGAGGCAATGAGTTCCAGAGTTTTGGGGCGGCCACTGAGAAAGCACGAGAACCAAAAACTGTCCGAGTATGGGGGATGGAGAGAACTATTGCAGACGAGGATCTGGTCGAGTATTTGTTTGCTTGTACAGACAGTTTTGAAAGAAGGTAACTGGGTTCTTTGTAGTAAAGTGTTTCCTTCCATTTGGTTTAGAATGTCTTGTGTCATTCGTTGTTGTTTGGCTTTTTGTTTTACTTTAGGTGTCATCTCTTCTGTTGTTTTGACTAATGTTTCTGCAAATATTTTTCATTTAGTACTGAAATCTTCTGTTTCATCTATTTCTTTCAATTCTTGTGTCAGTGTTTCCTTGTATTCTTCTCTTAACTCCTCATTAGAGTCAAATGCCTTCGAGCCACACTTGATATGAGTTTTTGTTCTTTAGTTTTTAAGTTTGAGTTGTAAATGTGTGATCGCTGGAACATGGTCACTTCCATAGTCTGCTCCAGGGCATGTCTTTGCTCATTTGACAGTGTTTCAAAATCTTTGCTTGATGGCCATATCATCAATCTGATTTTTTATTCTGTCTCCAAGACTCTTCCAAGTCCAAAGTCTTCTGGGATGATTGGCAAACAATGTGTTGGAGATGACCATTTCGATTTCTTCGCACCATTCCACCCATTTACCTCCTCAATCATTTCCATTCTAGACCATGTGGACCTACAGTTTTGTTATATAATCCCTTCCCCACTTTGTCATTCAAATCATCCATTATTATCGCTATATTATTATTTATTATAGGGTATGAGGTTGAGATGAATATTTCTTATTGTCTTTCTGAATATGATTCATCATTTACGTACTGCAAACTAAATCAACAAGAAAATCTCTAAAATGACCATTCTTGCTATAAAACTGTCATTGAATTTCACCATAAGTCAGCTTACTTTGATTTATCAACCGGTAGATGCAGGTTCATCAGATTCTTTCTGGAACTAATGCGGAAATATGCGACCGTGTTCTCAAAATATTTTGCTGGATCAGGTCGTAGCTAGGAACAAACAATTAAAAAACAAAATACAAAAGACAGAAACTATTGTGCTAAATAAATGGTCTCAAAAGAAATGCAAACTATTTTCAAAAATTGATTGAGCTGTAAGTTCATATCACAACAATTACAAATTACATCTCTATCTACCGGTACTGGTTCTAGGATGATTGACCACCGAGCAATTGACCACAGCAGATGATTGACCACCGGATGATTGACCACACTAACAATATTTTGGCTGTCTGCCTTATCGCAGCTGTAGGCTACATGCGCTTGTTAGGATTCCCAGCTGCCTTTTAGCATTCTCCTGTAGAAACACATTTCTGCAGCTTCCAGTTTCTTTTTCATAGCTTTTGATATGGTTCAAGCCTCGAGGCTCTGCTCCATAGAGCAGAACTGACCATACGTAGCACTTAAGTATTCCGAGCCGTTTTCCTTTTGAAATCTTCCTGCTTGTCAGTATCAGTTTCATTTCCATTAAAGCAGATTTTGTCATGCCGATTCTTGTCTTGATGTCTTTGTCACTTCTTCCATCACTTGTGATAATGCTTCCCAAGTACTTGAAATGCGCCACTTGTTCTATTTCTCTTCCGTTTAATAGAATCCTGCATTTGGCACTTCTTTGTGTTTGGTGACTACCATAGTAAAAGTCTTTCTTGTATTGATTTTCAGTCCTTTGCCTTCACTTGCATCTGCCAGTTTGTCTACTAATCTCTGCAGCTCCCTTTCTGAGAATGCTAATAGTGTTGTGTCGTCAGCAAATCTTATGTTATTGATATTGATTCCTCCAATCTTTATTCCTTCCAGATCCTTGATCATTTCAATAATTTCCTTGCTGCATTGATTGAAAAATCCGGTGATAAGCCACAACATTGTCTTAGTCCCTTTAAGATCTTTACCCATTTACCTAGATCACCATTCAGCCTTAGGGGCCTATAGCTGCCTCATGTTTCCAATATAAATCTGCTCTTAACCTTCTAATGGAACGTTATGAAATTGGATTGATATACATCAACAGAAATCTTGTTTTATTAAAACAATTGAAAGACATAAGACTGTTGATGTGAGGTTGGTGAATGAACATCTAAAAGCAAAGGTGGATTGAAAGGTCCAACCTCTTCTATGTCAATGTTGAGTGCAGTGTCGTTGAGAATGTAGTCTGGATAACCTATTCGCTCCAGCATTGCTGCAGCCTTTAAAGAAACAACAACTCCACTCGAGAATAGCAATTTCAATTGGACATCAGCCACACGCGCTGATTTTTCCAACAATAAAACTTCAAGCGATGTTATGTAATTTAATAGACTTTTTACAGTGCTTCTTCTTATGCTACTGGGCCATTAAAGCTCATTGAATGCGCAGTTGCGGACGAACAAAGCGCGCCCGCATGAATGATAACCAGTCAGTTTTTGCTACAAGCAAAAAGGAGGCCACGCCTACAAATCATTGATGCAGTGCACGTAAAAATGGTCGACGAGGGTTTTGTCGTTTTATGTGGATTGATGATGTTGATTGTTGTGATATTACAATTATAACACTGCAGTATACTTTATACAACTGTTCCACGAGGTATTTACTAGTTGACTGAATGCATAGAATAATTAAATTCAACATTCAATTCAAGTGTTTGCATTTACATTTACATCTTTTCCAAGCCGTTTGCGTTGCATTGCATGTATGTACATCATTTTGCATAATAGGCCTATTGTTTATATATTTACGTATTTGAAGTGGACTGCACTTTTTCAGCTATTTCAAGCCATATCGACGGCTTCTTGTCGCTCTTTGTACTCGTCAGTACGACTATCCCATTAAATCGTACGGGCAGCCACCTCGCTTAGATTTATTATGTTGAACTCGCTTTTGTAATTCGCGATTTTGATGCAGTAACGTATAAATGTGCTCTGTTTATCATTGTCCTTTGGCGCTCTGACTGTTGAGATCGCGCTTGATTGGTTGGTGAATCAGAAAGTAGGTCAAGGAAAGAACGGATGAATGTGCAATGACAATTTCCTGTGCGAAGAGCGCGTACCACTCGCCCCCTCCTCACTCACCAGGCACTCACTGTATGCTAGTGACCCAGCCGTCATTAGAAACCGGCTTATCATTCAGGCGGCCAATGCGAGCGCGCTTTGTTCATCCGCAGCCGCGCGTTCAATGAGCTCTAGTGGCCCAGTAGCATTAGTTGTGTACAAAATTACAAAGTGGGGTCCTGGGTCCTGGACATTGTTGACCTCAGAGGCCCCCATTGGTCACAGTTTCGACATTTTCTGTTTGATTAGTAAACTTTAATACATTTCATTGGGCAAACTAATATATTATGACAAGTTACTAAAACAGTAATAGATGCCCGGCTTAGAGTTTATTCATTTGCCCTCAAAGGGTTCTGGACATTTCTCGTGCCACTAGTTGGCCAGTAGGCCCCTGCTTCTTTTTACTGCAATTCAGTAGCATTGGACATCCTTAGTATCTTCTGTAGAAGAAAAACAGTTAATAAATTTTTAAAGAGAATGGAATGTGGATTGGTTGTTTCAAACAGTTCCAGTATAGAGCCATGATTGTAATGCATCTGGCAGCATCCAACCGCAGCCAAATAACTAAGAGAATGGAAGCAGTGTAGATTAATCAGATCACCACACAACAATGGGCTTTCATCAGAACATGAAAACTAAAATGGCAGTGTTTTGATAAATTTATGCATCTCACTACAAGCTCCTCAAAACATATCAGTAATACATTTCAACTAATATGAGGCCCATTGCACAAAGCGTAGAAATCCGTCGTGGTCTAAGGAAATCTATGGGACTTATTGTGCAAGATGTCAGGCGTATAGCTGAAAAGTATACAGTTCCTTAGTATAGGATATGACTGCCTGCCACAGAGTCATTTCAACATCTCACTTCAGATTAAGTTTAACAAAAAGCTTTGATTTTATTTTCAAGTCTCTGGCCATTTTTCCCTGTTTATGACAAAAGTCACGATAACAACTAAACGTGTACAAACTAAAGAAATCTGTTTTACTGCTATTTCTCAAAAGCACTGCTTTGACAAATACAAACATAGAGATAGTATCATAGTAGCATTGACAGCAAGCCACCATAATTTTCAGAGACTGACAAGGCTTGCAAGTGTCCTGCAGTGACATCTGCACCCACAAAGACAATGCCATGAAACATTAACCCTAAGTAATCAGATAGCACTGTTTTTGTCTGCACTGTTAAGAACTTTGATCCAGATTTTTCCAGTTTTCCATTCCAGCAATTTGGCAAGCAGAAGACAAAGTGTAGATGTCTTTGTCACATTTGACTGAAGATAAAACTTAGATTTTCTTCTGAAATTTTAGTAACTCAAACTGCAGGCAACGGGGCAAAAGCATTGGCTACTCAAAAACTCATTGGCTACTCCACGTGTAGAAAGGATCTGTAGTGTCCGTTATTGTTGCAAGAATTAAAGAATAGATGATCTATTCTCGATGCTGGCACATACACTCTTTGATAGACATAGTTATAATTACCGGTACAAGCAATTATTAATAATTGACTAAAGAGCTCAATAATAATGGTTCCAGTTTGAAGAGTGTGTGAAGATTTTGTAAACTAACCTTTTCTCTGGCAACTCTTCTCGTTTCATCATCCATCCATTGCACTTCATCCAGCAATTCGACAAAAGCGCCGCGTATGCTCTCAATCATGCTCATCGCCTGCAACAACGTTTCACAACCACAATTCTTCCATGAAATCATCACTGACGCCGATATTATAGAATCAATACTAAACGGCGTAAACGCATTCCCCAAAATTCTTCTGATTTCAAAAATTCTTAGTACTGTTATGAAGTTTGTATCCTACTATCAAGTATCAAACAGCCGCATCGAGTTCCTAAAAAATCCTAAAGAAGAAAGTGGGAGCTAGACCCAGATAAAGATAGTCAGGATTTTTCTGATACTGATAGATGCACTTTTCTGAAGAATTTTGCAGTGCTCTTCCTGAAATGCAATCATATGTCAAGAATATGTTTTATATTTAGCTGAACATTTCAGGTCTTTTTCAAATGTTTACCCTTTTTGCATCCCGTGAATGATAACCAAATTGGTTGTGCAGGCAACCAAATCTGACAACTACACAAATGATGGTTGATGCACTATACATTGTGATAGTGGCGCCTTAGAAGTTTACTGTTGATCTGTTGTTGATCTGCTTGTCAGTTGTCAGGATGGCCGAGCGGTCTTAAGGCGCCAGACGCAAGGCAAAGCCTTGCCCTGCGAAAGGGTCAAGTGTTCTGGTCCACTTCTGTGGGCGTGGGTTCAAATCCCACTTCTGACAAATGTTTAGGGGCGAAAGATGGCAGAGTGGGTTACGTGCTGGAGCGTCAGGCTGACGAAGCGGGTTCAAGCCCCATTAGTGCCCCTATAGTGGCTTTCACACAGGCAGTACTGCCTCCTAAGCCACTTTAAATCATGCTAAGTTCATGCTAAGTTTTAGTTTAGTTTGATTGCTTACTTATTATTGATTAATTATCGTATTTATCACTGATTGATCAATTGATTGGATATTTGGTTGGTTGATATTGATAGACTGATTGAGAGTGAGTGATTGATTGACCGAAGATGAAGTGAAACATGGCTAAGATTAATCGCAGTTCTGGACTTACGTTGGCCCTTGAGTCCTTGTGAAAGTGTCTCTCAATGAACATCCTTCCCAGTGCCATTCCCAGCAGATCGTTCGCATACTGTACGCATGTCCTCCATCTCGCCGCCTCCTGGTCGGTCCCGTGCAGCGCCTACGACCATTACAACGATCGGCACGAAATAAGTACATCGCAAAGCCAAGCTGTAATCGCAACAAACCCCTGAAATCCAGGGATTTTTGGGAATCATCGTGGTATACCGTACTGTATATCCCTGTTGCTTCACTCGCAATTGCTGACTTGTCCTAGCATTAAACTTCGGAATATTCAAATTCTCTCATTTTCAAATTTCGTTTCTATGTAATTAATTAAAAAGCCAAACCATTATGACCAATTAACCAGTTGTATTAAAGACCCTGACAGACCTCCCCCATTGCCCCCTTTTGGCTACCGTAAATTTCAAATTTAGATTAAGCGCCTAAGAATATGTAGTTACTGTGATAGGCCTACTTAAAAGCTATATAAATTTACAGAACGTTACTCATTTACTTACTTACTTTCTCATTCACTTACTGATTGGCTGACTAATTACTTTGGTCAAAAGTGGCGGAATGGCCATTTTGCATTGACGTCAATGCCATTTTGTCATCTTGCCCGATGGCAGGTGGGCCCTTAAAGAGTAGACTTAGACAGAAAGCACTATGACCCAGAGGCGCAGCTAGGGGACGAGGGGTCAGGATTTTTCTAGGATTGTGAAATGGGGGGTGTCGGGAAAATCTGGGGGTGTCGGAGTTTGGAAGTTTCTACCGAAAAAGTCTGACGAGCAAAAGTCATCCGAGGATAAAACTTGGGGTGTCCTTCTCCATTTGAGGGGGTGTTCAGCAGTGGCGGCTCCACCGGGGGGGCCAGGGGGGCCCGTGCCCCCCCCCCTATTGAGAGCCTGGCCCCCCCAGTGGCCCCCCAGTTGGGACCCTATACTTAATGCTACATACACTAAACAACAAATGGTTGGCCCCCCATGATTAGAAGTTGCCCCCCAACGGCCCCCCCACTTGCC
This sequence comes from Metaphire vulgaris, assembly GCA_018105865.1. NCBI lineage: Eukaryota > Metazoa > Annelida > Clitellata > Crassiclitellata > Megascolecidae > Metaphire > Metaphire vulgaris. Next base: position 11,594,399 of record CM030866.1, on the reverse strand, counting down.
AAATCCTAGAACCGCCACTGGTGTTCAGAGCTAATTAATATGCATTTTGTATGCGCACCATTGTCACATTATCAAATTTTGGGGAGGGGTGTCGACCTCAAATTGGATGCAGTGGCGTAGCCAGCTTTTGCAAAGTGGGGTTGTTAACTGAAAGCACTATGCAACTGAACACTGAAACCCCGGCCGAACCCCCTCCACTACCCTACCGTCAACGGATTTACATAAATTGTATTGCTCATATTTTTTTAAGTGGGGTTGTTTGAACTTGAACAACCCTAAACAACCCCGTGGCGACTGGCGACACTACTGACTGGAGGGTGTTGGGGGATGTTAGGGGATGTAAAAATATACCTGCGAAAGGTAGGCCCTACATATGTCCCCGGGCGCCAGGATTTGGGTGCTAAAATCGGGTTTAAGCAGGGACGTCATTTGGGGGGCAGGGGAAGCCGTTGCCCCCCTGATTTTTAGGGGAAAAAATTCGCCAATGGTAGGCCTAATTAGTTTTAAAGTGTAAATTTGGTTGGTAAAAACACTGAAAAGCAAAAAAGATCATCAACCCTTAAAGGAGAGCTAACTGATGCCGAGTAAACTGAAGAGAGAAAAAGTCGTCAACTTTTTCGCAAACTTGTCAGATCGAAAGTGTTTTGTCCCCCAAAAAAAACCCAGTGAAATGACGTCTCTGGGTTTAAGGTAGCAAAAAAGCAAAAAAGAAGCATCAGCATAGTTGCATAGACCGTTCGCACGCATATAACTAACTAAACCACGCGGAGTGAGTCGAGTGACGACCTTTTAGCCAGAGGCGATGCTAGGGGGGTCCGCGGGTCCGGACCCACCCAGCCCAGTGTTTAATCTAGACTCCTGGACTCCGGGGGGAACTAAAAAAGCGGGGGGAACTGACAAAGCCGGGGGAATTCTGCTAGGGGCCGCTGTTAGTCCATGTAGTATTCCAAAATTTCCGGGGTGAATTTGAAATTTCCGGGGGAAAAGAGCAATTCCCCCCCGGCAGGGGCTTCTATCCCTATTTAAGTTGGGCGCAGCTGCGCCCGGGGAAAAATGGGGGGGGGATATTTTGCTTCTAATCTTAACTGAACCGAGACTGATATTGATTCAAAATAACACTGACCGTGACGTAATCAATGATAGCTATGCCTAACACAAAGGATAAAAAGCTGAATATAATACTAAGTCTACAAGGGAGCAAATTAACAGAGGGAATTTGTATTTGGGGGGATTTGTAATTTTGGGGAGAATTGAGCCCGGCTGCAAGGGGGGATAGAAGCCGCTGCCCCCCGGAAACGGCCTAGATTAAACACTGACCCAGCCTCGGTCAGGGGTACCCGAGCAAATCGTGCAAATCTATAGAGAAATTTTGTTTGGGAGGGGTGGTTACTGGGTAGGACCGTAGGGGTAGTTTGAGTCGGGTCCTGGTTGTGCTCGGTTGGCATATTACGAGACTGCAGACCCACGCAGCCAAAGAAACCAGCGCGCGCCCCTGCTTTTAGCAAGTCAGGGTTTTCGTATAGTTGAGGGGGTGCCATCGATTGATACCCTTGAGTATTAGAAATGGTGCTATAGAAGTGCCATCAGTATGTTTTGTCCACATCTGGTGAACGTTGGTTGAAAGGAATCTTCTGAATTTTGAATAAATTGCAAAACAAAAGCTCTGGGTCAGTTCGAATGAAAATATATGGCAAATATATTAAGCAAATTTGTTCATATTTTGCCAAATGAGACAAAAGAAGAGAAATAGAGATTGAAATTTCTTGGAAATTATCTTTGTGAAATTTTGCCAGGAACATACCTTTGTTACGCGTCTTAAAAATCCTATGAGTATGGCAAAATCGCTTAACCGCTAGGTTAGACTTTCTAAATAGGGCTGAAACTTCTATTGTCACTTGTCAGTGAAGTTTCAGGGCAAAATGGTCGGAATACGCTTTTCTTGCGTTATTTCGAATTAACAATGATTTTTAAAAGTACTATAGGTCAGGGTTTCTCAAGCATTTTGGAACTGTGCGACTCACTTCAGCGGCTGTGTAACGTGCTGCGACCCTAAAAATAGCATGTAAAATCAGCACCGGTGCCGCTGTTGAACGGTCCCAAGAGCTCTCGGTGGGGTTGGGGATGCAATGAATTTCTAGGACAATCCCGCCCACTGTTTACTCTAATCTAGACTCTGAACTCCGGGGGAAAAGAAACTGACAAAGCCGGGGGTAAGTCAGCTAGGGGGCTGCTGTTAGTTGACGTAGTATGCCAAAATTTCCGGAAAGTTGAAATTTCCGGGGGAAAAGGGCAATTTCCCCCCGGAAAGAGCCTAGATTAAACCCTGATCGAGCCAATTGTCAAAGGATTTAGAAGAAATCTGTAGATTTGATTTATAAATATAATGTTCAGAATTGACAACGTATAAACGCCATTTTAGTCTGGTTGTACAGAGTCATAGTGCAAAATGAGTTTTCTATTGCTGGAAGCGAATTTGTCGATGACATTGTCTATGGATATGTCCAATATCTTTGTGGATGTACACCAAAGCTAATCCGTTTAGACGATCATCTTCCATTGAAGAAGCATTTATGGTGGGTCGGTGGGAGGGATGAATCCCCAATCATCCCCAACGTGGAACCGCCCCTGTGTAATCTCAAAAAATGTATCACGCCATCTGGCGAACGTAGGTTGAAAGAAATCTTCTGGGTTTTGAATAAATGGCAAAACAAAATCTCTAATTCAATTTGAATTTTTAAAAATGTGGCAAATATATGAGGCAGAAGTTTTCATATTTTGCCAAATAAAAAATGAGAGAAATAGATACTGAAATTTCTTTAAAATTATCTTTTTTCAAATTTTTCCATGGACATACCTAAGTTACGCGTCTTAAAAATCATACGAGTATGGCAAACTCGCTTAACCGCCAGGAGAGCTCGTGCCATCCTCTGAGAAGTTCCCTCTTTTTTTAGCGAGTTTCACAGCAAAATGGTCGGAATACGCTTTCCTTGCGTTATTGCGAAATAAGAGTTTAAAAAGTTAGTACTATAGGCCAAGGTTTCCCAAACTTTTGGAACTGTGCGACTCACGTCAGCGGTTTTGTAACATGCCGTGATCCTGTAAACTTATTGTCAACTAAAATTGGATAAAAGTTTCGTTAAAAAAACACAAATCATTTTAATATAAGCCTTGTATAGAGGATTGCAGGCATATAAGTTTCTTAAAACCTATACGCCTATATACTTGCACTTTCAAGGCTTGTAACATTGTGGTATTGTTTAGAAAATGACACTTTTGAATCTAATTTCGCGCTACACCGCGACCCACTAGACTGAGTGAGCCCTACATAATGTAGGCCCCTATTATTTTAAAAATTTATTTATTCGCTATTGACTTCAAATTATAGCATTGCAGATGTCAGCGATGCAAGTGGCCCAGGTGCATACTGGCAACCGATATTCTTCGACCCAGCCCGCCACAACCCACAGGAAGGTAATCAATCAATCAATCGATCAATCAATCAGTCAATCAATCAATCAATTTCTTTCTCAAAGAAGAAGATTAAACGTACAGAAGATTAAACATACATAGGCCTATACATAACATATATATATATATATATATATATATATATATAAATAAAACATACATATACATAAACATATACATACACATATGTATATACAATTTAAATCACATTTCTTAGCAGTCACCAGTGGCGAGGCCACGGGGGCGGGGTTTGGGGGGTTTGAACACCCTCACAAGCCATCAGGACCACCCGTGAGATTCGTGCAAAATTGCAGAGAAAGTTTTTGTGAGGGGAGTTCGAGGGGATGGTTGAGGATCCAGGGTCTCCGAGAGGGGGCAGGGGGGCAACTGCACAGGGGCCCGGCGGTCTGGAGGGGGCCCGGGCCGATGATGAATATCTATAATTAACAATAAAATGAGTAATAACACTAAAGAATGGTTAAGAAGTTAGTTCAGCACAGGGGCCCGGCGAGCGCACAAGGGGGCCCGGGACACAGTGCTACGAAAAAAGGTCGTCAACACTTCATAAACGGCTGACAAGCAAAAAAAAGGTCGTCAAGAAATTAATACTTCTCAAGGGCCCGTCGCCCATTCTGCACAGGGGCCCGGAATTTCTCTCGGAGGGCCTGTGAGGATCGGCTTTAGTAGTCTAAGTATCAAGTCAATATCCATTATAACAAGCAGTCGTGCGTCAGACAGACTGGGACTCGTCATGGCCGTCCATGTTACTATTTGCAAGAATTTTTTCGGATAGATAAAAATATTGTTTAAAGGTTATTCAATGCACTCATTACGTGTGGAATAGCAATTCTAACGAATTCTAATGCTGTAAGAATTTGTTTAATTAGCGTTTGGGCCCAGTCACTCGCCAAACATAGTTATTGTTCGCACCTTGACCGGATAAGGGTTAAATATTTTATGTTAAATCATCGTGACGTCATCAGTTAAAGTTGTTCAGCTTCAGAGGCGAAGCCCCCACTGGAGGCTCTGTCCCAGACTCCCCCCTCAGCATGCTCGCCATAACCCCCACTTTCAAACGTCTGGCGCCGCCACTGTTTCTTAGCATGCAGTGGCGTATTTAGAATTTTGGTGAGAGGGCCAGCCCATGGCGAGCGCGAAGCGCGAGCCTATAATGGGGGTCTGGGGGCTACGCCCCCAGTGGGGTCCAGGGGCAAAGCCCCTGGTGGGGGTCAGAGGGCGAAGCCCCCCTGAAGCTGGCGACATTTTAAGATTTTCCAGATTAATTTTTTCTGAAAATATGCATGATTATGTTCTTTTCATCAACATGTGCAAGCCACCTTTATTTTTTTATAAAATACACAACACAACTGATGGAGAGACAGCAGTTGCAATTTCTGCAACTGGCAGGTGAAAATCATTTTTGGCTGTAAAAGCTTACGTGTCTTTTTTGGCCATTTGCACCATCAGTCACCACCACGGTTTAAGTCTAGAGTTAACCCAGGAAAAACAAGAACAAATCCCTGTGAAATGAAGCCCATTAAAGCTGCAGCACTGTTGAGTGACAAGATTATAAAATTAAGATTATGGTTTAATTAGAAGACCAGAGGCATATACTTGAATTAACTTTCTGTACGTACGTGGGGCAACTACAGCACTTGATTGGCCAGAATGGATGGGTGAGGACAGGCTAGGCCAAGACCAAGGGGAGGGGGCCATGGCCCAAATGGCCCAATGGTAAATACGCCACCGTTAGCATGTGAAAAGACATTGTAGTATATAAAAGTATAAAGTTAAGTTATGAGAAATGAGTTAACCAAAGGGTAGGAAACCCGTAAGGCGGTCAACCGGATAGTAGATCCTATGAATTAAGATCGGATCTTAGGAATTAAGATCGGATCTTAGGAATTAAGATCGGATCTTAGGAATTAAGATCGGATCTTAGGAATTAAGATCGGATCTTAGGAATTAAGAGATGACAGTAATAATATTATAAAATATAAAATAATATAGGAAAAGAAATCATTGCATAGTGTTTAGCTTAGGTAGGCTACTTATACGTGATATAATTAATAATTTTAGAAAAATATAAAAATAGTAATAAATGGTTAAGAGAATCTTGGGAGTTTCAAATCAGTTAAGGTAGTTAGTTCTTAACTAAGTTAGAACTTATCGGCTACTTGGTTATTAAAAAATGAAGTTTTTAAAGGAAGTTTTAAAGTGAAAGAGATTGTTTATGATTTCTCAGATCATTGGGCAGGTTGTTCCATAGTCTAAAATATTAAAGTAATAGGAAAGATTTTACTTAATCTCGACTGAAAATGCAGTTTACACACTTTTATCATCACTGACTGCAATAATGTGAAAATAACTCTTCAACCTTGTTCAAATTTCGCCGCAAATCGAGAAACTTCTGCGACAATTGGTTGATTCCGTTGACGACCACATGCCATACGAGGTAGTTGGCCAACGTCCTTCAGAAAACAGCGCTTAGTTAATAATTTAATAGTTAAACAATACAATAAATAATAATGGTTTATGAGGCATTCGCATGGGCGTCAGGAGGGAGTGCAAGGGGTTCAACTGCACCCCTGAAAATTATAAATTAGCCTACAATGGCAAAAATTCCGTAGGCCTATGGGATAAGTTTAAGTTAGGTAAGCTAGATGAAGCGCATATACAGTAGTCCTATGCTAAATGCAACGCGTAGACCTTTAAGATGGAAGTCTTTTGATGGAACTATTCGTCTTCGTCTCTTCGAACCCATTTTGAATCACGTAGAGAGTCCAGCCGAGTACAGTCTGAACTTATAAACTGACATAGACGGACATTAATTTATAGTTGCTTATCCAATAGATTCAGAGGCGCAGCGAGGATATCCGGACGACATCCCCCCCCCCGGCGGGGGCGAAAACATACTGATGGCGCCCCTTCAACTTCCGAAAATTCTTGACGAGCAAAAAACCGTAACTGATTTATTTAACAACGAATCGAATGACAGAGAGAGAGAGAGAGAGAGAGAGACAGACAGACAGACAGACAGACAGACAGACAGACAGACAGAGACAGACAGAGAGATACAGAGACAGAGGAAAACAGCCTACTTGTTCGGCGTTGACTGTAGAAGATTTCCGAGTTCAGAGAGGTACTTGACTGAGTAGACGACTACGTCTTCGGTTTCGTTTATATCGATATTGACGCTGCTGTAAACGGCTCGAAAATACCTCAGCCAATCGAAGTTCTAAAGCAGGTAAACAGATTTCGTCTTCGTAAGAGAAAAACCATAGGAGTGCATCTGTTGCACGAAATACCCAGATACCCAGATAAGTGATGCAGAGGGTTAAGCCCCCACCCAGAGCGTAGCCAGGAATTTGATTTAGGGGTATAAATATATATTTTTGGGAGGGGTATAAATGATCTTAACTATAAACCACATAAACCATATAAACCACACATAAATCACATTAAAAACTTTAAGGTAGACTGATTTTGGGGTATATATGCCGATATACCCCTCGTCGCTACACCCCTGGCCCACCCCCACTGTAAATTATTTGTGTATATCGGTTGATGTGTATTGAAATGTATTGGTGGATACTACTATTGGATTGGTACAACAGTGGTTCTCACAAAGAGCAGACCATCCTGAACCACTTTGAACATTATTATTATTTTTATCGTTGTTGTTGTTGTTGTTGTTGTTACTCTCTCGCTCTGCTCAATGCGAAAGCTAAAGTCTCACTACTTTACCCTGCGTCTCCAATGCCAGGAGCGCCTCTGAGTAGAAATAGAAGAGGTGCTATACAAATGCCACATTACATTACATTACATTGACTTATTATTATTATTATTATTATTATTATTATTATTATTATTATTATTATATTCTTAAACGAACATTCTAGCAGCGAGCAAACTGTAAGCAACGATTAAATAGCTAAATAGAAGAATTAAAATGTTTCGGCAAAGGCTAAATCCCGAAGCAGGCGTGCTATATATCGGAGCCTTTCTTTACCTTTGTGATTTCGTACAATTGGGAGACGTTCAGTTTGTTGTAGATGGCTTCTGTATCGCGTCGATTCTCCTCTGTCATTGTGATCTGATGATCAAAAGGAATGCGATCAAGTCATCAAGATATTCAGAATTATTCTACGACAAACTAATTAAATCCATTCAGCTAAACTGCTTTAAATGCTCATCTTCTTAAGACGCTTTCATTAGGCAATTTGTATTGGCCGAGCAGGAAGACGAAGAGACAGACAGAGAGGGAGACGAAGAGACAGACAGACAGAGAGGAAGACGAAGAGAGACAGAGAGGGAGACGAAGAGACAGACAAGACAGAGAGGGAGACGAAGAGACAGACAGACAGAGAGGAAGACGAAGAGAGACAGAGAGGGAGACGAAGAGACAGACAAGACAGAGAGGGAGACGAAGAGACAGACAGACAGAGAGGAAGACGAAGAGAGACAGAGAGGGAGACGAAGAGACAGACAGACAGAGAGGAAGACGAAGAGAGACAGAGAGGGAGACGAAGAGACAGACAGACAGAAATATAAAGAATGAAAGAATCAAATTGAACGACGTAGGATGATGCAGAAGAGAAATGAACGCCGAGTACATTTGCCAGTTTCACTTCGAAGTCGATCATTTCCTTCATTTCCTGTTCGGTGTCGTTGTCGTCCCTGGCTCCGAGGGCTTTGGCCGCGCTGAGCGCCAGGGTCCTGTAGGCGGACAGGGCGGCGGCGGCGTCTCTCCTCAGAAAGTACTCGCGACTCGGCATCCCCAGTGGAGGCTGGTCCAACTACGCAACACAACGCAGTCCCTAATCTATGGCACTCAGTTTTAACCCCCTCTCCGCCCCCACTTTTAACCCCCTCCGCCCCCCACTTCCTCAGCGCTTGTAATGGACACGCAGTAGCACATGACGACGACGACGACGACGACAAAGCACGGAGACAAAGCACGGAGACAAAGCACGGAGACAAAGCACGGAGACAAATTGCCAGCCACAACGACGCTGAAGACTTCGACGATGACGACGACCAGTGGCGCAGCCACGATTCCGTAATAGGGGGGCACTTCGACATTGTTAGGTTTTCCAAGTGAAACAAATACTGAAGTCGTCAGGGGCGTAGCGACGGGGGGTATATCGGTGTATATATACCCCCAAAATCAGACAACCCTAAAATTATCAATGTGTTTTTTAAGATTTTCAAAGCTTTTAAAAAATTTAAACCCTCCCCTCAAATCACATTATACCCCCAAATCAAATTCCTGGCTACGCCCCTGGACGTCGTGTCAACATCTCCATCACTTTGAACTTCTTTCGTTCAATCTCACATTCTCATACTACCTCCATCCCTCCCCCCCAAATACTCAACGGTTTTGCACTAATCCTAGCCCGAATAGGTGGGCGGCCCCCGCAGCGTGTCCCCCCTCCGTGGCTACGCCAACGATGAAGAAGACTTTGACGATTGGTGGAGTAGAGTGTCTGTCCGATAGGCCTACCATTATGACGTAGGCCTACCATTATGACGTAGGCCTACCATTATGACGTAGGCCTACCATTATGACGTAGGCCTACCATTATGACGTAGGCCTACCATTATGACGTAGGCCTACCATTATGACGTAGGCCTACCATTATGACGTAGGCCTACCATTATGACGTAGGCCTACCATTATGACGTAGGCCTACCATTATGACGTAGGCCTACCATTATGACGTGTACGCTGGAGTTCTTGTCGTCCGTTCCCACTCTTTGGTTGATGATCGCTCGTACGTTGAGCAGACGGAGTCTTCCCATCTGGTCTTCGAGGGCGAACCCAGAGCCATTCCAGTTCCTGTCGAGCACCGGCCAACCGCCGATCTCACTCAACAGACTCATCAAGGGCTCCTCTTGCCGCCTCTCTATCGCACCTGTCGAACGACACGACAGAACGAACGAACGTATCAATCAATCAATCAACGAATGAATGAATGAATGAATGAATGAATGAATGAATGAATGAAATTGGTCGTCGATTAACCCGCGTTACAGGAGATCGGAGAGAGATACTTTCTACCTGCTCAAACGCCTATCAGCCCATCAGCCTATCAGCCTATCAACCTATTAGCATATCAGCCTATCAGCCTATCAGCCTATTAACCTATCAGCCAATCAGTCTATCAGCCTGTTAGCCTATCAGCCTATCAACATATTAGACTATCAGCCTATTAGCCTATCAGTCTATTAGGTCTATTAGCCTATCAGTCTATTAGCCTATCAACCTATCAGTATATTAGCCTATATCAGTATATTAGCCTATCAACTTATCAGCCTATCAGCCTGCACGCAGCGATTTAACAACGTCGCATTTGTAGGAACTTCTTTCGTCGAAAGATTGACTTAAAATATAAATTAAATAATAATCAAATAACTGCATTATTCCTTTGGTTGGTTGGTGTTCCTCATTTGTTTCATCGGAATCTTTTAACGGAACAGAGTTTAAATGAATTAAATGAGATTACAAAAGAGAGAGCGGCAGCATACGTGTGCACTTTTGTTGCACTGAATGTTCCGGGTTCAAATCCGAGACCGTGAGCACAACAGTGCAGTGAGCAGCGCCAGATTAGGCTATTTGGGGCGCTGGGCTAAATGACGTCAGGCAGGGGCCCTTGGCTGATGAGGGCCCCGAAGGACCAAAATATGGGGCCTATAGGGTCAATCTGCTGTATCTAGCAAAGGGGCCCAATAGTCAGCAATCAACGAAGTCACCAGACCAGTGGCGTAGCAATATGCTCGGGGGGTCCTTGGCGAAAACGGGTAGGGGGCCCTTTCCAAGAGACGATGTAACAAGTTTGCGAAAATCTTGACGACCTTACGACCTTGTTTTGCTTTTTTGCTTGTCAGATTTGTTGACGACCTTTTTTTGCTTGTCAGACTTGTTGACGACCTTTTTTAGCTTGACGACTTTAGAGCTTTGTAAAAAATTTTTTGCTCGGGTCGGGGGCCCTTGGCATTTGGCCAGGTCGTCCTTATGGCTGCTGCGCCTCTGCACCAGACCGTGTTTATTGTCCACAGCAAAAATATAAATAAACAGATTTACACAGATGTTGCTCTCCATGGATATTTTTACACCCCACTAACACCCCCAACCCCCAATTTGAGGTCAACGCCCCCCCAAAATTTCCTAATCTAAGAATAGTATTTACCCTAAATAGCCCCCGAACACCCATAAATTTTACCGACACCCCCTAAATTCACAATCCTAGAAATAACCCTGTTGCTCTCTAAGCAGTGTAACAAGTGGACCGACCAGAGTGACTTTCCAAATTCAAATCAAACGTAGGTAGGCTGGATAACAAAGAATGTTTAAAATTGGTGGTTTTGGGTCCTCTTAAAATTTGGGGCCATACGCTGCAGCCTAGTTAGGAAAATGCGGTAATACGTAATCCTGCCCAGGCCCCAGGGACCTCAGGCAATGAGGCCAATGTCATCACTTAATTCTTTAAAAGTTTTGCCACATTTTTGCAGAGAGTCTCTTTTAAAATCTCAAATGTCCGTAAAATAATTTACAAAAATCGTCAATAAGTTGTGTAGAATAATTACGTAACTTCCGCAGAACGGTTTCGTAATTTTCAAATAGAAATCATGCTTTTGAAATTCATGCATCCTTCTGCTATTTACTAATAGCACTCTTATACGGTAATTAATTACGGACAGGAACACCAGCCCCCGGTCCACGGCGTCTCAAATGCAGTGGCGGCTCTAGGATTTGGCAAGTGGGGGGGGCCGGTGGGGTGGCAACTTCTAAACATGGGGGGCCAACCATTTGTTGTTTAATGTATGTAGCATTAAGTATAGGGTCCCAACTGGGGGGGGCTACTGGGGGGGCCAGGTTCTCAATAGAGGGGGCACGGGCCCCTCTGGCCCCCCGGTGGAGCCGCCACTGCTCAAATGGCAACGCAACTAAATCTTACCGACGATCGTCTTTAAACCGATGCTTTAGATAGATTTGAGAATTGCTTAGAACATAGAGACAGCATTGACTCGGTGGCGTAGCCAGGGCTCCGGAATCGGGGGGGGGGGCAAATCGACATTTTCGGGTTTTAAAAAGTGAAAAGTCTCTGACGACCAAAAAGAAGGTCCGTCAACCCACCCCAAAATATCTCAACGATTTTGCGCAAATTCCACGACCATAATAGGGGAATCGGCCCCCGCGGCCAACCCCCGTGGTTGCGCAAATGACTGACGTGAAGTAGGGGGGGGGTGAAGTGGGGGAGGGGGCTTTGATCACCTGTGATCGAAGTGAAAGACTTACTCGTATTCATACACGACCGATAAAGATTCTTCACTTTGATCTTTGCTTCGAGATGTTTGCCGGTCATCGGTTCTTCTATCAGAGCTAAAAAGAAAACAATAATCCAAGAAATGGTAAAACCTAAACAGGAAAGCTCCCGACACATCGATCGACTCATGCGGCCGACTAAACCGAGAACTGGGAACTTCTAAAGCGCCGTTAATTAGGGGCGCGGTGAAGAAGCGATAGGACTCTTGCCATACAATCGAAGGGTCGCTGGTTCGAATCCGATTCTAGCCACTGCGTAGTGACATTTGACAAGTCGTTAATAAAAATTATTATTATTATTATAACTATAATTATTATAATATTACTACTACTACTACTACTACTACTACTACTACTACTACTACTACTACTACTACTACTACATGTACTACTACTACTACTATTATTATTATTATTATTATTATTATTATTATTATTATTATTATTATTATTATTATTATTATTATTATTATTATTATAGCAAAAGCAATGCAGATCCAACGTCGAGCAGCGGACATAGAAATGTCGAAAGGCGGTTTGTTTTCGAAATTGGCAATTGCATGTTCTTTGCTGTTCAGTGATCACTGATCCTGCGTTGTGTGATAGCCTACTAATTGCAGATGAAGAACGAAGAACGGACAGAATAAGTCCTCAACCCCTAAAACTGCTGACGACCTTTTTGCTCATCAAATATTTGGAGGAAATTTGAGGGGTCGATAAAATGAAAGCGTTGAGAGATCTCTCAGGTACCTCTCTCTCTCTCTTTCTCTTTTTCTCTTTTTCTCTTTTTCTCTTTTTCTCTTTCTCTCTCTGTCTCTCTCTGTCTCTCTCTGTCTCTCTCTGTTTCTCTCTGTCTGTCTGTCTGTCTCTCTCTCTCTCTGCCTCTCTCTCTCTCTCTCTCTCTCTCTCTCTCTCTCTCTCTCTCTCTCTCTCTCTCACACACACAGCCTGAATCTGAATATCAAGAGCGGAAATCGAAGACTGGCAGCTAAAGAAAAACTTTATCTCCTGCTGTTATTCTTGATGAATCTTATCTCCTTTTGTTTCTATACAGTAATTGGTTCAATCGTCGGCATTCGATCAATTGCCGACAGTGTAGGGCCCACGACAGTGTTTGCATCTGTTTTAGTCGCTAATAAGAAACAGGTGGTTGGATCTAGATCCTGGGGCGTCTGTCCAGAAGAGACAGCGAATTAGCCAAATCCTCCTAACCCATACTTTTTACTTTGCAGATTTTCACAGTTTTTTCCAAGTTCTTCAAGTACGCTGTTTGTTCGCAGTTCTTACGCAATTACGTCTTTGGCGCCTTCTTCGACTTCGTTGTCTTGGAGCTGAGGATGGAAAAGTCTCCTCCGCCACTTACTCTGCAGGGTAACTGGCTGACTGCCAACTTTTGTTGTTCCCCTCTTCCCGAAACCTCAAAGCCTCACCACGAGACGTTTTCGATGTGCTAAATCTTATATGGGTCCTGTTTGTAGACACACACATACAGAGAGAGAGAGAGAGAGAGAGAGAGAGAGAGAGACCTACCTTTGCTCTCGTCTAATTCGGATTTATTGTAAGTGGGGGAGGGAGCGCAGGGCAATGTGAAACACGAAGCCACAACATTTGGACATTTTTGGCGACGACCTGGATTTACTCAAAGCAGAAATCAAAACGCATCAACAGAAGACACATTCCTCTGTCCAGTGCCACCACACATGCAGTCTCATCGGCGCAGCCACGGGGAGGGGGGCCACCCCCTAATTCTGTCTGGAACCGGTCTTGGAATATGCGCAAAACCGTTGAGAAATTTCTTGCGGAGGTCGTCGGTGGGTAAGATGATCGAAGAAAGTTAACGAGCGAAGAACTCCTTGGTGACCGTTTTTGTTTGTCGGGGATTTTTTAAACTTGAAAATGCCGATGCGACCCCTCTATTCCGGACCCCTGGCAAGGGATATATTTACATACCCCGAACACCCCCAATTTGAGACAACACCCCAAATCTTTCTTTTTTGCTTGTCAGACTTTTTTGGAAGTGGACCCCCGGAATTTACCGACCACCACCCCAAATTGATAACCCTAGAAATAACCCTGCCCCTGGCTGCGTCGCCACTGCACAGGCAACTGCCCCATGAGGAGCGTTGTGTCGTGTCGTCCGATCTCTTGCCTCTGAGCTGACTGTGCAGTTCGTCTCCTAGTTTTCGGAAGGTGTTGTAGAATGGCTTATCGTCTGGAATGGCGTTCACTTTATTCCAAGTTCCACACGCGTATTCGAAGAAGTCGTCGCACGGATCGACGCTTGAATCCATCGCCTCCAGAATGCGACCAGCTGAAGAAGAAAACGTAGAGAAAAAGTAAACAGATACGGACGGGCAGTGATGTTAATCCTTGTCCTGGTCCTTGTCCTTAAGGACTCCTTAAGGACCAATTTGAAGTCCTTGTCCTTGTCCTTGTCCTTGGGGAGTCAGTCCTTGTCCTTATCCTCGTCCTTGGAGGGTCAGTCCTTGTCCTTATCCTCGTCCTTTGGGGGTCGGTCCTTGTTAACATCACTGCGGACGGGTCTCCCAGTCCTCAGAGGGAACGACCATCCAGTGGCTCTACGCACGCTGCTTCCTTTCATCGATGATCTAACCCAGCGGTTCTCAACCTGTGGGTCGCGACCCCCACGGGGGTCGAATGACGATTTGCCAGGGGTCGCCCGAGACCATCAGAAATATGGGGTTGTCTCTTTTCTTGTTATTGTACAAAATTTCCTCAGTGGTAGTTACGACTTACTAGTTGTTTTACTATAATTGTCATTCGAGGATAGACATGGAGACAATTAAATAATAACGATTTCGAACATTTTGATTGTCGTAGCATTATTATTTTTAGCAGCTTACATTGTGAACGAAAATAATTTTACCGTTGGGGGGTCGCCACATAATGTGGAATTGAATTAAAAGGGTCGCGACACTATAAATGTTGAGAACCGCTGATCTAACCGAAGAAAGTTCGTTAAAATTTTCAAAAGAAAGGAAAATAGACAATTCATAAGAACCAACCGCTACGAGATTTGGACCAAAGTATACGTAGAAACAGAAGCAGTGCACCGGATGCGATGTCCAGTTACCCATTGGCGGTTCCAGGAATTCTTGGTGGGGGATGAAAAAAAGTTTATTGGAAGTTGGTGGGGGGATGCAAAGTGAAGAAGAAAAACAAGAAAAAGAGAAAAAGGTCATTGTTAGTAGTGTTTTGCTCACTAAATGTTGAGAAACCTTGCCAAAAAAGGCCGAAAAGCAAGAATAAGAAGGTCATTTGCAGAAGTTTTCGCTAATTTTTAAAAACTCACCGGAAAATAGATTGACAAACAAAAAAGGTCATCCGGAACCTCGGTGGGAGATGCATCCCCAGTCATCAACATGGTGGAACCGCCACTGTAGTTACCCTAGTATTTCCCTTTCCTGTGTCCTTTTTAAATTGTATTATTTTGAGCACATCGATTGTTATTTCTCATTGTTCACGGTTAAGAATGGAAAGGTGCGACATCGATTAACCCTTAATTGGGAACCCTGGATATATCCGTCCATTTTACATTGAGTTACAGTTAAATACCCAGTTAAGGGGTTAAAAGTAAAAGTGAACGGAATATTCCGTTCACAAAATATAACGAAGAAGTTGCGATGTGTGGCCAAACTACGAGAAGGGGCGGAAATTTCAGCCGCCGTGTGTGTGACTATATAGGCCTATGGTGCGCCTGGCTTAAACTTTAATTATATAATCATTTAAAAGTCGAAATCTGGACTTTATAACATAGAAACCAAACTTAGTAGTAGTAAATTGTGCTTTTGTTGATGTATGGATTGGCTTACTGCGGGGCCAATGAGCGGATGAAAATGGCTGCTGCGAGGATGTGAGGGGATGGGGTCGAATACGGCGGCAGGGATGAGGCGGTGCATGGAACGGCAGAAGTAATGAGGGAATGAGGTGGAGATGGAAATAAATGTTTAGGGGCGGGTTGGGGATGGGGATAAAAGTTGTCCCCTGTCACTTTCCTCCAGGGGCGTAGCGACGGGGGGAGGTATATCGGTATATATACCCCCAAATCAGCCTACCTTAAAGTTTTTAAGTGATTTACATGTGGTTATATGTGGTTTATGTGGTTCATAGTTAAGATTTATACCCACCCAAAATATTTATACCCTCCCAAATCAAATTCCTGGCTACGCCCCTGCTTTCCTCTATAGCACAGAGGCATTCAAATGGCGGGCCTCCCGCCAAGTGGCGTGAAATGGCCCGCAAAGACGATAGATGATGTTAATCTGATAGTTTCAGTGTCTTCTTTTCGACTTGTCTGTTTCCATTACTTGTTAACTATATTTTCAAAAACACCGATCTCTCGGGCACCGGTCATAAAAAATTGGCCCCTTAGGACACATGTAATCGAATACCGTTGCTACAGTTGAAAGTCTCGGCCTCAAAGAAGGATTGTTTATGTTCAGTTTTAGTAAAAGAGCCGGCGATGAATTTAATCGTTGGGAAAGTTCCCCAAATTTTGAAACTTTAAAAAAATTAGATGATCTGATTGATTGACTGTCTGACATTATAGTACTGGGCTGGTGTTCATTTCTGCTTTTCAACCCTTTGGAGAAAGATTACAGCAAAATCTCATTAGCTCTAAATCGAGGATCCTCGGCTTATGATCATCATCATCATCATCATCATCATCATCATCATCATCATCATCATCATCATCATCATCATCATCATCATCATCATCATCATCATCATCATAGTTGCTTTCTGCCAGCTCATCAGCGGCAATATCTAGACACAAAACTTTTCCATTTATCTTTTTCCGTTGTTAATCTCATTCCATCTATTATTGCCATTCGATATCTTTCGAAGTCTTCTTTGATGTTATCTATCTACTTTTTCCTGGGTCTTCCTCTTCCTCTCTTGCCTTCTTTGTATGTGTAGAGTGCTTTATATGGGAGTCTGTTGCTTTTCATTCTATTTACGTGTCCATACCATCTAAGTCTTTTTGTTCTGATTTTATCTTTTATTGTCTCTTTCATCTCCAGCCTTTTCCTGATGTCTTCATTTCTTATTCTTTGTAATCTACTTACTCTCAATATCTTTCTCAAACAACTCATTTCTGCCACCAACAATTTGTCTCCGTCTGCTCATTTTAAGATCCATGTTTCTGATCCATAAAGCATTTGTGGAACAATGATAGTGTTGTATATTTGAATTTTTGTGCTGATCTTTATTTCTTTTGCATTCCAAATATGTCTAAGTCTTCCCATTGTCTGTAGTCCCTTTGCTGCTCTCTTTTTAATATCTTGTTCATGTCTTCCATCACTTGTAATTTCTTCTCCAACGTATGTAAAATTCTTTATCTGCTCTATGTTATTTCCTTCTAATGAAATGTGTATCATTTTCTCTCTCTTTTTGTTGACTGCCAAGACTTTAGTTTTTGCTGGATTAATCCGGAGTCCAAATCTTCTGCTTGTTTGATTTACTTGGTCTGTAAACCTTTCTAATCCTCGGCTTATATCAACGCTTATTCTCAGGTCTCCTGAACTACGCGTTAAAGGGGATTACTATAGCTAGCTGTTCCATTGGGAAAAAACCCTCTATTTGAATGTAGAGTACAGAGCAGGGGCGTAGCGACGGGGTATATCGGTATATAAACCCCCCAAATCAGTCTCCTTTAAAGTTTTTTATGTGATTTATATCATTATATGTAAATTATTATATGGCACCAGGACAGAATGATAACTGGGTATTTGATGGACAGGAGATAGAAGTGGTCACCGATATCACATACCTAGGAGCGAATATAAATTGTAATGGGATGTTGAAATAAACATAAAGCGACGCATACAACTTGGTAAGAGTGCTATGACAAGACGTTGGAAAATATGGGAAGGCAGAGACATCAAAAAGAAGACAAAAGCTTACATCGTGCGAACAATGGTATTTACTATAATTAAGTATGGTTCATCAGAGAACTGGACACTTCGGAAAAAGGACCGCAGGTGAATCTGGAGAAAAATGCTGAGGGTCTCATGGGCAGTCAGGGGAACAAATCAAGAGGTGATTGCAGAAATCAAGCCAGAACACACCTTGGAAGGACTGATCCTAAAACAAAAACTGGAGTTTGGGGGCATATTATGAGAAGACACGAATCGCTGGAGAAATCATTGATGCTAGCAGCTGTTGATGGGAAAAGAAAAAGAGGAAGACAGAAGACGAGATGGATGGATAACATTAATTATGGAAGCAGTGAACATGAACATCGAGGAACTGAGAAATGCGGTCGAGGACAGAAAAGAAGGGCACAACAAAGTCCATAATGTCACACAAAGTCAGAGACGACTGAATGACAGAGATATATATATATATATATATATGTGGTTTATATGGTTTATGTGGTTTATAGTTAAGATTTACACTCCCCACAAATATCTATACTCCCCAAATCAAGTTCCTGGCTACGCCCCTGGTACAGAGTGGGCCAATAAAACCGGTAACACTCTGTTTCATTGTCAACATTTTCACAATATTTCCTTAAGTCAAAATTCATGAGGTTCGGCGTACTTCTGCAATATTACATTCTGAATACAGGCAATTTAGTTTTTCATTCAAATTTCAAGGTGCAGCGGCGGCACCTAACGATAACCATGTTGGAGTAGGAGGCGTTCATAAAAATATGAGCTATTATATTTGATTGCTAAAATTAGAGCTGAAGTTTTAATACATTGTCTAAATCCAAGTTTCTTTCTTACTATTTCCTGTTTTGATAGCGTCACAGTGATGTCTTTGTTCGTTTTATTTAGGCCTACAGACTGTTTTTGTAAAGTAATTTCTGGCAATTTTTAATAAGAAGGCCAAAATAGCGAAGGATGATGGCTTCTTTTAAAAAAGGGGGGTGGTTGCGTTGATGACTTATGGCAGAATTTCCGAACAAATTTTGCAATAGAACGAGAGTCTTGAAAGTTTGCTAGAAAAAGCTGATAGCGCCGATCAGTGATGTAGCTAAGAGGGCTTTTGGGGGTTAAACCCTCCTTGGGCCCCGCCGAAATTTTTTAATGTGTTTCCGTGCATTTTTAATTTTCGGACGCGGTTTTGGAGGCGCTGAGTCTGACCAAACTTTTTAAGCGCCATAGGCGTGACGACCTTTTCTGTTGCTTGTCAGCATCTGAAAGGAAACATATTTGTAGGAAAGACATAGGATAAACTTTTTTGCTTGTCAAGATTTTTCGAAAGTTGGTTACGGTCAAACGTCAAAGCCAACCCTCCACCTTCCGGAAATCCTGGCTACGCCACTGGCGCCGATACGACGGAAAAGCAGTGACTGTCCACGCTTTGTCAGAATGGAAGACAATATCACCGTATGGCTTAGGAACTAATATGCAGCCGCCCCAGGAAGACGACAAACCACGGACACACAAAGTCCGTGCGAAATTTCACGACAGTTTTTCTGGTCTTAGCAGCCAAACGTAACAGCTCATATTTTGATGAGCGCGTCCTTCAGACATACACCAGCCGAGTTTTCGCTAGGTGGCGCCGCTGTACTCTGGAATTTGAAAGAAAAACTTAAGCGGCTGCATTTCTGATATAATGCTGCATAAGTTCACCAGATTTCATGCATTTTGAGTTTTTGATCGAGGGGTTATGAAAATATTTAGAATGAAACAGGATTTTGCCGGTTTTATTGGTCCACCCTCTATAGTTAGCAATCAATATAACAAACGCAATTTCTATGGATTCTTCGTCCTCCATTTGGCAATCCAGACTACGCAGAATTCCAAAGAAATTAATAAGAGGGGTTTAAATGGTTCATAAAAGTTCAATAAAGTTCAAAAAAATAAAGTTCATAAAAGTTTGAATTTCCAATTTATAGTTCTCGTCAGTAAAGTCTCCCAACAATAATAGCGTTCAAAACGCTTGGACGTCACAGCTGTGGGGTACGCGAGCTGCTGCTAGAGGCTACGAAAAACAAGAATGTAAAAAAATTGTACAGAAAAAAATATATATTAAGACACGTGCTATCGCAAACAGTAAATGTCTCTTGCTTTCGGTGGACAGAAAGAAAGTCAACGTGAGACAAAAATGGCTCAGACGACGCATGTAGCATGGGTTGGCAATTGGCTGTATTAAAAAGGCTTGAGGACTAAAAAAGATCAGTGCCATTTTTCGCTATAGGAGTATCGAGAACAATCTCTATGGTCACTGATCTATGCCCACCAGCAAGGAATCTGCTTCTGCCATTGGCGTCTATTAATAGACAACAATGGTTTCTATGGTTTCTGCCCACCAGTGGGCGGAGCAACCGGACCTTGTTGGTAAACACTGGATACCCCTATATCAACCTATAAAACTATAAAATAAACAAAGAAACGCCGATAACTATGAGTGAGCGGGGTAACGGGGGCGAGGGACGATGTATGTGCCTATAGGGCAGTGACGTGCAGGGGCTGGCTGTGATTGATGCACGGGAGCAAGTTGTTGAAAGTCGTAACCAGCATTTTTCAGTGACAAAAAAAACATTTACGAGCAGAAAAACATTGGCAGGTCAAAGAAAATCGTCTTGCACCACTTTTATTTCTTAAAATTTGAATGAAAGCTTATTATTGAACATCCAAGACTGAACTGTATGTATGCAGACAGAGAGATAGATTTTCAGGTGACACTGAAGAGGTGCCATCATCAAAGCCAATGAATAACTGTGTATCGTCAGCATGAAAATGATGATCAGTAGAGAAATCTGAGAGAAGTGATCCAAATGGAATCAGTGGCGTAGTCAGGATTTTCGGAAGGGGGGATTTTGGTTTTTGGTTTTGAGCGTGACTAACTTTGGAAAAATCCCGACAAGCAAAAATACCGTTATCACCTCTACTTTTTTAGCTGACAAGCAAAAAAAAAAAACAAAAACGTTGTCACCTCTAGTTTTTTCCCTGACAAGTAAAAAAGGACCTCGCCTCTTACTTAAACCTTACCGTCTATAGCTAGCCAAGGGGTCTGACCCCCAAATACGCGTCAACAAATAAAATATGCATGGAAACTCATTTAAAATATTTTGTTTTCGGCGGCCAATGGGGGCTTTAGCCCCAAACCCCTTGGCTATACTACTGAGTGAAATTGCATATAGAATGAACAGGACTGGGCCCAGAGCAGACCCCTGTGGAACATCAAAATCTATCTTCATTGAATTTGACTGAACGTCGTTACAATGGACAGTATACGAGTGCGACGCTGAATGTGTGATTTGAATCGATCGAAAGCAGAACCCGCGATATATCAAACCAGTTAGTAGGCCTCTATAGGGAATTAGGGATGCCGTATATTGAACGTCGAAATACAGGAGATTGTTTCCACGATCAATATGCGCCCAATCCACGGTCCAGTTCATTGTGAATTATTATTATTATGGCTATAGAGCTATACTACGCTACAGTACTATAGGGTATAGAGTACTAGGAAAAAAACAATAAACAACACTATTCGATGCACTGCTGCCACTGCGTCGTCATACGCGTATAGTGAAGCAATATTACAGACAAGCTATACTCTAAGGAGGCGGGAGACTGCATGGGCTGAAATACGGGAGCTCCCGTAAAATACCGGAGATCTGGTAACCCTACCAGTTAGGCCTAAGGACTTCTGCGAATATTTCAAAGATTACGACTCTCCCTATATGTATGCTACATGTAGACCTGATATAGGCCTATAGAATCATTTTCTCATTTTCACGGTGTTGGAGTTGCCGGGGGTTTGGGGGGTTGACTCCCCCCAGCTAACTTTGCAACCCTCCCAAAAATAGCATATCGGGTACATGCAGCTTCTGTACACATTCATCGAATTTCAGTTCAATGAAAATCTCACCCCCCCCAGCTCAAATTCACAACTCCGACACTGCTTTTTTGCGACCAGTGCCATAAAGTTTGGTCTGCAAAAAGCACCCTTGAACCAAGGCTATAGAAAGTCTCAATTTAATCAAGCAGAGTGAAAGAGACGCTAAAATTCACCGCGAATACAATGGCGCATAAAATACAATGGCGGTGTCAAGTAGAAGTGTGATGGTTAATTTCGCTAAATCAGACATTCTAAAGTCTAAATCTCTTCCGAAATTGACTCTATTTGACTTTGGATAAGTCGTAAGAGCGCAACCTATAAAGTGTTTTGTAAGACTTAACTCCCCAAACTTTTACCTTTTCTGGTGTGAGACCCAGGGCCGTCGACAGAAATTCCTCCGCGCCCCTGGGCAGAGCAGTCACGAGCCCCTAGAAAGTTAGTGTCTAAGTGGTGATGACCCTTATTCTGCTCGTCTGAATTTTCAATTGTGAAACACTGGTGCTAACCGTTTTTACTTGTCAATCTTTCTTCGTGATAATATAATTAAAGTAAAGTAAGTAAAGTAAAATCTCGTGGATTTCTATAGCGCCTTGGAAACAGCACAACAGTAGCTGCTTATTCTTAGGCGCTCAGCCTTTCTTAAAATAGCTATGGGGAAGGTATATTATCAGCCAGGCAATAGTCAACATCCAAAGGGCAGTGAGGCTAGGTTGTTACAGCTATGGAGGATATGATTATATATATGATATATGATGATAACACATGATATTCCATGTGTTGAACATTTACGGACCCGCCCCGGCCTTCTACAGATCGCCTGGCCCTGGGTACTTCCCCCCTCCGCCCCCTCTCGACGGCCCTGATTAGACCGACTAAGTTGGCTTTCAAAATACCACGTGACAGCGTCTGACATGGGCCATGGGCCATCTGACATTTCCAAATGATTTCCCTCCATACACAGCTCCCTAGAGGGAATTTGGAAAGCAATCAGTAGAAGAATGATTCGAATGAATTCGCGCCGCGATCCCTTGTTGTTATTAAGATATCTTTGAATAAGTCTACAGCAAAATGTCCACTAGGAAATGTACTAACATATTCGAACGCATTCTTCCTTGAGACAGACATCTTCTGAAACAAAAAGACAATTTCATCAAACAACATCAGATAGTCGAGAACTATACTGTGGCTTTATTCGGAGAAAGGTCTGTCACGCGCGGTAACCCAGTCTTATGGAACAAGTTGCCAGATGTGGTAACCAATGCGACCTTCGCAGATATGTTTGCGAAGAAACTGAAGACTCATTTATTTAACATCTCTTTCAACTGACGATGTAAAGCGCCCTTGACTTTTGCTTTTGCCATGGTTATTGCGCTATACCAAATTGACTTGATTGATTAATTGATTATTGTAATACAATTATGCAGCGCAAGTTCCGTCGAAGATTCGCAGAGTTCAACCCCTCCTAACATAACTGGTATAGGTCGACCCCAAATAGGAAATCTTGGTTTTCATTTATCCGACCCTATGGCATATGTAACAGGGGTGGCCAAACTGCGGTTTGCAAGTAATAATTTTGCCTGTTTGCCAATTTTATCATACAGGTCTCATGAAATAACAGCAGAGATTTAGGCCTAATGAAATTTTGGCACTTTCCCGTTATCCGGATCCCAGTGAAGAGATATTAGGGTTAGGGTTAGGGTGAGGGTTAGGGTGAGTGTTAGAGTTTTAGCCTAACCATAACCCTAACCTTAACCCTCATCCTAACACTAACCCTAACCCTCACCCTAACACTAACCCTAACCCTCACCCTAACACTAACCCTAAGCATTTCTTAGTATCTCTTCACTGGGGTCCGGATAAAGGGGAAAGTACCGAAATTTTAATGAAAATTTTGCAAAGAATGTGATCATACCGCTTCGTTTTCGTGTCTAATTGTGGCAATTCAGCTCTCAAGCTTTTGAAAATTGTCGTTTGCGGCTCGAACTTTCTAAGGGTTTGGCCAGCCCTGTCATACAGTAGAAGCTGACATACAACTGGCATTTTAAAAACTTTTGGTGGAATAGTCCGACGTTTTTTTCTTTAAAACTTCATTACTTCAATTACATAAAATAATAGATTGTTTAGACCACTAACTCTGTCTTTTAAGGTCTGTATAAAGCGTGGTGGGAGTGGGACAAAATGTCCGCGGACAAAATGTCACGGTTTAGGGTTAGGGTTAGAGTTGGGGTTACATTTTGTCCCTCGGCATTTTGTCCTAGCACCTTGTAAAGAACAGAATTCCTCTTGGATTTCTAAAGCGATTCAAACTATGAAGACGAGCGGTTTAACGCTATAGCAGCTTCAATAAGTCTTGAAGTCTTGGAAGATATTCGACAGTCGACACTAAAAACATTTTTTTCTTTTGTGTGTTTGAGGTGAAAAAATTAACGTTTTCGCGTCTCAACATATTGGTTTAGGCATGTCTCCCTATATATATATATATATATATATATATATATATATATATATATATATATATATATATATATATATATATATAATCCTCAGTGCCCAATAACTGACCCCCTCCCCCATCAGGACCGAAGTAAAGACATCGATATGAACCAATCGTTTATGGCCGGTTGGCTGGTCCATCGTTGTCTTAATTACGTTTTCCATAGAACTCCTTATTCGTCAATTATTGGTCGCACCTTCGTCTTTCCTCGGCCACGCAGCGACGATGATCAGCAAAACGACGATCAGAACGAGGATGGCGACGGAAAGGAGAAGAGCCTTTTCCAGGAGAGTCCTTCTCTTCCAACAGGACTGACTGAATGGATGCCTAAAACACAACGCTATAGTGTTTTTTAAAAAAACAAATAAATTCAACGATCAGGTTTTCGCCATTCTATACTCTATACTGTACACATACATGTCATTCCCAGATTATCAAATTATTATAAATTTCAAGAACGACGTAATTCGAAACCCAATCGGTCTTCTAAACCAGATGAATGCGGACAGTCTCCTAGTACAACTGTGGTCCGCGGACCCACCCCCACCCCGGGGTCCGCCATGCGACAGAAGGGGTCCGCGACAAGAGCGCATTGTTGTACAGCGCTATTGTTCCAAATGTAAATAACAACACAGACAGAAATGGCGCGTCGAGTGCATCAGTCGCACCGTTGAAACTCGACTTCCTTCGGACGGGATTCGACTTATTAGTAAATTCGTTAAAAAGACGATCGCTTATAACTAAGCTATAAAGAGTGCACATTGCGCATGGAATGCAACAGTCGCTCTCTCTCTCTCTCTCTCTCTCTCTCTCTCTCTCTCTCTCTCTCTCTCTGCATAAGGTAATCGGCGTGCGTCCTTTGGTTTTTCTTCCTTTCGTCTCTCGCTTTCATGATGCAGATACTTTTACTAAGCGAGGTCTCGTTCGCTTCACAAACGAACTTAATATTCCCTGCACCTTGTCTTTTGATTCTGTTTAGACCACTTCTGACACTTCATATAAGTTTTATTTAAAAATCCGAGCAATTCTTCTAGATTATGCTATAGTTGAGGTAGATAGCAACCCCCTTGACTAATATATATGTCATTAACAAATTAACTAATTAACGTGTACCCGTTGAGTTGTTAACACCATAGCATCTATTATTAGCTGTATCATTGTGCAAAATCCAGTTGCATCATATAGTAGATGCTATGGCGTTAACAACTCTATGGATACACGTTGATTAATTAATTTGTTAATGAAATAAGTCATACGTCATCAACTTCCGGTTACCTGGAAAGGGTAAAGAGTTCATTTCTGAGTGTGACTACTAAATTTAATAGCTGCAAACTCCAGTTCCAACGTGCAATAGACGCTATTGCATTAGCAACTCAATTGGTACACGTTAATTTGTTATTTTGTTAATTAAATAAGTCATGGAGCCATCAACTTCCGGTTACTTGAAATGCATAGAGAGTTCACTTCTGAGTGTGACTACCAGGTTTCATGGCTGTCATAGCTGTAGCATTGTGCAAACTCCAGTTCCAACGTGTAATGCATGCTATTTATTAGCAACGCAATTGACACACATTAATCTGTTTAATTTGATAATTAAATAAGTAATGATGTCATCAACTTCCGGTTGCTTGATATTTGTAGGAAATTCAATTCTGAGTCAGACTGCCAAATTTTACAGCTGTATCTTTTTACTCTAACTTAAGTTATAGCATGTAATAGATGCTACGGTGTCAAAAATTCAATTAACCCAAGTTCGCGGACCCGAGAACGCGCGCCGCCAGTCCTTGATTCAAGGGGTCTATGATGCACAGTATATATATATATATATATATATATATATATATATATTGGCTGTATTGAAATTAGCGACGTGCTAGATGTAAGAGCCGGAAAAGAGTGGTGGTGCTGACGAGGGTTTCGAGTGTAGACATCGGTAGGGACGCCAGCGAGCGACACGGAGAAGGTCTCCGGTGGAATTCCGACATGAAAAGCGATAAATCTCCGTGTCTGGTAACTGACGAATTCGTCGTGTTTACGTAAATGAACCCTCGAAGTAGCATAATAGTCTACGGCGCTTGGAAATCTATCGCAGCCAGTTCATCAGAGTTTCTCCGCCGCAGTTTTCAGCAATCGTTGTCTTCTGTCGTCCAAAACCATCCTTACAGTTAAATCCGTATCGATGTCTGTCGAGTTCCTGGTTTTGGACATCAGTTTAAAAGGCATTTGATCAGCGCGCAATGAGTATGTGAGAGATGATTCTGACATGTGTTCATCGATATACAAGCATCCAGCATACGTTAGATGCTTGTAGCCCACACAGTATAACCCCCACATCCCCTAGACTAGACTTAGAGCGTTGGTAGTTTCTACTCTAGCTTTTACATTTGAATGCGGGTTGATACAAGACTAACAGCAACTGAAACCCAAAGTACTAATTCAAGAGTCGAACCGTTTTTTCAAACGCATTTAGGATATCAGACTAATGAGTTAGCAGACGGTCAGTGTCGTATTAGAAAGTTTGGGGCCCTAGACATTTTTTAAAAGGTTGCATCAAAAAAGCGGAGATGATCTTTTTTCCTATCATACTTTTGGAGGAGAAACAGAAAAATCAAGCACCAAAAAACGCTGATGACTTTACCCCCTCCCCCATACAGACAGTTAGGCGATATAAACAGGCTATATTTTTCCTAAACTAAATATATATTCTTAATCGTTGTGTTAAGTAAGACACGGATTTTCTATAGCGCTGCTCGAAGGCTTGGCGCAGTGCACCAGCTTATTAACGAGCGCTCAATCTAGGGTAAACCACAGTTAGGCGATATAGTCGTCATTATAACAAACGGTTCAACCCCCACTCCACCACAGTCCTGCAATCCTGCATCTGTCTACGGTCGCTTCAGAGGTGCGAATCAGAGTGCTAACGGCATGTCCGTAAAAGCAAGAAATCGTATCCTGCAATCAGTTTCTGAGGCAGTCAAAGTAATTCTGTCGTGGTTTTGTGAATTTTGATTTTCAGCATCGACTGAAACCAGATATTTAAAAAAGACCGAACTTTCTTAAAATCGACGCTGAAATGTGAGCTTTGTTCGTCGACTTTGGAGTCTTGCTTTAATTCGTTTGTCCTCGAAACCAGACGCAGCCTAACACATTACGAGATTCTTATATGTTAAATGTTTAGCAAAACTTTTTAAAGAATCGTCAGTCATCAGCAAAAACTTGCTAAGTCTTTTCATGTTTCCCGCCGTTGCATTCCAATGATTATGTGTCGCAAGGCAAAAAGGTTGAGAAACACTGATCTAGTTGATGCCGCGGATATCAAGCAGAAAGACCTCTTTGATATATATATCTCTCTCTTTCTCTCTCTTTCTCTCTCTCTCTCTTTCTCTCTCTCTCTCTCTCTCTCTCTCTCTCTCTCTCTCTCTCTCTCTCTCTCTCTCTCTCTCTCTCTCTCTCTCTCTCTCTCTCTCTCTCTGACTCTCTCTCTCTCTCTCTCTCTGACTCCTGTGTGTGTGTGTGTGAAATCTTCTAAGAGCGAGAGGCAAATGTCTTGAGGTGTTTCAAGTGTTTTGATTTCGG
Organism: Metaphire vulgaris; assembly: GCA_018105865.1. Lineage (NCBI taxonomy): Eukaryota > Metazoa > Annelida > Clitellata > Crassiclitellata > Megascolecidae > Metaphire > Metaphire vulgaris. The sequence goes on along the minus strand of CM030866.1, from coordinate 11,566,707 downwards.
ATCCGACGTTTTATAAAACGTTCGTCGCCTGATGCTTCTTGTCTTAATATATGATTGACATCAATGCTAAAGTCTTGTGCTTCGGCAGAATGCTCGAGGATACTGTGACATATAAATTATCAATTCTTTTAGATTTTTAAACAGGCTATATTTTTCCTAAACTAAATGTATATATATTCTTAATCGTTGTGTTAAGTAAGATACGGATTTTCCATAGCGCTGCTCGAAGGCTTGGCGCAGTGCACCAGCTTATTAACGAGCGCTCAATCTGTGCAAAATCCATAGTCATCCGTAATCCATAGTCCGTGGTGGTCGAGGTTGTAGATCCAGGTAGGCAGTCGCATCAAAGTGTTTTTATGGAGGATGATAACAAGATTTGCGGTGGGTAGAATGCACGCCTGTACAGTAGTAAGGATTTCGCCATAATTAGATTTCTTTAAAAGAATAGTTTTAAGTTGTTTTCGGAGGGTTGTATGGAGTGATTGTCAATGGTGACTGATCTATTGTTGACTGAAAAGAAATCGAGTGATTGATCTTTCGGATCTCTGACGGAAGATCATTCCAGAGACGAGGCGCAGTGTATGAGATCGACCGATCTGAGGATTTTAGTGACGTGGCTGTTGGTCGAATGAGTGTCAGGTTGGCAGATGAACAGGCTGACCGCTTCGTTTGAATTGTAAAGAGATTACGCGGTTACTGTACAATGTACGATGGGCTTTGAGAACTGGATGGCGCTGTAGGCCAGGCATAGAATATTGAGTGATATTCACAATGCTCATGAAAATTCATTGTCTGTCTGTCTATCTCATAGATGTCCATGGGTCCATATTTTAGAACTCAATCCAACCCGACCCATCAAATCTCCAGCCCAACCCATGTCGATAATAGGTTTACTTGACCCAACCCAACCCACTGTAATGCATTGCAGTTTCTTAAGCCATGACTTATTTTCTTACCCAACCCACAATTAATATGGAAGAGTCTGCCCAACCCAAACCAGCCCAATCCAACCCAACCCAACCAACCCAACCCATGGACATCTCTGGTCTATCTGTCTGATTCTTACTCTCCGATAAAATATCGCTAAATATTTATTAGATCACATATAATAATAATAATAATAATAATAATAATAATAATAATAATAATAATAATAATAATAATAATAACAAGGTGTATAAAGTAGTTCAGGTGGGTTTGTCCTGTGTGAGAACAATTGCAGTAGCCTACCCTTCCAATCTACTGCAGTATCCTATATATAGTATAGGCCCTACTCAAGCTTATATTTGAAATCATTCACACTCGTAGCCATTACTATCTTCTCGTCCAGTTCACTCCATCTGTCTACAACACTTGCACTGAAAAATGCTGTTTTCCGTTATTGTTTTGTTAAAAGTGAAAGATAATACAATTTGTCAGAGCTAATCGTCAGTGAATTATAAATCTATTCCTCTCTCTCTCTCTCTCTCTCTCTCTCTCTCTTTCTCTCTCTCTCTCTCTCTCTCACACACACATTCACATTCACTCACTCACTCTCCAAGAGCCACCAATAAATATTACTATAAGAGTCATCATCGTCGTTGGTGTTGTCTATGAATGGCAGACTGCTGCTGTGACATAACAGTGGCAGATTATATTCGAAAATTGCTATTCAGACATTTTCCCAGGAATTTTCGTTCGGGAGGTGTCTCATAATTGTAGGGGGTGTCAATGTCCAGTCTTTCACATCTAGACTCTTTGGACCCGGGGAACTACAGGTCTGGAGTCAATCTGAAAATGGATGACATTTTAGAATTTTAAATGAATAGTTTTAACATCAGTCTGTTTTGGTGGTAGCCAACACCACCTCTGGCATGGGCGCCCGCAGAAAGTTTTCCAGGAGGGGCAAAACACATGCTAACACAATGGTCACGGTTAATATTTTAGCAATTGTTTTCAAATTTCAATGTGAAATATTGGTATTTGCATTTTCCAGGGGGCATGTGCCCACTTTTGCCCCAATGTGCGGGCGCCCATGACCCCTGGTAAGGGGTGTAGGGGCAGGAGTGTATGTCACAAATCGAGGGGTGTAACTCCCCTTCTGGGGGTGTAGGAAAATCCCGGTTGCTATTTCCTCTTCTCTTTTAATTCCGGGTTCTCCATTTGAGTTCATTGTCCGTCCTCAAAATCTTTTTTAAAAACTTATCCTATCAGTTGCTCCTCTTCTGAATCAACTGAAGAAGAAGTCGAATGCCAGCTAAACATCAGGTCCCTAAGTGTTTGGTCGTCTCCTTCTCCTCCCCTTCTCCTTCTCCTCCTCATCCTCCTTCTTATTCTTCTTCCATGATGGTGTCGCGTCTGTCGTATGTTCTATATTCTAAATTACACTGTAGATTAGAGTGGTGCTAGAAGAACCGGGAATCCGTGGAAAAGTTGACCTTTGCACTTAAAACGCTTGGGGTCATTGGGTCAAGGTGGAAATGGACAGTGCCATTCTGCTTGGAAGATGGAAAAGGCGAGTAGAAAGATGTTCCCCAAGGTCAAACCATTCAGAAGGTCATTCGCTGTTTATTGACGTTTTCTGACGAAGGTCGACGAATCGGGAGCGATCTCCGTGTGTTCTACAGCGAAGCAGCGACGCAGGTGGCCTACACCATTAACACTGGAGTAGTTTGCCATTGCTTTCTTCTAAAGACAAACGTTTTACCTTCGCAGCTTAATGCTGCTATCAATTTATCGACGCCCGAACCATGAACGGCTTTGTTGGCTGCCGACACCATGCACGACTCGATCCCGGTATGGTCACCCATCCATGTGCTAACCGCGCTCGTCGTTGCTTAACTTCGGTTTACTGACGGAAACCGGTCGTACAGCGCCAAGTATTCCAGAATTCAAACGATCCGCAAACGAACGTCAGTCGCTTCAAACGAATGCATCTCGGCTGTTTCTGATTCGAGTGTGAGATTATTGTCGGACAAGAGAAATCGTTTCTTCATCGTCTGCGATTGTCCTTTTGCATCTTGAACAGGGATATTTTTACACCCCCTAACCCCCCCCCCCCCAACAATCCCCAATTTGAGACCGACACTCCAACACCCTCCCAATCTCAGCTATGGGATGACCTTTTTTGCTTGCCATACTTTTTTGCACGGGACCCCCAGAATTTACGGACATCCCTCCCTCAAATTGACAATCCTAGAAATAACCTTGATCTTGACAGAAGTGTTCCAATAGAAAAAATACAGACATTTCCCATTTTCTAAAATTTTAAAAGAAATTCCAACAAAACGTAATTACCTCAAACCGTATGCATATTCAATCAATCAATCATTTCATTTTTATTTCTCACTTTACAACAATGACAGATTGCATTGAGCAATGTGACATAGGCAAAAAATAACCAAATATTTGCATGCAAATAGTTGCTCATAAGTTCACAGCTAGTAAGATATAATTAGAGAATATTCATGTAACACTTTATAGACTGAATTCAATCGTTCGAAAACTTTTCCATGTGAAATCACAACTTCCAACCAATCATAGGCCTACTTCAAAGAATTTTCAACTTTCTGAAACTCACTTGATCTCTCAAGATCTAAACTCTTCCTCTTGTCTCTCAGAACAGTGCTTATCAAACGTTTCACCTTCGCGGTATTAATTTAGTAACAATTGCATATTATTTACTTACTTAATTAGAAGCAAATAAATGAAGGTTTTACTTAAAGGTTTACAAAGAAACCTAATATAGAAGTCGTCTTCCGTTCATGAGGCTCAACGACTGCAGGCTCGATTTATTTCAACAGGAATCGCAATGAAAACGGTGCAGAGATATCATGTTTTGAGAAAAGGACAATCTCGTTTTTAAAAAGTTCTCAAACTAAACTAAACAATCCTCAAATAAGAAAATGTTTAACTTACAGGTTATTTTTCACTTTTCTCAACGGACCGGCAAAGAAGGACTCGCGTACCTGCACCGGTCCGCGGACCGCCACTTTGAAAAGCACTGTGTTAGAATGCCTGTGGGTTGCGGCAACAGTGATCTCTTGCGCTGACAACCGTCACTAAAAGACAAGATGACGGAATCATTCATCGGGACTATGAAAAAAAACAGCGAATCGAAGACAATTTGGCCAGACATTCTGTCAGCGGGACTCTAAGCTCGAGATTATTACGAACGACGCAGCCGCGACACGCGTATAGGCGCCAAGACAATCGATCAATATGATTGCCTGACAATGGCTACTAAGCGCACGATAGGGAGAGTCTAGTCTGTGAAAATCCTATGAAGAAATATTGGCAAGAGAGATTGTGGAAGCAAGCGTATATTCGAATGGGGAGGTACTGTTTGTTCAGTGCTGAAAGGAATTAGTAATTTAGTATGACAACGGCATAGAAGAACTTCCGAATAATTCTAAACGGATTCCTCCGCATGCCAAAATTTCTTTGTTTCGCTGATAGAAAAAAACGAAGGAGTTTGAAAGATGTCGGTTTATTTATAACAGGTAAAACTGCTGCAGAAGTAGGAGAGGACAGATAAACGAATATTTTTTAAAAATTTCGTTCAAAACCCGCTTCCTGTTTTGTCCATTTGGGGAACGAAATTGCGGTTTTAATTAACTTTTAATCGACAGAGTAAAAAATTCAAGGACGACATTGATACTTTTAAAATTGAAACAGTAATTACGATTGACTGAAACAGAACGAAAGGAAATGGAAATAGATTATCTCCTTTGCGCGGTGAACGTATTGAGAGGACGCAGATAGCAGATTGTAATTAGACCTATAAGCATTCGGTAACTGTGGTTTATTCGCAAATCGCCAATTGACAGAACTCTTGTTCTGACGTTGCTGAACATTTCAAATGGAACAGAGGCTGATTGCGGGAACGAGGCTGGCTCTAGAACACGCATATAGATACTCTGGTACACGAAATTAATATTCTATGAAGGTGCATATAACAACTGCGCTGTCAAACTATCACTTAATTCTTTATATTTCAATCTACAGTGTAAGTTGTTAATTTCAGATTAATTAAGCATTACCCGCTGCTTTTGAACGTACGAGCAAAGTGTATCTTCTTCTTCTTCCTCCTCCTCCTCCTCTTCTTCTTCTTCATTCGTTCATTCATTCATTTGCACTCCCAGTGGGGCATAGGCCACGAACAGGATCCTTTCATTTCACTCGATCAGCTGATCAAAAACACCTGATCAGGTGTTCTAGTTCACTCCTGCAGGTGTATCTATTTTCTTTATGCTCTTTTTCTAGTGATCTTTTTCACGTATTTTGCGGTCTTCCTCTTTTTCTTTTTCCTTGGCAGCTCCATGTCAGCATTTGTCTTGTGATGTTTCCAGTCGGTTTTCTAAGAGTATGTCCTATAGTCATTTCCATTTTCTTTTTCTGATTTCTTCATCTATCGGTTCTTGTTATGTATTTTTCCAGAGCCTTCATTTCAGATTTTGTTCGGCCACCAGACCACTGTGATATTCCGTAGGCAACGTGCACGGCCAATGACTAATGACTGGGCGTGTACTTGTGACAATTGTGCATTTGTGGTCGTGGCCAGTGTTTGTGGTTGTTGATGCAAGTCTCGATTGGTTCTAATCTCATTTGCTTTATTTCATGGTACTTATATATTTGAAATGCAAGGGGGGGCTTAGATTGGCTACAGTCGACGAGTGAAAATTGTCTGGCCAATGGCCATAGGCCGATGCTCTCTCCATCTGCAATATCAACGAATATTTTCACTTCCGCGCCACTCGACGGGAACCCGAGTATTCGTTAGACTACTCAATAGAGCACTGTTCCTCAAACTTTTCACTTTCGCAGACCACAATTACCAGGCTTGTCCATGGGACGGGACGTTCCGTGGGAATCCCATGGGATTTGTCCCATGGGATGGGATGGAATGGAACAGCACTGTTCCGTCCCATTCCATGCAGAACTACTCTTAATTTTTTTTACCTTTTTGAAGATTTTTACCCTTCTTTTTTCTTCATATTTTCATAATATTTGCATCTATATTTTCATTTTGTGATGGAACATAAAAGTTAATGAAGTTAATAAATTCTGTCGTTTTACATGTCTCTTTGTACATGTAGTTCTATTTAGTAGACATTGAACCTAAACTTTCATAAATTTCTTAATTCATAATTTCATCTGGGAGAAAATAAATGATGAAAGTGTTACTTAAAGTTTTCAAAGAAACTCAATATAGAAGTCGTCGAAGGCAGATAATTTTTCCGGATGCAGTTAGTGTTGCCACTAACATTTTTCAAAAAACATTGATTCCTTCCATTCATGAGGCTCTACGACTGCAGGCTCGATTTATTTCAAAAGGAATCAAAATGAAAACGGTGCAGATATCATGTTTTGAGAAAAGGACAATCTCGTTTTTAAAAAGTTCTCAAATCTAAACTAAACAATCTTCAAAGGATAATATATTCAACTTCTTTTTCACTTTTCTCAATTCACGTTGCGGACCGGCAGACCAGGACCGGCGTACTGGCACCGGTCCGCGGACCACAGTTTGAGAAGCACTGCAATAGAGTAACCGAGTAAGTCCAGTTACTGAAGGCCTATACTCACGTATGCATCATGATAGACGCGTGACTTTAACTCACGTAATGAGGCAGACTATTTTTGTCTAGCGCCTCTTCTGAAGAATCACTCAGAAGCGCGCAAGTGACCCATTTTTCTATAAAAGTCGAGATAGGCTATTTCGCCAAATCCTTTCCCAGAATTACACTCCCAAACCAAACCCTGTCTCTGGGTTGAGAACGTGTCCATTAATCATTTCAGACGCTGTAGCTGTACTGTAGAAGCATTGTCATACGATGCGTACGTGTGTATATATATATAGGCTATATATATATATATATATATATATATATATATATATATATATACACACAATAATATATATATAATGTATATATATATATACCACGCACATGCATCGTATGACATGACACACACACACACACATATATATATATATATATATATATATATATATATATATATACATATACATATATATATAAATATGTGTGTGTGTGTGTGTGTACGTGTGTACGTGGTATATGTGTGTATTTGGATATATATTTTCGTGAGGAAATAGTCATCGAAATGACAGATGACATTGTCCCTGAGGTCGTCGGCACCCTGTTTCTTTTTCTGAGCGTGTTTTTTAAATCAACAGCAGAGGGGCGTTTAATAGCAAATAATGGCAAATGTATATTAAATTATTCAAGCGCGAAATATAGTCAACGTACATCACGCCACAGAATGAACGAAGTTCAGACACACACACACACACACACACACACACACACACACACGCTCCTGGGTAGTATCTTATAGATACAAGTATCTAGATACGTATCTAAGATACAAAAACTTTATCTTTGAAAATGTATCAAAATATGTATCGAAATCGCGTACCTGTATCTCAGATAAAAATGTTCTCTATATATTTAGCATCTTCTGGGTGTTTCAAAATACAATTAGACGCTGCAAATTTACGAAACAAAGAAACAGACGCAGTTACCGTAGCCACCACAGGCCATGAGCGCTCATGGTGAATCGAATCGGTCTCAGTTTACATTTGACCGATTAGCTGATCTACGGTAATAACGAGTAACGTGACATCCACTATCCATACCATAGTTGTGACGTTGAAGCGTTTTGAACTTTATTATTGTTCGAACTTTTCGAACTTTATTGATGAGGCTTTAAAGTTCATAAAGTTCAAATGGAATTAGCACTGTTAAAGTGCTATCGCGCAGGCCACATTAGCCGGGTCGTGTGAGAAAATAATTGGTCAGCATTTGAATTTATACACACAAAAAGAGCAACAGACTCTAATTTAAGACAGTTGAGAAGATTGTCAAAGTGCATCGTAACTTACGACTGGTGGATAAGATCGAAAACATCTGCTATGCCGATATACTTATAAAAGGCCTACGTCGACTGGTCTTCTGAGACTGAGTCATCTGACGAGGATTAAATTTGAAATTCGAACTTTTATGAGCTTTTCCGAACTTTTTTTTTGAACTTTTTTTGAACTTTTACGAACTTAACAAAAATTCTTCGAACTTCACAACTATGATCCACACTGAATTAACAGCTACAGTAACAGATATTGCTATAGTGGATAGCGATTTGAGTAAGAGATAGTTAGATGAGTTTGGGCTTAGTCAGAGTTTAGGGTAGCTGCTAGTATTAGTCATTAGGAACTTGGATTATGTAGCGCCAGCATCACCTTGATATTATGTTTGAAATACTTGGGTGGTCTTCTTCCCTTTGCCCCCTCCTCTTCCTCCCTTCCATCAATCAATGCTTCATAGGATTAATCATATTTCGCGGACAAACCTAATAACATGGGCGTATTTAGAAAGGCTTAAAGGGGTACGCTGAAATTTAAGAAGTTCGAAAAATAACTTTTATGCTATGTGCTGCAAGCAAAAAAAGGTTATCACCCTTCTCAAACGTGGTGACAAGCAAAAAAGGTTAACTTCGGCGTAACAGTCTTTAAGTGCAACCGAAGGGAAGGACGAAAGACCAAAGGCCAAAAACCAAATGGGTACGCTATGGCTCAGGAGCGTACCCCCTAAATACGCCACTGCCTAATAATAATTATTAATCATATTATGTGTGGTCTTGATAATCTTCTATAGCTAACAAGCATGCATCCTTTCGCCTGACTGTGTGGCGTCATGGCTATAGTCTTTTGTTGCCTGATGAGAGTTATAATAATAAAGTGATTTTAAGTGGCTTAGGAGGCTAAGTAAGCCTGTGTGAAAACCACTGATGTAACCATCTACATTCAATAACCTAGTTTATCGAGAGATAGCCTTTGAATCCGTTTACTGTTTCAACTGTCACTCCCACCTCGTCCAAATTGTTCCATTTGTCCACAACCCTTGCACTAAAAAAATTTTCTTTCTTGGACCAACCCTCTGCTTAAACCATTTTGCATTTGTGGCCTCTTGTGCTGCTATAGTGTGCCAATGTAAAGAATCGATCATATGGCACATCTACTTTCCCAGTCATTATTTTGTATGTTTCTATCAAATACACCCTCTCTCTCTCTCTCTCTCTCTCTCTCTCTCTCTCTCTCTCTCTCTCTCTATATATATATATATATATATATATATATATATATATATATATATATATATATATATATATATCTCTCCTTTCTAATGTTGTCAGTCCACAATATTGAAGTCTTTTTTCGTAGCTTAAATTATGGCACCCATTGACCATCTTCGTTGCTCGTCTTTGCACTTTTTCTAAAAGCTTTATATCTTTTTTTCAAGAATGGATTCCATGCCTGAACACAGTATTCTAGATGAGGCCTTACCAATGACTTATAAAGTTTTAAGATTATACTAGGTGTTTACCCGTCAAAAATGACGGGGGAGATTGGCAGTTTTAACACCCAATTTTGTGCAAATGCAATAGGATTTTGCGCAATTAATTTCCCTAACTCGCCGCCTTTTCCTTCAACCGAGTTAACGCCCATTCGCGTGAATTTTCTGAAACTTGATAGTCAACGTTAGTGTAATGATTTGGCAGTGTCGAACGACATGCAGTGCTTGATTCTCTTGTTTGCTGTGCTGCTTTTTCACTCCGACCAATAGCCTGCTCCTCATTCTCACTTTATTGTCGCAAACCTCGTGAACGCTAGATTTTTTTGTTTTGCACGGACGGTTAGAAAGAGGAATAAAAAGGCTAAACAATGGTGCAAACCTCATCTTCTTAGCTCTTATATAGCCTGAGATATAGCAAATTCAAAAAAGTAGGAAACTAAAATTAAAATATTTAATGGAACGGAAATCGATTTAGGAATTCAGTCATGATCCAGCAATAGCATCAATGGGAATGGACATAATGCCTTCGCTGGTTCATGTAATTTTGATCAGAATTCTCAGAATTCAAAACTTTCGCGAAATTCACCGATAATAATTATGTTCAAACATCGGGGTCATCGGGTTAGAACTGATAGATCTTTATCAAATGTCAACCGATTTTCAAACTTTTTGGTTTATTTTGTTCCTCTGACATCTGACATCCCTTTACAACTTTGCCGCTGACCAAAGTGGAGTTACCGCTGAAAATATTTTGCTAGGGGCTATAAAAATATTTTGGGGAGAAGGTGATATTTTAGGCCAAAAAGTGGACTCTACCCCAAAATTTTTTGTTTTGCACGGACGGTTAGAAAGAAGAATAAACAATCTAAACAATGGTGCAAACCTCATCTTTTTAGCTCCTACATAGCCTGAGATATAGCAAATTTAAAACGTTACAACAATCATTTCTGAAGAACGCTTTTCCAAAAATTAAATCCCCAGTACGGTGACGGTGTCTGAAAATTTAATCCCCACTTGAGAGGTTAAATTTTAAAAAAATAGGGTTTGAGGTTAGGAAGTAGTAAATATATATAACAACGGGGGGCAGGGCATTGGGAGATGGAAGGGAGATTTGGGAGGAGGAAAGTGGGTTGTACGGGTTTTCGGAGCAGCGTTGTGTAGGTTTGGGAACGGGGTTTGGGGCCTGTGGGGTAGGGCGGAGCGGTGATGGGTTGGGGCCGGGGCGATTGGGAAAGGGATGGTGAGATGGAATGGGGGGTTGGGAGAGGGATGGTGAGAGGAAATGGGAACGGGGTTTGGGGCCTGTGGGGTATGGATTGGGGCCTGGGGCGATTGGGAGAGGTTTGGGGAGAGGGAAGGGGGATTGGGAGAGGGGGGGGGTTAGGAGAGGAAGGACTGGGGGTTTGGGGCCTGTTAAGACGCTTCGTTAAACGCTTGGGGCCGTTGTTAATTGGGAGAGGGAAGAGGGATTAAACAATATTTGGTTGTCAATGGGTCTTGGGAATATCTGAGGGAAGGGGGACGAGGGTTTGCCGTCGGACCGCCGGAAATCGAGAATTATAATACAGTTTTGATTAAACAATATTTGGTTGTCCGTCAAAAATGACAAGATTGCCACCCAATTTTGTGCAATAATCAGGGTCGGCGCTGGGTTTTGTTGACTGGGTGGACGGACGGACGCGACCAGGACCCATCAATAAACATTTTTTCTGCGTATTTGAACGATTTGCTTGCTGCCCCTGCGAGGCTGGGTGGGTCCGGACCCGCGGACACACCCCCCTGGCGCCGACCCTGAATGCAATAGGATTTTGCGCAATTAATTTCCAATCGCCGCCTTCTCCTTCAACCGAGTTAACGCCCATTCATTGAAACTTGATAGTCAAGGTAAGTGTACTGATTTGGCACAACGACATGCAGTGCTCAATGATTTTTCGCCACAACAGCCTGCTACTCATTCTCACTTGATTGTCGGAAAGCTCGTAACGCTGGACATTTTTGTTTTGCACGGACGGTTAGAAAGAGGAATAAAAAAGCTAAACAATGGTGCAAACCTCATCTTCTTAGCTCTTATATAGCCTGAGATATAGCGAAACTTTCTCAAAAAAACTTTCACACATATAATACTTATGTTCAAACATTGGGGTCATCAGGTTAGAATTGATAGATCTTTACCAAATGTCAACCGATTTTCAAACTTTTTTTTTATTTTGTTACTCTGACATCCCTTTACAACATTGTTAAAATGTTACCGTTAAAATATTTTGCTAGGGGGCTTTAAACAATTTTTTTGGGGAAAGGGTGATATTTTAGGCTGCGAACAATGGACTCTACCAAATTTGTTTGTTTTGCACGGACGGTTAGAAAGAGAAATAAACAATCTAAACAATGGTGCAAACGTCGTCGCCTGAGATATAGCAAATTTAAAACCAGCCCATTTCTGAAGAACGCTTTTCCAAAAATTAAATCCCCAGACTCGACTAAAATTTAATCCCCACTTGTGTTAAATTTTAAAAAAAGGTATTGAGGCTAGATAAATCTATATAATAACGGGGGCAGGGCATTGGGAACAAGGGAGGTTGTGGGTTGTACCAAGCGTTGTGTAGGTTTGGGAATGGGGTTTGGGGCCAGGTGGGGTAGGGCGTCTGATGGGTTGGGGCCAGAACATCGTCCACCAACGCATCGGTAGAGGAAGGGATGGATGGAAAAGGAAGGGGAACGAGGTTTGGGACCGGGGCGGGAATGGGTTGGGGCCAAGGGGAGGGGGGTGGGGAAAAGGGGAACGAAGGTTTGGGGCTAAAATGGGTTGGGGTCCGTCTAAAGGGTGGGGAGAGGGAAGGGGTGGGGGTAATAGTCAACCAATCAGAACGTCTTGAAAATCTGCCGTGTAACGTGACCGACAGACAGATTCATACCGATAACGATTTTAATATAATAAGATATAGATCTTTGTCTCGACTCACTATTGTCCTTTTCATCATTCCCATCATTTGGTTACCATTTTTGCTGCCTCCATGCATTGGTGAGATGGGTTTATACTTCCATGGGTGATTACCCCCACGTCTCTTTCTTTTTCTGTTGTGGTTAGAACCTTCCCCCTAAAGAATATTCATTACCATTATTAGAGTTAAATTAAATATGCTGGGTTGATGATTGCTCGGCGCAGTCGGCCGATATGATCGTTAAACGCTTAACATTTCGAGAATGGTCTTAGTCATTTTGAAAGTAATAGGACGATAGTGTTTGCCACTGTAGATTGCAGTAAACATCCATAAGGCTTTTCGTCGGATTATGATTGAACACTTGATGCTGCAGAAGGCAGCAACAGCGTTGACACTGGCTGACAGCGACACAACCAGGGGCGGTTCAACGTTGGGGGATGAGTGGAGATGCTTAAGCTGTCTAACGCCGATTGCAGCCTGGCACTTCAGGGCACCATCGTCCGCCCTTCTTCCGTCGTCAGAGACCTCGGAGTCCTGTTCGACAACGAATTGACCATGAAGCAACATGTTGGACAGTTGGCCAAGAGCTGCTTCTATCACATACGACGTATCTGCCAGATTTGTCGAATCGCTGGCAAAGAAGTCGCCTCGCAACTGGTTTCCGCGTTTGTTCTGTCCAGACTAGACTATTGTAATTCTGTTCTTGCCGGCCTTCCAAAGTCTACACTGGCCAACCTGCAGCGCGTACAAAATGCTGCTGCACGTCTGGTGCTGTACTGCTGGACCTAAAACCTCGAGACCACGTCACTCCGACTTTATGTTCCGTAGCGCCACCAGCGCTAGGGAACATAAAGTCGCCCGTCGCTTTCCGTAAACATTTGAAGACACATCTGTTTAATTGTGCTTATAATAATTGACATAATTGACATTAATTGTAATGCGCTTGCTAACATTGATTGATTAGGCGCAATATAAATAGCTAATTACATTACATTACATTACATCCCCAACCGACCTTTTTTTGCCTGTCGGCGTTTTTCTGGGTTTTCCGCGTCCGAGCCGCTACATGTCGCTGGAGCCCTTGTCTGCAAAACAGAACTGTTGACTTTTTTCTTCTTTTTGCTTGTCAGCCTTTGTCGGGGTTTATTGCAGGGGTTTACCGCGTCCTTGGTCCCCTTTAAGTCGCGCCATCTTCCTACTAGACATTCATTCCATCATTGTATCCCCCCACCAACTTCCTATAAATTCATTGCATTCCCCCACCAAGAGTTCTTAGAACCGCCACCGAACACAAGTGACGTTTTCGACATGAATTGTATTCTTACTTCGGGTCACCAGACGTCCTTAAATGATGAGGACAGTCCTTGATTCCGTGACTCCGTCCTTAATGAGGACACAATTGTCCTTAAAGTTCATTTAAAATAGCGATTATACAGCACCTATTTTAGACATTACGCTATATTAAAAGGACTTTGCAAATGATTGAAATTGATTGCTAAAAAAGGGCTTCATTAGTTCTTTGTGCGCTTTTAGCGTCATGAAATGTCCGACAAGCCCAATTCGTTCTGCGTGTTCTTTGCAACTGATCTCTGGAATTCCTGTTCCTCTTACTCAAACTTTCTGAGTCTGACATTTGTTTTTACCTCGGCACGAAACCTGTTTTAGAGCCATTCTCTTAATTTGCTGGCATCGACTGACCTTTTGATTTTGACAGATGACGAGCGAATTAATTATCCAGAACTTCATCAATAAAGAATGTATATTAACTATCACAGCGACACAGACAGGGATCATCCATATCTTACGTACGCATTGAGGGGAGGGTATTGGTGGTATTTGGAGGAAGGGTATTGGTGGTATTGGCGGAGGGTATCTATGAGATTTTGCGTACGGATGCGTACGAGGGAGGGGTGGTCTCGATTGAATTCGCACGTGTGCACGCACACACACGAATATATATATATATATATATATATATATATATATATACAATATATATAATTATATACATATATATATATATACACACTAGAGGTGTGCACACAGGACTGACTGTTGTCCCCATCCCCTCCCGTCCCCATAAAGCTTTTCTCCATCCCCACCCCCCCCCATTGACTTAAAATCCATCCCCACCCCATCCCCTAATCTCTGTCCCCATCCCCATTCCCGTCCCCGCATTTCGAACCCATCTCCGTCCCCGTACCCGCATTTTGGTCTCCGTCCCCGTCCGCGGTGTTTTATATCAAATAATCAACTATTCATTTATTAGTACCCAGTGTGCGATTTTATGACCTGGTGCAGTGGGAGGGGATTTGTCGAGCTTGGGGGCGTAGTTGTTGGGGAAATGTAGCAGTGGGTGATGTAGTTGTGGGGAGATGCAGCAGTAGGGGGATGCAGTTGGGCAGTGGGAAGGAATCCTTCTTCCCCCTACAAATCGCGCCCTGTTAGTACCCAACATGAGAAGTAGCTTTTCAAAAAGTTTTTCAAAAGTTTCTTCTAAACTATGCAATAATCATATATGAAAATGGGACACTATTACTAACCTGATATCTTTAGCGCACATCATAACCATAGCGTCAGCCAATTCATTTTTCAACGTGGATACCGGAAACTAACCAAAAGATAACGGACATTCCCGGTTATACTACCAATGCCATTCTGCCAGCAGTGAGCAACACGTTGAAAAATGAATTGGCTCTCTTTCTTGTCCATTTTTCTGTAACTTTATAAAATGTTTAATTTATATAGTAGGCCTAAGCTAAGTGGAGTTTTTTAATCCACCTCCGAATCGATGGTGATTGAGTCAGAGGCACTAGGTAAATAGTGATGGTGGTTGGTGGGCACAGGAGAGACTGGGCAATTGAGAGTGGGCACTGGGCGTTCAAATTACAACGCTGTGCAAAGTGCTCTGCAATCCGCCCCACCTCTAAATTATATTATCTTTTGTTGTCCTGTACATCTATAGGCTCCCCCAACAAGCTGAAACCGGCTCTGATGATTCTCCCCTGGTGTGTTTATCAATTACCCTCAAGTTCTCAAATGGCTTTATAGTCTCTACCAACTGCGAACTAACAATGGTGTCGAGTGATCAAAAGATTCAAAACCAATCTTGCCTGGCCTAACAGTTCAATTTAATGGCCTTTTAATTCGAAACTGAAAGGCGTAGGTCTATATATGGTTAGTAGCTATGCTAACATCGGCCGAACGCATGATTATTGTATTGCGAGATTAATCGTCCCCATTCCCGCGGTATTTACAGCATTTTTGAAACCGCATCAGCGGTAATACCGTCAGCCTGGAACCCGCTACCGCGGTACTACCGTCATAACTTTTCCCTCCCCATTAATTTTTCGGCAAAATTACAGATTTCAATCCCGCTACCGCGGTAAATCCGCGGATTACCGCGGTGAAACCGCGGTAGCCATTACCGTGCACTCCTCTAATACACACAGAAGCGTTAATTTTAATTATCCAAGCCACTCCAAGGAGGTTTCCACGCCGCAGGTCATTCGGTGCGCGGTGCACGGAAATAAACTGATTGACCTTGTGGACAAAGTACAGTAATCAAAGCTCCTGGAGCAGAGGTCTGGAGGGACGGAGGGAAGGAGGCAGGGAGCGAAACCCCTCCATTGATTGCTCACTCTGTCTACAGATGCATCAAACAGGATGGGAGAGGGTAATTTGAATGTACGCACAGAGGACCTATTAGGGGTATTTACAAAATGTACGGGTGCAGCAGGGGAGGGGCTTGAAAAATGACTCTTGTGCGTACGTAATATATGGATGGGCCCAGTCGCCATTTTGAAGAAATACAGTACAGTGTTTTGTGTCTTTCAAAAGTGTAATACTACGAAGCCATCGTCAAATTCTGTCGAACGACTTTCAGTTCTACAACTGAATTGAATGACAGAAGCTGCTGCTACTGCATTCAGTAGACTGTGTTAACATTACGACTGTTGTTGAACACATTGATTGTTAAGGACAGAATGACCTCGATTGTCTCATGGCAGCTGTTTAAGCGTTGAGAAATGTCACTAATTTGTTCACATTTATTCTGTTTGTGCGTGTGCCCTCACTTTCGACTAACGAAAATGCATCTTATGATGCATCATGTATCTAGATACATGATTTTGTCTTGGGTATTTTGTATACAGTATGTATTTTGAATACATTTTAAAAGCAGGATATGTATTTGTATTTGAGATACATTCAGAAAATATCTCACCCTGCATTGCCTGCATGAGACGCAAAAGACGAGGCAAAATGCTCACAACACGATTAGAACTAAACAATTACACTGGATTAATATAACGACAACGATAAAGGCGACGACGACGATATTGATAACGATAATAATCGGCCTAGTCAGACAAAAGTCAAAGTCCTTCCCTAACCTCACGGGCTCATAGAGCGGCGCTGATCTCCGTTTCTATAGGCCTCAGCCAGGTGTGCAATGTCACGGATACGGGGCTAGTGCATCGCGTAGCGTACCTGTTTGATTTATCGCCGGGATTTTTACCACTGCTCCTCATTTTACCACCACGAAAAAGGCTGAGTCGACCTTAGGTCTCCTGCGGGACGCGAACCCGCTCCATTGTCCAACGTTGTTGCCACTCTGCTAACTTCTCGCCCAATAATAATAATAGGCCTAATGATAGTAATAATAATAATAATAGTAGTAGTAATAGTAGTAAGTAATAGTAATAATAATAATAGTGATGATAATAATAATAATAATAATAATAATAATAATAATAATAATAATAATAATAATAATAATAATAATAATAATAATAATAATGCTGAAACAAAAATGTCAATGATTAATCTGGCGCCAAACTCTAATGCTTATTCCATACAGTTCCTTATACAGAAGCTCAGAGCCGTACAGACCTAACTACTCACGGACAATCTTTCTTTAGATTCTAATTGCATTGTCGATATGAATATCGAAATGTTTCGCATTTCAAATGTGACCGTACCAGTTAATTGTCCATTCAACCATTCTATTCCCTCCCCCTCAACGACCAATTAAGCGTGCGAATAGCAATTTCGTCGACCTGCGAACGTCTAATGACATAGAAAGAGTCTGTCTTTAAAGTACACCGCTGTACGTTTTACAAATGCTCATCACCTTCCTCGACAATGTTACGAGAATTTAGCGACGACACAAACACAGGCAGACGAAGAAGCAAACACAGGCAGACGAAGAAGCAAACACAGGCAGACGAAGAAGCAAACACAGGCAGACGAAGAAGCAAACACAGGCAGACGAAGAAGCAAACACAGGCAGACGAAGAAGCTAACAACTGCAGAGTAATTGATCAATAAAGTTCGACCTCGTTTCACTTAAACTAACATCGTTCGTTTATTTCCAAGGAATTCCAACTATGAAAATTTCAAGGTGCGCTGTTCAAGAAAGAGACAAGAGACAGGAGAGAGAGAGAGAGAGAGAGAGAGAGAGAGAGAGAGAGAGAGAGAGAGAGAGAGAGAGAGAGAGAGAGAGAGAGAGAGAGTTTAAAGGCTTCGTTGGCGTTAAAAATGCAACACTAACAGAAGAACATTTGACTTCAGTTTTCGTATCTGATAGATAACGGAAACACTGCAACTGAGAGAGAGAGAGAGAGAGAGAGAGAGAGACAGACAGACAGACAGACAGACAGACAGACAGACAGACAGACAGACAGACAGAGACAGACAGAGACAGACAGAGACAGACAGAAACAGGCAGGCAGACAGACAGAGACTGGCAGAGAGAGACAGAAACAGAGACTGACAGAGAGAGACAGAGAGAGAGAGAAAGAGAGTTGCTTAGAAGAATCCACCTCAGTGGGTATTATGAATGAGCGGGTGAATGAAAGACTGAACGTGAAATTTGTATAATAAAGGTAATCCGGTAGGTAGGCGCCTGGCCTCTTCATATGGCCATTAGCTGTTTATGTATGATCAGCGTTGCCATGCCTATAGGGACTTTAAAACCCCTTCGACAAGATGGTAAGGGTAGAGAGTAGAGACAACCCCGTCGTATTCGAACGAGCGTAGGGTCCATCGCTGATTTCCGGTACTACTGAACAGCGATGCATCTGGAGTAGGTTGCCATCGCTTTCTCTAGATCCGTGTTTTACCTGCCCCTAATTAAGTAATGAAGGGCTTTGGTTGGCCGCCGGCATCACGACTCTATCGCAGTACGGTCACCCATCTAAGTACGAACCGCGCTCGATGTTGCTTAACTTCGTTGTTCTGTGTCTTGTATTTGAAATTATTTGTGTGCCGTTCGATGGCTCCAATTCTTCGGCGGATATATTTTGTCGGATTAGACGTTTGTCCTCCTAATAAACGAGTTTCGGAAGTAAAACTCGTGAATCCGCAGAGACACTTATAGGTTAGTTGAAGAGTAAAAGAGTACCTGAGAGGAGGAAGATCGATGGGAGTCTTGACGAGTGGCGTCTGGGCGCCCGTTGAATTCTCCAGCAGCCCCGAAGGAAGAGGAGGACACGGGTCGCTGTTACCGCGTCTCTCCATCGCTCGTTCCTCTTCTTCCGCCAGATTTCCACCTCGAGTCTTTGCGCTTCTCTTCGAGTCTTTCCACCCGTTTGTCTCTCGAAGAACGCGCTTAAAGTTCCAGTGGACGAAGAGAATCGAAATCAACGAACAGACGAAGAAGGTCGGTCTGTTGAAGCATTCGCCTGCTTTAGCGCTTCAACTCCAGCTTTTTCTCGTTTCTTACCTCAGTCGAGCTTTTTCTCTCCGTTGTTTAATGGCAGAGCCACGCCGTTTGGACGCCTTGTGTCCTGCAGTGGCTATCGCTCGAAGACGTCTCTTCTAAGAGAGTCTCGTCTGCGGATGAAGAAGGTATTCATCCGCTGCCGTCGCCGCTTATTAGGCGTCCTTGCGATGCCAATCGCGCGGCGGAGACAGGAGGTACCAGACCCTCTCTGGTTTAATTAATAGACGAGCCACTCAGACTTTAAGTTCTCCTCTAAGAGCCGCTGGATTGGGGAGGGAGGAGGGGCGACTCTCTCCAGGCCGCCGCCGCCGCCGCCGCTGCTGCTGCTGCTGCTGTTGCGGACGATCGCACTGAGTGTCACCGTCCGCGCTTAATCCATCTGTCGGAAGAGGAAATCTAGAGAGAGAGAGAGAGAGAGATTACGATCTCGTAAATATGTCTTCAATTTTCCAATTGTCGGAACTCAAGACCATTGTTCGTGTCTCTGGTAAATAGAGTCGTCTGCCGCCGTTTGTTGTTCTTTCGTCTGCGCTCCGATCCACGCGACAACCGCCAGCCTCTGATGAGCAGCATTCGAGACGACGGCGGCGGCGGCGGATGGGTGCCAGAGGTGGGTGGGGGTGTGGGTGGGGTGGTGTCCATTCGCTGTTCCTGTCTTTGCGTAAAGCACCCCTGTGCGATGTCTTAAGATTCCAAATGTCTGCGGAAACTCAGAGATGATTTTTCGTCGCAGGTATTTTGTCGGCTGCGGTTGTAGGATATACCGCGCTGCTGCTGCTGCTGCTGCTGCTGCAGCGGCGATGTCCAGGTGCAGGGCTGAGGGGCGAAGAACATCTTGGCACCGAGTGGGTGGGTGGGGGTGGGGCGAGGGTGGTGGTGGTCAGTGTGGCATTGTTTCGTCAAGTGCTCTGCTCCATCGTGCTGGCAAAAACAGGGGCAAATGTAATAACATCCGCGTGGAATATTCCGGGTTGAGATCCTAAAATACACGTTCACAGTCGACGACGACGACGACGACGACGACGACGACGACGACGACGACGACGACAGAGAACAGTGTCACAGTGGACGCGTCTCTACCAGACACTCCTCCTCCTCCTCCTCCTCCTCCGTGGGTCGATCGGCGGCCTGCCTCTGCTGCTTCTCATCGTGTATATATATATATATATATATATATATATATATATATATATATATAGGCACAAGGCACTCACAGCCTCTGCGCTGACGACTGAGTTAACACGCGCGATCCCATGTGCAGAGAACGCGAAATTAATTAATTGAGAAGTGGAGAAACAGAAGCTGTATCAGATCGAATATTGATAAACGCACACACACACACACTATATATATATATATATACTGTATATATATATCACTTTTTCCCATAAGTCCTTTGGGATGTAAATACCGAAAAATATGAAATATATAAAATATATAGACACACACACAGTGGCGTAAACCTGGCGTCAACATTGTGGGGGATAGAATCGTCGAATAAAGTCAGGTCAGACCTCCTTTTCGTCTCCCAAAAAGTCTTGACAAGCAAAAAAATCGCACCCTGGAAATAACGAGTAAGTAAGTAGTCTCGATAAAGGGCTAAAGAAGTGAATGGTTAAAACACTGATGATAATATGGAGAGTGGTATTAAATGGTTCGAAAACTTGGAAGTTGACGACATCAGAAGATTGGTGGAGGTGCTTGAAATGTAGATATGGAGACGAATGGAAGGAATCAGTTGGACATTGCATAAAGAGATCATGAATATTGTAAAGGAGAAAAAGACAATAATACAAACAATAAAACAAAGGCAAAAGAACTGGGTTGGACACATTCTAAGAGGAGATTCGTCATTCAGAATAATACTGGATGAACATATAAATAATAAATAGCCACATTTTCGTTACTTTCCCTCCCACCTTTTTCAAAATATGGGGTGTCAAGACTTTTGAAATGACTGTCTTCCATGTCCTCAAATGCAAAAATGCTTGTTAATATTATATTCAAAATTTTCTAAAAATCTGAAGTAAAATGGCATTAAAAGACCATTCAATCATTACATTATTTACATTGATTTGATTACGACCCAAAACTATGACAACCCGTGTTCTAGTCATCTAACTGAAACAGTTAAATTTCAAACTCTGTTAATTGGTGAAGAACTGAAGACAGTGTTGCATACACTCCCCCTGCCATGGGGAGGGGACGGACAGTTCGGGGGGAGTGAGAAAATTGTCAAATTACAAAAATGCCTGCTTTAACCTGCTTTTAAATTAATCTTAACAAAATAGTATGAAGATTAAGACGCAAAATCTCAGCTACAGATAAAATATATCTAAAAATCTTGATTTTGGAGACTAAAAGGGCAGAAATTAAATAGGCCTTTCCAGTAAACATTAAAACATGCAGTGAGCCATTCAATCATTACATTATTTACATTGATTTGATTACGACCAACTATTGTTGTAATTATCCTATGACAATGTCAACCCGTCAATCTGGCCTTTATTTCTTCTAGTCATCTATGTAAACTTTTCCAACATTACCTTCTGAACAGTTAAATTTCAAATGTCTCTGTTAATACTATGGTTCATCCATGTTGAAACCAGTTTCTATTTTTCAACTTCAAGATCAAATCTGCTATTTAACAAGAAAAACATATAAAGTTTTTTTTTTTTTGGGAATTCTACGATTTTGGTCGATGTAGATGTATGCAACACTGACTGAAGATCAAATTGAAAACATATAAAGTTAGACGACGGTCGATGTAGATGTGGAAGCTAATGAGACGTGACATTGTTTATTTTTCACTGGTTTAGCAATGACTGGTTTTAGATCTGCAGCCAAAGCCTCTCGAAAATTGGCTGAGGGTTTTACTATTTAACGCAAGTATGCTAAGCGAATATATAACGTTAGTAATCTCACGCTGTTGATGTAGCGAGAAAAACGCTCTTGCCTTTGGCCTTGGCCATGCTATAGCGCTACATAAATTATCAAGTAGAATAGAATAGAATAGCGTGTCGATATGCTTGTTCAGTCAACATCACTAACGAAACTCAAAACAAAACAAAAAGATTTATGCTATTCCATTTGTCGCGTCAGCAAAACACAGGATCTACTATTCTACATAAAAGCAATTTTAAGACCCAAAAAGATTCTACATCAAACCAATTTCACGCAAAAACTTTTAGGAAAATTTTTAAAACCAAAATATTTTCGCGGGCCAAATAAAATAAGCTCGCGGGCCAAGTTTGGCCCGCGGGCCAAGGTTTTGACACCTCTGCTCTAGCCAGTCACTTAGCCGACTTAAATCGTTTCAAACCCACAATCATGTTTTAGCAATAAATTTCCCTCTTTCTCTCCCTCCCTCTCTCCCTCCGAGCGTCTTATTCGTACAATACGAAACGCAGAACGACAGAAAATGACAAAGACAGAATCAGCCAAATATCAGAGACATGTTGATATTCATCTCAAATATCATTCTTCAGTCGCTGTTTCTTGCTGTCAGATGAGATTGCATTCTGGTGGATACACAGTTGCTGTCACTTCTCACGCGTTTCCTCTTTCTACAACAAAGCAAACGGCACATACAGATTTGCTGGTTATTTTATGCTTATAATTACTAATGCAATCAAAAAGTTTAATTGCAATCGATTGCATTTGTATTATATAATTTTGTGATTGGCCAGAACTTTGCCTGGCAGAGGGCTGTCATTGGCGTAGCCATGGCCCATGGGAGCCCTCGGCCACCCTATTCGGATTGGGACCGGTCGTGACATTCGCGCAAAATCGTTGAGTAGTTGGGGGAAGGATGGGGGTTAGACCGTGGGCTGTTAAAGGCGCTTGGGTCTATTTGAAGTCAGCTCAGAGCGCATGGCACTGCATGCATGGCAGAAGGAACTTAGGAGCATTTCTGTTTGAAGGTATGTCAACTTTTTGAGTGGAAAACGACGATGTACTCCCTTATTCCGGAATGCTGGAAACGCCACCAGGCCCTGGTTAAATATTTCGGGCCCTGCCTCAGGTAACAACCTGACGTCGCCACTATCTATCTATCTCTCTCTCTCTCTCTCTCTCTCTCTCTCTCTCTCTCTCTCTCTCTCTCTCTCTCTCTCTCTCTCTCTCTCTCTCTCTCTCTCTCTCTCTCTCTCTCTCTGTCTGTCTGTCTGTCTGTCTGTCTGTCTGTCTGCATATTTGTCTGTCTGTCTGTCTGTCTGTCTGTCTCTCTCTCTCTCTGTCTGTCTGTCTGTCTCATCCGGTGTTTCTTTCCGTCTATCGTCCTCTGTTGCCATCCATCAAATCCTTCGTCGCCCGTAAGTGAGTAAGTACGTAGGTCTTCAGAGGTCGCTCGATGGACGGACTGAGCCCTCCCTTTCTCACCGCTGCCGCCACCTAGCGACCGACGACGCACTCGGAAATGTCGATGCGATAACAACCACTCTTAAAATCCACTTGATCGGTTGTTGATGGAGGACGATAAGTGCCCGAGGATAACCACAACCACCCTTTGTGACCCCCCGATCAGGTACTGGAAGGTTTTGCCCTCTGCTACTGATGTTGTTGTTTAATCAACATGTATAATCTTGTGTTAACCCTTGCAGTGCATGAAAATTAGCTAAGCTTAGGGCTTATATCGCAGGGCCCATTTTTTTGTCTGGTATCTCATATGTTTAGAAGTTTGACCTGTTAATTGGTATATCTAGGGAGCCTGATTCCAAATATGCCATTAGATTTTCTCTATCATCTCTAGTTTTTTTTACATACGGCCATATATCCTATATTGGAAGTGCGTGATCATCATCATGTTCTCTGTCCTGGGACATGTTCAGGGCTCCATTGTTTCCATTCCCCTCTGCGTCTTGCTTCTTCCTTGATTTCTTCATTGGTCTTGTGACGCTGTGCATCTGTTTTCATCATCCAGTCCAACAGCATCTTCCTTGATCTTCCTTTTGTCTTTCTTCCTGATATTCTTCCCTCAATTACTGTTCTGAGTAATGATTCTTCTCTTAGTACGTGTCCAATCCAGTCCCTCTATCTTTTTTTCGGATGGTACTGATTAATTATCGATCTTTTTTCGTCTACCATTTACAGAAGAAATAAATTGAAATATGTGCAGTATAATAAATTATATTATTTAATTAAATAAGCACAATTCTTGAAAACTGTTTCAAGTAATTGTGGTCGAAGAAGCAGCAACAAATCTTCAGGGAACATTTAGAAACACAATTGCATGATAAATGTTTGAAGTGTCATTTTTTCTGATTTCTAGTGTGACAAAGTGAATAATAATTAATTCACTAATTAATCTAGTTGTATTTAAATATGCAATATTTCAATTATATTTGTTGCTCTGAAGACTTTTGCTGTTCAAGCATAGAATTTCAATCGATTAAGGATTCTGCTTTTAACTCATTAATAGTAGAACCAAAATACAAGGACGACTAAGCCACGTATCTCAAAAACTAGAGCTGATGGGACAAAACGGATAACATTTTTGGAATCAGGGTACCAGAATTACTCAAGAACAGGTCTTACTTTGCAGGCAACAAACTGTGTGTTGGCCATTTAATTATGATGAAATCTGTATGACGTAAATAGAGAATACATGTTTAGACTAAATGAAAAAAATCGTCATGTAGCGATATATCAAAAAGTTGATCTGATTGAGCAAAACCGATGTTGACCAATGTTATCATCATTATTATTAACTGTAGCGATGAGAGGCTATTAACAGGTGCGCAGAAAGACAAGTGACGTCGTCCAATGGCCGGTCAGGCGGTTGTTCTCTCTCTCTCTCTCTTCAGTTGATCGGAGAATGAGTCATCTCATTAAACCTTCTGCTTCTCTCTGCTGTTATTCTCAGTCGAAGACAACATGACACTGTTTACATTCTGTTGATCAAGATTGAGAATTGAGTCATTTATTTCAACTCAACTTAAAACAGATGCATCTTGATGCTTGTTATTAATTATCCAATGCTGTTATTCAGCAGTCGAATCTACAACATTTTATTACTGGAGCCATTTATTTTTAAAAGTTTACATTGCATGTATATACAGGGGCGCCCACATATTCAAGATTGAGTTTTGGTAGATTATTTATTCGATAAGCCCCTTGACTGCGCAATTACTTTTATTGCAGTGCAATTTTGTAACTTCATATAAAACTCAATTCAAGCTCAAGTTCATTATTATCAGGCATCCATAAAATGTTATTATTAAACTTCTACGTAGTCATTCTAATGATGAAGAGTGCAAACTTCCTGTGAAATATAAATCGTTTATAACAAACTAATAGACTCAAATGAAGTTTACATTCCAAATTAGACTAATGCAACTCTCTGCAACTTTTTACAATTTTTATTAGATACTGTTAATAATAATTATAATTTGCTTGTTTCAGTTTAGAGTCTAGTTACCCAATTTGCAATTGTTGCAGTTTTAATGCCTCTATCATTTATGTCTAATGTAATTGGAGAAATCTAATTTTTAAAATAAATACTAAAAGTAATATTTATTTTATTTGCATGTGGTATATTGCCAATGGATAATTTGCAGGTAATTTTGAATAGTTTGCAAATATCTCTCTATTTCAACTTATTTAATAGTGCTTTGTGGCTGTTGGAATTTTCCATAAATTAAGAATTAGAAGTTACTGGTATGAGACAGCTGTATTTAATGTCCAAAATGCAATGAATTTTCTAACCTATTGATTTCGTTTTCAGTGATTCAGAATTTGCCTGGATGGGGATTCAATGTTCAGTGTCGAGTCTTATACGGCTACTTATTCGTATAATAAAAAGCATAAAAGTAGTAGTAGTTATATAATAATAATAATAATAATAATAATAATTAATAATAATAACAACAATAATAATAATAATGTTTAGATAAATCTGCCGGACCCCGTTTAAGGAGAGTAAAGGGAGGAAGGGAAGGGGGAACCTGAGCAGCCAGGGGATTGTGTATATATGAATGCAAATTAATTAGCAATGTATAATCTTGATGCATGCAATATTTTCTAAGACGCTCAGTGATTCAGTGATATTCATTCAGTCCACCTGAAAAGCCATCATTATATTCATATTCACACAGGCTTATTTAGCCTCTTAAAGCACTTTAAATAAGTCGCATTATTATTACTTTATTTTTATTTCTATTATTTATAATATTATTTTTATTATGCTGGAGTGAATCGTTGACGGTTCTCTTCAATAATGTCGCACACAAAAGATCGAGATCTAAAATGTCGTACACAGAGACGTCATTTCACTGTTTTTCAGAGGGGGGGGGGCAAAACACTTTCGACCTGACCAAATTTGCGAAAAAAAAGTTGACAACCTTTTTCTGCTTGTCAGGTCATTTTTTACGATTAGCTACTTCAGATTACTCGACATCAAGCACTCCTTTAGGGGCTGCTAACCGTTTTTTGCTTTCCAGTGTATTTTATTTTTACCTATTTAGCCAGCCAATTGGTATGTAAAAACTAAATAACGCAAACATTGGCGAAAAAAATTTTCCCCTAAAAATCAGGGGGGGACAAATGCTCCCCTGCCCCCCCCCATCGACGTCCCTGGTCGTACACATAAGGTCGCCCATTAGAACGTCGATAGAGGCCTATAAGATCGTTCCGCTAAAGATCGTTTCGTTATAGGCCTACGTTAACATACAAGCGGTCAGCTCGGCTAATTCAAGCCAGACGACCGTAGTTCGTGTGAAATGTACAAGCTGTATCAGTAACAGCAAAGTGACAGGCGGCGGATTATCGTACGTTTTAAAAAGTTATATGGAAGATATTTAGTTTTATATAATAACTAACTGGTGACATGGAAATTATTAAAACTCAGAAGGGACGAGATTTACATGTACTTGTGTACGAAGAGTATTGTTTTTTACGGGAAAAAATGGGCGCCAATGAACAGTGGCGGATCTAGGATTTGGCAAGTGGGGGGGCCGTTGGGGTGGCAACTTCTAATCATGGGGGGCCAAGCATTGTTGTTTAATGTATGTAGCATTAAGTATATGGTCCCAACTGGGGGCCACTGGGGGGCTAGGCACTCAATAGGGGGCACGGGCCCCCCTGGCCCCCCCCGGTGGAACCGCCACTGCCAATGAATAGGCCTATGGGATTCGACCGATACACGATTATCTTCGAGGGATAGCTCACAACTTTAGTTTGCAAATATAACGGGAACAATGTTTTACGTTGCACATTTAGGATATTGTTAATTTTTTAGCGATCAAATGTAATGCAATGTAACAAAATATGTAATGTAACAAATAGGAGGCGATTTTATTTATAATTTACGCAACGCTCTTTTTATTGGCGACATTTTGTGTTCGACTTTTTTGATGGCGATATTTATTGCGCGACTTTATTGAAGGATGCCATCTTTGACAAGACCCTTCAAAAGACCCGTCGCCTGTAAATCTGCTGAGAAAGAGAACCGTTCTCCTGTGAACGAAACAGGACTTAAGCAGATCAAAGCGCGTGGATCAAAGGCCGTTCCATCTGATATGTAGACTGCGCATACAAATCCTCCAGCTGCTGATCTTGATATTTCTGCGTCAAGGACGACACATAAGAACTTGGTTTTAACGTACTTAGCGGCTGGTCTGTAAAAATTGAGTACGTTATATGATCCGAGGTACGTTATTATCCAATGCCATCCAATATGGTAGCGCATCGATCACACGGGACCGTGTAATATATTGCGGTACGTTGTAACCGAGTGTAGGCGGTAGGTCTACGCTGTAACTTGTAACAGTGGCGGCTCCAGGATTTGGCAAGTGGGGGAGGGGGGGCCGTTAGGGTGGTAATCATGGGGGCCAACCATTTGTTATTAGGTATGTAGTATTAAGTACAGTAGCGTCATTTCACACTTTTCTTGGGGGCGATAAAATTTTTGCCAAATTTTAGGCAAATTTTAGGCAATTTATGCAAATTTTAGGCAATTTTTTGCAATTTTGTTTGCAATGTTGGCAATTTTGGGGCAATTTTTGGGCCAATTTTGGCAAATTTGCAATTTTTAAATATTTTTTGGTAAATTTTTATATATAGTATAGTATATATATAGTATATATATAGTATAGGGTCTCAACAGAGGGGGCCACTGGGGGCCAGTATCTCAGTAGGGGGCACGGGCCCCCTGGCTCCCCCGGTGGAGCCGCCACTGAGTTGTAACCGAGTCCGTAATAACGGAGTTCTACTGCATAAGGGAGTCAAGGGACCGAGTTCTAAATGCCCAGTGAGCATATTGCGGCCTTTAGACTTTACAGATAACGACTCATATAATAATAATAATAATAATAATAATAATAATAATAATAATAATAATAATAATAATAATAATAATAATAATAATAATAATAATAATAATAATAATAATAATAATAATAATAATAATAATAATAATAAACGAATTGTCGTTGAACGAAGACTCAGAAGTTGCATTTTTATCCGCATACAGTATTATCTTAAGCTTATATACAGTATTAATATACCTAAGAAACATAGGCCTTGAGTGGCAAAAGGTCAGTTCAACTCAGTTGCCTTTAATTTTTATATGGTTCCTGCCTGTAAATGGTTCGCAAATCATCGTCAGAGCGAACCGAACACAGGCAGACAGACAGACAGACAGACAGAAAGACGGAGAGAGACAGAGAGAGCACAGCTATGCTGCATCTTATAAGGTCTAGGGGCGTATACCGGTAAATTTTCGGCGAATGTCAAAATACGCTTAAGAAACGCTTAAGGACGTATATATATGGCGTCTTACAGTAGAGACGACGTCGGCCATCTGTTCCACTTAAAGTGAAGCGTCTGTCATGCAACAATCTCTCTTCGTCATCTCAGAGTCGACGAATGCCGCGTGTCAACCACTTCTCCTCCCCTTCCATGATGTTCGACTGCTTCGGTTTCTTTCCCGCTTTGGTAGATCGAGGCGTAGACTCCACTCCACTCCAGTACTCTGGATCTTTTCAAAGATGTATTATATATTAATATGCATAACTTTCGTCGTTGCTTTTCTTTCGATTTTCTTCAAAAATCTATCTGTCTGACTTCGGAATTTTGTAACTTTGTAACTTTGAATCTAATCCAATTGGAAAGTCACTTTGGCATCTACGGGCCCAGATTCCAGGCTCATTTCACACATCCAATTTAGTGGCCTACTAAATTCCTACTAGTACTGGCCAAGAATTTATCTACACCCCCGGTTTTTGACAGACAACCTCTGCCCCTACACCCTCTGCGAGAGGCTCTGCCAGAGGTGGTGTTGGCTATCGCCCAAACAGACATATATCAAAAGTAGTACATGAAGCTGCTGTGAAGGACAGTGGTGTTATGATGCAGCTGTTTCGTACTGCGTATTATATGTTCAAATCAGAAATCTCAGTTTACAGATGATACAAAACCACTTAGAATCACATTATTATTATTATTATTATTATTATTATTATTATTATTATTATTATTATTATTATTATTATATTATTATAAAAACTAGCCGTATACGACTCAACACTGGACATTGACACCCCCGCAATTTTGGGACCCCCGAACGCAAATTCCTGGGAAAAGCCGAGTACTGCAGAGAGTTTGATGCTGCTGACAGGGAGGGATTGGTCAATTTCTCCCCGATGTGCCCTTATACAGTAAACATTATGGGCCCTCCTCATACTATGTACGAAAGTAATGTTAGCACATTGAATGCGTCAGCGAACGCCGATGTGGATAGCCCAGGGTGGGCGTGCCTCTGTCTCCTGGCAAACAATATTCTCAGACCGAGTCCGCCTTTACTGCTGACTCATTGATCGTCATGATCCAATAACTCTAAGCTCTAATGATCTTGTTGTCTCTAATTATCTTGTACAAGTATAGTCTATATATATTAATGGCATGCACTGTACACTGTACAGCAGTTCTACAGTGTATAGTTGCATCAAAAATTCAAACGTTATCAACTGACGACGAACACGAATAACTTAGTTAAACTCTAGTCGCAGCTATTATTGGAACCAGCCGCTTACTTCTGTTTTTGTACATACTTTGAAATTCTTGAAATTGCTCATATACAGGCAAATCAATACGAAATGGCTTTTTCGTATACTAGACTAGTATCGGAACTTCTGTCTTTTGGCTAAAAGCGCCATTTTAACGATTGAAAATCTGTCCATATTATTCTTTCTGATCTTTCATAAGTAAAAGATATTTTGTGCAGAGCATTACCATCGAGGACCTATTAATCTATTCGTAGAACTGACCTACACAAGCTTAATCTGGTCCTGACTATGAACTGACTATGAACGAGCGAATTGTAAATTAATTGTAAACGAATTGTTGAATGAATAACCGAATGACAGACTGACCGAAAAGAAAAGACAGCTTGAATTAAGAAAAATGATTACAAATTTTACTACGAGACACATACGGTGTACATTTTAAGACAATATTACGAGTCATCATATTCTCGAAAGCCTTAAGAGGTGTTATTGAGGTGAGGTACAGTGGCGGTTCCAAGAACTCTTGATGGGGGAGGCAATGAATTTCTAGGAAGATCCCGCCAATTGTAGAAAAATTTATATGTAGGCCTAAACGGTTTAGAAGAAACCTGTAGATTTGATTTATAAAATATAATGTTCAGAATTGACAATACATTAAGTTAAAGCCATTTTAGTCTGATTGTACAGAGTCATAGTGCAAAATCGAGTTTTCTATTGCTGAAAGCGAATTTGTCGATGACATTGTCTATGGATATGTCCATTTATCTTTGTGGATATACATCAACGATATTCCGTTTAGACGTTCCAGTGAAGACGCATTTCTGGTGGGCCGTTGGGGAATGCATTCCCAACGTGGAACCGCCCCTGGTGAGTCAGTATCAATAGTTCTTCAATCGGTCATATATTCGTAATGGAGTTTCTAAGTAAGCATCGTGTGGAGTACCCAGAGGCGTAGCGTCCCAATGGCTACTATGGCTCTAGCCATGGGCTGCACACATGATGGGGGCGCCAAATTTTGGAAGCGACCTTTTTGTGTTTGTAGGGTTGTTGAGGTCCGTGGTTCAACTCCCGGCCGCGGCAGAAACTTTTCGGTTGTTTCTGCCCCAAGCGCCCCCAGTCGACTCAGCTGTGAATGAGTACATCGGATGTTAACTCGGTGGAAGGAAAGGCGGCGAGGGAAAGGCTGGCAATCCGCCCTCATTCAACCGTTGCCGTATATAACTGAACTTACTGAAGGCGCTAACCCTTCGGTTCCCGACGGGTCCGCGATGACCTATGGGTTGTACCTACCTTTTGAAAAGTTTTTGGCGAAGGAGGCGGCAAAATGTAGAAGGGGCGCCAAATTCAGTGACGACGACCTTTTTTGCTTTTCAGGTATATTAAGAGCAAATTGGGGCGGCATTTTTTCCAGGAGCCATGGGTGGCACAAGTGCACGCTACGCCACTGGAAGTATCCAGTCAGAATTTACATTCGTAAATCGTGTTCTGTCAGAATGAATAAATTCAAACGCAATCGATCAACTGGGTGACGTCTCCAGTGCCATTCAGTCGAATCTTTTAAAGCACGCTAGTTGAACGAAGATTAGGCTAACGATCCCTTTGCCATTTAGGCCTAAATATTATACTGTATTGGGGAGCAAATTAGCCTATAACTGCAAATATTTTACATTAGGGGCCTAAATGTGGAAAATTAGAATTTCCCCGACCCACTTGACTTGAGTAGCCAACTTCTGATTGTATGCAAATTCGTAACACGACATAAGATAGAAAAAATTGTTTAAAGTTTCTAGAGCAAGTTTCATATGATCGTGTTTTTGTAATGGCTCGTGGAATTTGTGCAAAACCGCCGAGTATTTGGGGGAAGGGGCAGTGGCGTAACTAGGGGACGGTGGGGGGGCACTTTGTTGACAGCCCCCCGGGCCCCGGGCGGGGGGCCCCCGAAGAGGGGTCTAAGCTAGGGTTAGGTTAGGGTTAACCCTAAATGAGAAATGATGTGGTAAGGACCTTTTTTCAGGGCTAAAAAGGTGGAGACGATAACGTTTTTTGCTCGTCAGCTTGAAACTCTGGGGCCCCCATGTCAAAGATGCCCCCCGGGCCCCCAAAAGTCACGCTACGCCGCTGGGGAGGGGTTAGTAGCATGAGAATGAGGTTGAAACGATGACGACTTATTTGCTCCACTTATTTACACCTGAAACCTAAAAATGTCTATGTCCCCCCTATTCCGAAATCTTGGCTACGTCACTGACAGAATCTTTACCCACTACTGGCTTCAACTATAAAAATATCAACAGAGAGAAATTACTACGGCTTAATGCAGTCACATATCGTGCGAACAACGGTACAGTACATTTCCTATAATTAATTAAGTATGGTTCATCAGAGAACTGGACACTTCGGATAAAGGACCGCAGGTGAATCGATGCATTCGAATTTCGAAACATGGTGCTGGAGAAAAATGCTGAGGAACTCATGGACTGTCAGGAGAACAAATCAAGAGGCGATTGCAGAAATCAAGCCAGAACAAACCTTGGAAGGACTGATCCTAAAACAAAAACTGGAGGTTTGGGGCATATTATGAGAAGACACGAATCGCTGGAGAAATCATTGACGCTAGCAGCTGTTGAGGGGAAAAGAAAAAGAGGAAGACAGAAGACGAGATGGATGGATAACATTAATTATGGAAGCAGTGAACATGAACATCGAGGAACTGAGAGATGCGGTCGAGCAGAGGCGTCATTTGGGGGGGCTGGGGGGGCGTGGCCCCCAAGGAAATGAAAATACCAATTTATAATGTATTAATGTGCAACAAAAAACAAAAACAGGGACGTCATATGCGTTTGGGGGGGGGGGCAAAAAAGGTCAGCAGCCCCTAAAGCCCTAAAGGAGTGCTTGATGTTGAGCAACCTGAAGTAACTAATCGCAAAAAAGGACTGACGAGCAAAAAAAGGTCGTCAACTTTTTTGGAAACCCGTCAAGTCGAAAAATTTAAAAAAATTACAAAATTTCTCGCCCCCCCCCAAGAAAAGTGTGAAATGACGCCACTGCGGTCGAGGACAGAAAAGGAGGGCACACCAAAGTCCATAATGTCACACAAAGTCAGAGACGACTGAATGACAGAGAGAGAATGCAATTTGCCTAATGATGATAATCTGGGGTGGGGCCCGTACCGGGCCGGGCGCCTCGGTACGGGCTACGGGCCTCGAGGTACGGGCTACGGGCGCAAAATGTATGGGTTACGGGCCTTGTATGGGCCGGGCGCTAACAATATTTCTTTAATAAATTCAAGTTTATATTTCTTTAGTCTTGCCTTTTTCCTCCTCTTTTCCTAACAGCTACAAAATATGAATGTTCTATTGACAATTATACAATAGCTACAACTCAGCTGTAATAAAAATTGTAATTAGGGAACAGTTAAGAAAATAATTTTAAAAATATAATTTATGAAAATTATTTGATTTTGAGTTTACAAACGAATATTGTATTTAATATCGTATTAGCAGATTATACTTTTATTAAATTACCTTGCAGCCCCGCCCGTACCTCGGGCCGGGCGGCAAGGTACGGGCTACGGGCCGGGCGGGCCTCAAAGCTCGGGCCTCGGGCTCGGGCCGGGCCCCACCCCAGATGATAATTGATAAAATTAAATCATCGTCCGTATAACCATAGGCTAGAGGTGGGTCGATTAATCGAAATCGTAATCGAAATCGCGATTTTTGGAAAAACCGAAATCGTAATCGAGACGATTATTAAATAAATCGAAATAATCGATAATCGTCGAAAAAATAATCGAAATCGCGATTATTTTTCGATTATTCCCGTCAGTTGTAGTATACAATATTTC
Source organism: Metaphire vulgaris (assembly GCA_018105865.1). Taxonomy (NCBI): domain Eukaryota; kingdom Metazoa; phylum Annelida; class Clitellata; order Crassiclitellata; family Megascolecidae; genus Metaphire; species Metaphire vulgaris. Next base: position 11,532,841 of record CM030866.1, on the reverse strand, counting down.
CGATTCAAAGAAAGATCAATTTACCGTTGATTATCAGATTTTCATTGAGAATGGATTCAACTGCGTATAAAGACAGGCACCATCTTTCTGGATTTGACAGCAGCTTTCGATGCGGTGTGGCATGCGGGTTTAATGTACAAACTCTCGCTCAATTTGCCACCCTGGTTCTGTCAACTTGTGGAATTACTCATCTCTGACAGACGGTTCTTAGTTCCCTTGGTAGATGTCAGCTCCTGGAGACGTCAGCGAAACGGTCTAACACAGTGTTCAGTTCTAGCACCTATGTTATTCAATTTGTAGGCTTATAGGCCTACACACGACTTACCGGATACCATAGGTAGGAAGTTTGGTTACGCTGACGATATCGGTCTTGCCACCCAGGCTCGAGCCTTTAAGGAGATTGAAGACCAGGGTTATTTCTAGGATTGTGAATTGGGGTGGGGTGTCGGGAAAATCTGGGGTGTGTTTATTTCTAGGATTGTAGGATTGTGAATTTGGGGGTGTCGGGAAAATCTGGGGTTGTCGAAATTTGGAAGTCTCTACCGAAAAAGGCTCATGACAAGCAAAAAACCCTTATAGAGACTCACAAAAAGTCTGACAAGCAAAAAAGTCATCCGAGGATAAAAGTTGTGGGGTGTATTTCTCCATTTGGGGGCAGGCCCTTCAGAGGCTGAAGGAGGCCCAGGCCAGTTGGAATTTCGAGGCCTCTCCTAGCCTTCCCAACAATTAAAATTTTGACAAGCGAAAAAGGTAATCACCAATTTTGAGGACCGCAGAATACCTTCCTAGCATTCCCAAAATCCCAAAATTGTCGACAAGCAAAAAAGGTCATCGCCAATTTTGAGGATCGCAGAATACCTTCCTAGCTTTCCCAAAATTGTCGACAAGCAAAAAAGGTCATCACCAAATTGTGAGGCCCCTTCTAGTAGTAGCTATCTAGCTTTCTAGCTCTCCCAGAATTCTAGACAAGGAAACAAAGGGAGGCCCCCAAATGATGGAGGCCCGGGCCGAATGGCCCTCCTGGCCCCCCTCTGAATGGGCCTGTTTGAGGGTGTTCAGGGCTAATCAATATGCATTCTGTATGCATACCATTGTCACATTACCAAATTTTAGGGGGTGTCGACCTCAAATTGGGGTGTTGGGGGTGTTAGAGGTGTAGAAATATCCCTGTTGAAGACCAACTGAACATCGATACACAGAGGATTGCCGAATACTGTAAAATATGGCGGGAAAGCCAGTTTCTAAAGGTACTGTGAAATAATCGAAATCGAAATCGCGATTATATAAAAAACCGTAATCGTAATCGAAATCGTGAAAAATAATCGAAAATAATCGTAATCGTAAAAAATAATCGTAATCGACCCAGCTCTACCATAGGCCCTATCTTTTTGGATTCGTATCCATCTGTGAAGGCCTTAGAGCAGCGGTTCTCAACCTTTACAGTGCCGCGACCCCTTCAAATCAATTCCCTATGATGTGGCGACCCCCAACCGTATAATCACTTTGGCTAATCCCACATCTCTGCATTATTTTCTTATTTTCAGACATTTTGTGGTTTCTTTAAATTGCATAAACTATAGTAAGAAATAAGTGTAGAGAGACGAAATATTCTTGACATGGCATTTTCCATTGTGTCCTCTAATCATAACTCAATTGAAACGTTAGTCTGGCCTACGGCCATCATAAGACAGCAGCACTCACTATAAGTTCAAAGCACATGAGAACAGTCACAGCTCATAACTTCACAGCTCATAACTTCTTCGTCAATTTGAAAGAAAGATTAAAATATGTCTCACCATTCTTAAAATAAGATTTTTAAGGCAATGAACTCAACTAAACCATTAAAAAAATCAAATGTACAGTAAGACATCGGCTTTGATAAAGATAATCATCTACATTACTACATTAGTTGTAAGTAAACATAAAATAAACTCTTATGCTGTAATACTGTAAACAGAAAAACGAGGTCATTTATAAAGAAGGAAATAATTTTAGATCCTTAAAAAAATGTTATTCATAAAACTATACATGGCCTCAAATTCATCGCATTATCTGCCAATTATTTTGTGACGCAACTGGTAGACTTTGGCAAAAATCAAAAGCGTCACTGATAGGACGGGCATAATTAAAACGCTTAAAATCCCGGATAAAACATGATGTATATCCAATCATGCTGCGAGGTGAATACCAACGAAAACAGAAATTAAAACAAAGAAACATTTGAAACAAACATTAGATCAGAATTAAAATATCTCAAATCCATCACTACAGTTGCAACAGTTCAAGGATCAAATTCACGCCGAACTAACATTTCCAACAACTTCGACCAATTCGAGTACATTTCTAACCAACCTAAAAGCCTCTTGATCAAAACTCAAAAATAATGCAATCTACTAACAGTACTTAGTACCTCTGCTTCTAAATCACCAAGTACTCGTTTTCTAGTACCTACCACGGCAAATGGCAGAGTAAAAATCAATTACTTCTTCCTAAGTTTCAACATTTACAAAAGGAGTGAAAATGAAGAGAAAAACTGCAGAAGAACAACTTAACACTTGAAAACAACAGTCACAGCCAGTTGCAATGAAAATTCAGTGTCAACAGAAACGCACTGAAACAACAGGGTCACGAGTGCTGAATTGCTGCACAGAGTATGCTGAAATGATTTTGCCGTCGTGGCGCTCATGTGAACGAAGAGGTACTGTGGCACTTGGCTGCTGCCGCTGCTGTCGGTGGCAAATGGTGGTGGCACTGCGGCGGCAGAAGCTTCTTCAGTTCAATGCACTTCGACAGAAGCTCCTTGTTCGCACTCTCGACCGTCTGGAATCGACGTCTAAACAGCTCGACCTGAGCCTTGTACTTTGCCTTCATCTGCAGAACGACAAAATGTCACGAAAGCCGTTTACGCATTGAAGTCTTCTGAATGCTGCCACACAGAGAAGATAGTCAATCAATGCCATCATGAATACTTAATACACTTACACCAAATTACTGTCACATTCAATGTGTTGTTACATTGTTACACTGCCATCGTGGTATTAGACAATAAAAGCATGACATTGCCAGTGACTGGGAAATGACAACATTAAGACAAGTGAAATGGAGCACTTGAAGCAAGCGGGTCTGCATCTGACTTCATTCTGAATCCGTGTGAAATGCACGGAAACAACAAATGCATTCAAATAAACCGAAAAATCTTCAAAGTTTCACTCGTCTAAAGGCTTCATTTCACTTTTGTTTTTAAATAAATAGTTGGAATTCTTCAATTGCAAACAAATTGAAAGAAAATTGATTTCAACACATCTGGATATAATTGCTATCAGCCATCTTTTGACCAAGCAAAATAAGTTGCAAAGATCTCTGAAGAGACTTTAAAAGGTCATTAAGACAGCAATGCCATTGACTGACTGACTTACCAGGCCAAAGTCAGATCTTTTTCTTGCATTTGTGAGCGTTTCTATCTCGATCTTGAACTGATGATTTTCGTCATTTGAACTCTTCATTGAAGCGTCAAATTCACATCTCAGTCGAGACATCAAGGTCCTGTGAGTTTCGTGCATCGTAGAAAATTCATCTGACAAATCAGAAACCTTACGTTGAATGCAAAACAATTCCTAGAAAAACACAAAAACAAGCGTCAATAAATACGTCATGAGATAATGGAGATACTGTTCAGCTGCACATCACAAAACACACGCTGCATGAAAAGTCAACGTGAAAAAACTGCTTAGTACAGGCTACAGACCAAACCACTGGATGAAGAAGCCTTCAAATAGCAAAGCAATGTAGCAATGGACATGACATCTTTGCCGGGTCATGTAACGTATGAATATTTTAATGTTGATTCTTTTTGCTTCCATTCTGTCATTCTTGCAGTCCATATAAGACATTTGATACAAAGTTTAAGTGCTATTGTATTATATATATATATAATTTCCTAATATGCATCCAAAATGCACAGTATACAATGATGGGAGATTGCTGAGCCATTTAATAATGGTTGGGTAGGATGCTGGGTGGAGCTTATGCCTAAACAGCGAAGAACAGGTTAGATGACATCAATTTATAATCATTTGGTTGGAGGTTGCTTGATGGGCAAAAGGCAAAAACGGCAAAGATTTCCAGTCATGATTGACGGGCAAAACAGCTAATTGATTTACAATTTTTACAAAAATTCACCACAATCACCGTCATTTAGAGAATAAATTGTAAGGAATGAATGACCTGAAGAAGCTTTTTCTGCCTGTATTTAAGGCGGTCAACGGTCGCTTGGAAACGTTTCTGGATAACAACGTAATTATCGAAAACCTTTTTTCTCTCTTCCAAAGACAACGACTCAGTCTGTTCAAGGACATCTCGAAACAAACTCAGTTCCTTCTTCTGCAACTGAGAAAGTTCCGATTCTATTTCCTTCGAAAGACAACCAGTTTCTGCTACAATTACAAAGGAACAGAGACAGAATATCTTACCTACTGACTGTCCAATGCAGAATGAAAACAGCGTTTCTTTGTCCACGGCGTTTAGAGATGCGTCATCAAAATGATTTGTGGCTCAAGTGATGTTTGGAATTGAAAGCAGAATGGAAACCAACAGTTTAGCTTAAGCCTAAGTGCAAATATAACACAAGGACTGCACAAGCTGACGTCAAGACTTAAGGTGAGTTAGGTTCCATCTGAAGCAGTCTCTAATTCAGATGCAAGGAGCAGCTCTTGTAATGCAAAGCCACCATTACTTACCTTTAATGTAATCCTCAGGATTACAAAATAATTCTGGCGAAACGATTGTTTCACCAGAATTCATTTCCATCTTCAGACATTTTGTTTGCCTGCTTTCATTTTCGCAGTCGAGTTCCTGCTGACGCTTCTCGTAAAAGTTGTCGGGCAGCAAAGAGACATTTGGCGCAAAACTTCTGCATCCACAGAATTAAAAAATCTTGTATTTTAACATAGCAATACAGTCCTCAAAAATACACATCAAACTCAAAGAAAGCAAACAAGAGATCATGGAGCACATAAGACAATAATTTGTAACCTATGATCATTGGACATTTCAACTATAAACTAATAACATCTAAGGAGGATCACTAATTTAAGACAGTTTCTAGAAGTTAATATTTAAGTCATTTTTCAAAACATTCCAATAAGCAGCAGCTACATAAATAGCCACAACACTGGTGCACATGGGCCCCGAAATAACTGAGATCAAAGCTGACACATGCAAAAAATTCCAAAAATGACTGTAAAGTAATTAATTTAGTAAAATAATTAATTTAGCTGCTTTCTACAAAAGAACTGGACCTGAGGAATGGCGAAGACTTGTTATTTACAGCAAAGTTCAAAGCCCAAATGTGCCGTTGACCAGTTTGACCGCAACAGTCATGACTGGTTAAGTTAAAATTCTACATTTTAAGGAAGCACATACGATTACATTTGGTTTTACATGCGGATTTTACAACATGCACAGTCACTTGATTTTTAAAACTGTGCTGAATAACTCGGATTTCACACACACACACACACACACACACAGAGGTAATATTGGTCCACCAAACTGTAATGCAAGACCAGTGATGTTTTTTCTGAAAAGCCTCTTGTACCAGGTGCAGCTAAATCCTGACCTGTGGGGAGCTGGCCTCAACAACTCCAACACTGCAAATGCTGCAGACACAACACAGCCACCGCTGCCACCACCACCACCACCACCACCACCACCACCACCACCACCACCACCACCACCACCACCGTCTGATTCTTATCAACATACAGTCTGACTGAGAGGTCAATGAACTCAATCACCAAACCAGCACTGTGAACACCAGTCTTCTCTCTAACAGGGTCACAGCCTGTAAACATCCATGCACACCAAGCAGACTAAAATCTTGTCTTAGAAAGATTCTATTTCAATTGCAGGGCTTCAACAGCTTCAACTCTAAATACTTCTCCCAATGGACTTTGAAGCAAATAGAGGCGTGTAAGCTGTAAGCGTAAGCGTCTGACTCAAGTACTTCTGATTTAACCTCTTCCTATTTGGCCTGAATTTTATGTTTCATCAGATGTAACCTCTTTGCACTCTCCAGTGGCAACATTAAAATTGATGACTGACTTCTTGTTCAACATTGCTAATAATACTTGAAATTCTCCTCATCAAATGTAAAATTTAATCCACTCAACAAATAGTTTAAATAGCATTAAATTACATTAAATAATATCTGACTCTGTAACTTTTTAGAAGGTCGTGGGTTCAATACCCACAGGAGTCCTAAGGTCGACTCAGCCATACTCACTCACTAGAGGGCAGTCGAAAAACGAGGACCAGCGCGCTTTAAACTGCAGGGTAAAATGTGGGCCTGGGGAAAGTAAAGGCAAGCTACTACAAGTAGTGACTCCGCTACTTCGAGATTACCTTCATTGGCTCCGGATTCCGGAGCGAATAATCTTCAAGCATTGTTGGCTAACGTTTAGGGTGGTTCTAGGACTATTGACCACAGGACGATTGACCATAGGACGATTGACCCTAGGACGATTGACCACTGGACGATTGACCACAGCGGACTTTTGACCACTGGACGATTGACCACAGCCGTGAGTATCAGGCTTAGCACGCTGTCTGCTGCATGCATGCATGCACGCATACAAAAAAAGGAAACCAAATGCTGGGAATGATGAAAAGGACAATAGTGAGTCGATATATATATATATATATATATTATATATATTATATAGAAAAATTTATATATATACATATATATACATTTATATATACATATATATACATATATATACATGCATACTTATACATATATATACATATATATACATGCATACATATACATATATATACATATATATACATATATATACATATATATACATGCATATATATACACATATATATACATATATATACATATATATACATTTATATACATACATATATATACACATATATATATACATATATATGTATATATGTATATATATGACTGCAGACCAGAGCAGCAAGAGACAGACAGAAGTGGAAGGAACTCATTCAGACCCATCGTCCAACCCAATATGGAAAGACGGAAGGAAGGAAAGAAGAAGAAGAAGATATGTATATATATATATACATATATATACATATACATACATATATATACATATATATACATGCATATATATACATATACATACATATATATACATATATACATATATATACATATATATACATATATATACATACATATATATACATTTATATACATACATATATATACACATATATATATACATATATATGTATATATGTATATATATGACTGCAGACCAGAGCAGCAAGAGACAGACAGAAGTGGAAGGAACTCATTCAGACCCATCGTCCAACCCAATATGGAAAGACGGAAGGAAGGAAAGAAGAAGAAGAAGATATGTATATATATACATATATATATATATACATACATATATATACATATATATACATGCATATATATACATATACATACATATATATACATATATACATATATATACATATATATACATATATATACATACATATATATACATATATATACATATATATACATATATATACATACATATATATACATATATATACATATATATATATATATATATATAGACAATAGCATTTGGTTCCTTTTTTTGCATGCGTACATGCATGCATGCAGCAGACAGCGTGCTAAGCCTGATACTCACGGCTGTGGTCAATCGTCCAGTGGTCAAAAGTCCGCTGTGGTCAATCGTCCAGTGGTCAAAAGTCCGCTGTGGTCAATCGTCCTATGGTCAATCGTCCTATGGTCAATCATCCTGTGGTCAATAGTCCGCGTACCGTTTAGGGTGTTGAATGACCTTTTCTGCCCAAATTATCTATTGTGTCTGATCAGCAAAAGCCTACGTCGACCGATCGGCGCTCGCAGCTTCGATCAAGTAGCCGTCTTCAATTAGTGGTCCCCCTTCGTCCAAGATGGAGGTTTTCGGGGACAGGTCCTTCTCTAGGGGCAACCCGGGGCTGTGGAACTCACTGCCGAAGAATGTGACAATGATGACCTCCCCAGAACTGTTTACTACGCATCATAAGACGCATTTATTTAACATTTCCTACAGCGTCTCTTCTTGAGCGCTTCTGGCTTTAGCCTTCACTATGCTTACTGCGCTTTACAAATTGTCATTAAATAATAATAATAATAATAATAATAATAATAATAATAATAATACCCCAGATTAAAGGCTTATATAACCTACATCACTGATTGATTAAACGAGAGTTAATCGCCAGAAACCAACGCTCCAACTCAAGAACAGGACCAAATGAAATCTTAGACATGACATCCTACTAAAAGCTCCTGAAAATCTGTTAATTTCTCTGAGTAATTTCTTAAACACTGGGGTTTGAGCCATAAAAAGTACGGCTGGTAACAATTAAAATTTTCTTGTTCGATTAATCAGAAATTTTTTTAATCGATTAATTTTTATTAAAATAATTACATATAGCTTTTAGCTGATCTCCTTGCATTGTCTACTTTGCCGTGCGCAGTTAGCTTTTAAACAAACAAAAGTGCTTGCTCATCTCTCCCCGTAGGGCCTAAATGTTTAACTGCAGCATTGCTTCATTACTCGCCATTGTTGTCTGAACGAAATAGAAATATAGCCTAGTAAGCTAAGTAGGTATTCAAGTAAATAAGTTACAAAAATATTAAATTTTAAACGAAAAATTAATCGATTAAAGAAATTTTAATCAAATAAAAATTTTAACGATTAATCGATTAATTAATCGTTAATACCTGCAGCCATAATAAAAAGCCAGCAAAAATGTATAACTAAACCACAAATAACTTTCTAAAATATGCCTTTTTAAATAAATAAGCCAAATACAGCATAAATATCAGCAAAAAGACAAAAAAAATCAAACTCTATAAACCAGTCAACTTTGCCAGAAAAATTAAAAATCCTACCAAACATCTTGAAAAAGTTAAAACAGTATAAAAAGTAGACAACATAAACACAGCTTAAACAAATGTCAGCAGCAATTTCAAGTCAGTTTACAGCTGGGAAACAGACCCACTGGCATGCATTCTCTACACTTAGTACTGGTGAAAGCAATACCAAAAATGATTCAACAGTTTGATGATTTAGTTTATTCTAAGGTAAGTTATATTACACACACACACACACACACACACACACACACACAAACACACACACACACACAAACACACACACACACGTCTCAGTAAAAACCAATTAATGGTGTCTATTCATATGCATGTGTCTGTCTGTACATATGCATGTGTGTGTTTGTTTGTTTGTGTGTGTGTGTGTGTGTGTGTGTGTAGGTGTTTCAATATTGCATCAGGTGCATAAAGTAAACAACATTAAGTGAAAAAAGATAAATGAATAAGAGGCTGTCTGAGAATTCAGTTAGTACTGCTCTAGTACTAGGACTCTTTCTACTCTCAAGACATTTGTTGTGCATAAGCTGAAGAATTACGGTAAGTCAATCTGAGTCTCCCAAGATTCAGTTGAAATTCTTAACCAACCTGCGATGGTGTTTTACTTAGTCGGTGTTTTACTTAGTCCCGTACACAGCCTATACGTGTACCGTGATGAGGCGCTTCTGTACACATACATGGCCTGCTGTAAGCAAATGCGGTGCTGATATATATATATATATATATATATATATATATATATACACACATATATACATACACATATATACAGAAGGCAATGAAATTTCCATGGAACAAATGAGTTTTAGGATAGGATAGAATAGACTTATAGCTTCAGTTAAGGCCAATATCAGAAGAAGAGTCCTATCCTCCAGTGCTAGTCAGAGCCAATAGGCTGCTCTAAAGAGCTACGTGTAATGCAATACATGAAACTCTGTTTGCTTCAATTATTGTATTTGCATTGAGAAAACGGGCTAAGAAACAGAACTGACCAGTAACCAACATAATCCATGAAAGAAGGCCGAGATTCTTTGGATACGTCAACAGAATGAATAATAGGAGAATAACATACAAAGTGCTGCTATGGAAGAGTCGCGGGAGAAAGATCAAGAGGACGCACGCCAAAGGAAACGATGGCTAGACAACATAAGAGAAGACTGCACTGAAATTGGACTATAGACGTAACGGCAGCCACAAGACTTACACAGGACTTCACTCCATTTGGAGACCCATATTGAGAATGTCAAGTCGTGCAGAAGCATCACCACGGGATTGATGGTGATGATGATGATTGTATTTGTTTGAATGCTTCAATATATTCTATACATTGCAGGCAAAACCAAAACATTCACTAGAAACATTAGCCTTCTTCTTCCACTGTATCACAGGTATGACGCGTGGCCAGACAAAATGTCTGCAGAAAAAATGTCACGGGGACAAAATGTCACGGTTTAGGATTAGGGTTAGAGCTAGGGTTACATTTTGTCCACTGACATTTTGTCCTAGCACCATATAATGTCATTCATGAGGTTCCCCGCTCTAAATATCATGTAACTAATCGCCTGTTATGCCATTTGGTGAACAACAATGTAAATTGCAATTCCCATACGCTGCATAGTTTCATTGCGTAACGAGGAAACCGTATGAGACTATTTGTATAAACGGCAAGTCTTACTCGTCATGCGCGCTGCTTGAGCTGAATTCCATGACGGGTCTTATTCGTCACTCGCAGTGAAAGGGTTAATTCAACCACATAGATGTAATGAAGACAAACGACTAATTTCACATTCATTTCCTCTGCTATGAATGGTTAGAATGCAGACTAGACAGTTCCATTCATAAAGATGAAGAGGATCACGACAGAACAATATCATGCATCATCTTGGGAAAAGTTTGCAGACCATTGTTTTATGGCAAGCCTTCCCCCCTTGGGGTGTACATGTGCGTGTAAATAAAATGCTTGGACACAAACGTGTTTACAAGCCTTTGCCCTAGATATGGAATGTGCATGAAATGTAACAGCATCAGCAGAAGTATTTGTCAAAAGACTTCTGATGAGAAAGGTTCTCCACAGGCCAAGCAATACACCTTTGCAGAATGGAGTTTGTGAATTACTATAACGTGTTTTTAAAATGCACAATTCACTTATGCTCTACAAATTCAAAGCACTCACTTATCTGGAGTGTTGAAGATAACGTCTTCATTGTGATGAACTGCAGGAAACCTTCCAGAAGTTGAATTCAAAGTTAAACTACAGAAAAAAATAAGTTAATATATAGTGAAGAGAAAATAATATTGGAAGCTCATCGTGTCTAATATGGCTCATACAGAATCAACAACTGTATATGTACTTCCTCATATTTATGGCATTTCCAAAATGCACAATTGTTACAGAAATTTTCTAACAATACTTAAAGATTTCACAGTGCTAGAGGTACCAAGCCAAGAAGTCATATTACTTAGCTTTATTAAGCTGGGTGCAAATTTCGGGTACTTTATAACAATTCTAAACCTAAATATCATAGAGATTTCTACCATCTCATAAATCTGTCCATCCGTCCACCCATCCCCATCCATCCATCCATCCATCCACAAACTCCATAATTCACCCTTCCATTCCATAGGAACACACCAACTGAATTGTTCTGGCCCGAGTAGTTGCTTTTTCTGGTCATAACCTCAACGCCTGCAACATCGGTCCATGCATAAGTTCCTTCCGTGACTGAGTGGCTGATCCTCTGCCTATTAGCGCTGTACATCCAACTGTCCCATCAATGTAACCACGTCTTAACACAGAAAAGAACTTCACAGTAACTCCTTTTATCCGCTCCTTCCAGATAGCCACTTGGGACTCTTCCAACCACTATATGGACAATTTTGAACAGTTATGTCCAGCTGAGGGCTTCCAGTCCAAGGAAAAGAGAAATATACAGCTATCAAAAGGACTCTGAGAGTCTGCCACTCTGTCCTTGACTTTACAAAAACAAAGCAAATAAAATGGACAAATATGAGAAACGATGTCAAAGACAACCATCATAACTGACCTCCTAGATACAACTGCACTCCTGTCATTCACGGCTGCTTTAGAAGCCGAAATGAATTGCTCACTCCTGTCCTCTGTTTCTCCTGCACTGCTTTCGTTCTTCACTTCATTCGCAATAAAAGACTGACTTCTTTTCAAGGCCTGATACAACAAAAGATGACAAGTCAGGTCGTGAAACTGTAACAGTGCAATTTTGAAAAGACAGTTTCAAAAGACATCGTAACAATTTTAATGTCCCAAAAGTTTACAGTGTAATTAATACATAAGAATTCAAGGCCATTCAAATTTTACAACCAGTTCACTTGACCAGCTAAAGCATCTATAATATCAGGGCAAAACTACTCAAAAAGTGGTGCATTTTAGGGAAAATTCCTGGTCACTACTCACTGACTCCCCTCCCCCCACTGGTTCACTCTGTACATAGCAAGAGAGAAGTCTCATGCTGTCATTAACTTATTTAACTAACTTAATTAGCATAACAAAACAATTAAAACTCTTTCCCCCACACTGCTCTGATCCCCCCATCCCCCATCCCCCACTGGTCTGACTCTCTCAAACACCACTCAGCTAAATGAAGCAAAGCTCAAAAGTCTCTCTGTGTAAATGGGCACTTTCAAAGTAATACAACTGGAACGAGTTAACATGCTGATAAATCAGTCTGAAACCCGGGCAATTTAAAACATATATGCGCGTTGTAAAATCTATGCTCAGTTCAAAGGAACTGTTCGCACATAGATCAGCGCCTCCTGACAAGCAAAGACACCGGCACCTCAGACCATCTAAGACAACGGTCTGGGAACAAGAATAAACTCTGGGAATAAACAATGGTAAACAAGGTTTTTGTTTCCTTCATGTTTTCTAGTGTACAGATCTGGTAGAACGTTTGAAGCTGATATAACTTCAAAATTTCCAAACACATCAGCTTCTTGAGAAAAATTTAAATGTATATCATAAATAGTGAAAATTTTAATATGTGGGCTTCACAAAGTTGTGTTGTGGGGGCTCAGTCTTAGCTGCATGGCAGTAGGTAACGATCTCCTGGGGTGGTCAAAATTGCTGTTTTAAGGCTACTACCAACGGCAGTTTAGGCTGCGGATTCTGTGAAATAATATTCTTCAAGAAAATCGATCTCATGCATGCTCACATCTTCTAGTCTGTTTCCATGGCAACATCCCCAATATAAATCTAGCACCAGTTCAGCATAGAGCTGTATTCATTCTCAATTTCCTGTATGTTTCTGTTAATGTGTATTATTATAGAAACACAGGAATGAAAGGCAATGCTGTCAAAGGACCTACCCAGTGCAGAGAACCTGAAGATGATAGAGATAAAACTGTTCAGTTCAAAGACTGTGAGTTTAATTGTGTATAATTTTCTGAAATTCTACACCATTGTACAAATAGGTGTGCCATGCTTCTTATACATGTGATGCCCGACATTGATGCATAAAGAAAAGTCAACAGTGACTACAAATGAGAATCAGCTGCAAAGCATTTCCAGCTTTTACTCATGTTACTTATAAATGCTGCAGTGGCATTATGGTGTCATATGCCATTTGGAGGCATTACAATGTAAATATGTAAATGCAGTTTTCTGAAAACCTTACAAAAAACAGACAATTCAAACATACAGGGTGGCGCAAAAAAACGGACTAGTCACAATGAGGTTTGCATTTAATATAGTCATTTTTTGCGCCACCCTGTATATATTTGTATTCAGTGTGTAAAGATCTACTGGTACTTATTTCACTGAAAATTCTAGACTAGGGCAAACAGAAATTTCCCTAAAGTTTCGTGTCCAGTCCATAAGGAGACTCAATTGGATGGTCAGAGTCCAGATAAACCACAGGATTTGGGTGTAGCAGGATGACAAAACCCTTCATCTTCAATGCTTTGTAATGTCAAATGTTGACTGATGCATGCATCACAATAATGGCAACCAAAGAAGTTCTATATGTACAGTTAATCAACTGAAGACAGAACAAGTCTCTAGTTACATGAAATTTTATCCTCTCCATCACAGGCAAGTTGTTAGACTGAACACCTATTGTAGTTTGCACCTAGTAATGATGATGATTGTCATACAAGTCAACAACCAACCAAACACAAGTAGAGACAACTTCACAATGTGAGGTCTGCTATAAACACTATACTGGGAAAATTGGAGAATAGGTCAGCTGGACTTTTTGGAAAGCAATCTTTCAGATCAGCCATGCACCCAGAGGGTTGCATGCGACCCCAAAGGCTGTGTATGTCCAACGAATCTTTTACAAATCTCTGCCCTATCTTAGACCCTGATTGCTTTTGGTTTTAACTCTATACATTAGTTTTTCTATTGCTCCTGACATGTGAATCAAAATTGTCATGTCAAGAATCTTTAAAAATATAGAAAGGGGCCTCTTTTACCAGTAATTAGAAAACCTGTCAACAGTCAAGTCCTTATAATTCTCTAATCATTTAAAAAGTCCAAAAGCAATAAAACATTTGCAAAAGACCAACTGAGTTTCATAAAGATCTCACATAAGTGCTTGGTGTTCTCAAGTGTTTTGCGTGTGAGTGTGTGCGTGCGTTTGCATGCTTATATCTGCTCACATGTGTCTGTTACCAACATGAGAACACACATGAAAGAGTAGACAAAGGTCAAACACCAGTTTGTTAACTGCTTGTAGACATGACAGGAGGAACTTTCTATGACTTAAATATGATACATTTTAAATGGAATGCCATTCTAATCAAAGACTTACATGTACAAGAGATCAAAACCAGAAGTTGTTTACAAGTTAAGCTATCAGAAGCACCATAGTATTTTCGTTCATATAACAGAAGACATCTATAAATATGCATTTATGTCTACCAAAAATTTAGAAAAATATAGAAACAGTCTTAAAACAGGAGCTATAGATTTTTGTAAGTGCATAACATGTGGGTTCTATGTGAAAATGCCACATACAGACATCAGGTAATGGATACTCTAAGGAATCAGTTTTTCATGACCTTTAACAAGCTCTGCTTCTAAGATGTTACATGTCAATGCTTAATACAGTTGAGGTGGTTTGGGATGACATGAATACGATTCATTTGCTAACATAACCGTCACACAGTAGAATGGACACAAGTAACTAAAACAAAATACAGTGCTGGGCAAATTATATATTAGACTAAAGCCAGCAAAACATAAAAATTTTGACCTAAAAATTGCGATCCATACAGGCACAGCAGCCACCATCTTCAAACTCATTTTATAAAAACCAGACAAAAGTTGTCATATTTTATTAGCATGAGTTTTCTCTAATATTCTGGGGCCTACTTTTCTAATTGTATAAACCAAATTTAATTAATTGTATAAACCAATTGTATAAACCAAAACGCTACATATTAACCTTATAAGACCACAACAAATAATTACATACAATGTCTTGAAAAGCACAGGTACAATGCTAAAATCATTCGAATTTATACATCTAAATACATGTCAGGCATGTTTCAAAGACAATACTCAAACTGCTTTATTTATCCTGTCTCCTGATGACGTCATCAAAAATATTTATTATTAAGGTTGTTAACGGTTAACCGGTCCTAAGAGAAAGAACCGGTCCTTTTAACTTTGACTGGTTAACCGTATTTCAATTTGAAAACATCAAAGCGCTTTGATGTAGCCGTGCAGGACGCCGGCATTGGCGCCAGCAGCATCAAAGCGCTTTGATGTTGGCATGACACCAGACTGCCGCTAACAAGCGGTTAACCGGTCTTTTTTTGAACGGTTAACCGGTCCTTCAAAACCAGCGGTCTTAACAACCTTATTTATTATTCCAATGAAATTATCGTCTGCATTCAGCACTGAAAATTTAATAATCACAGATATTTCTAGAGTTTTTTCGATGTAAAACAGCATTTTCCAGTTTATTCAATACGTTTGACTATTTGCATGTTTGCGCTGTAGTGGAAAAATTTGGCCACCTCTGTAAGTCACTTTCAAAACATAATCAAAGACTCAATTATAAAATGTTATTTAATAGAAAACACAGCTGACAATTTCTGCGTCAGCAAAAGTTATCTTCCATCCAACGTTCACACAATGGTTCCCGGAACATTCGGTACCGGAAGATTCGGTACCGGAGAATTCGGTACCGGTTCGACATACACATAAGATGACGCCTCACCTGCTGCTGGTATTTGTCCGCTTTAACTGTCGCGCATCATTAGCGGACACCCAGTGTTCAGGTGCGCTTTTGCTCCTCCCAGCGACTTAATATGGATGTAAACAGATGTTTCAACTCTCAATACGTGCAGGGAACTTGAACTGTTTAATGTGGCCTTCTAGAAAAGGCCAAAATAGAGAGATATGCTATGGTAGTACGTTTTACATGTAAAGCAAGGCAGGGTTTAAGCTAGGCAGTTTCCGGAGAGAAAATTGACCCGCTTCAACGACTCCCGGACCGCTCCCACCCGCCGTGCGATTACTATTGTAGCTCACCGTTATTTCCCTCCCCGCGTTAGAACGATCTTATCCGCCCACCCCACGGGGTCACTAAGGTGGCATGAGCCCCAGCGGGTCCCGCGCACCCAACGGTACCAAATCTTCCGTGACCAGTACCGAATCTTCCGTCCCGAATCTTCCGGTCACCCACACAATAATACTTGAAGTTCTCTGCATAGCAATTATCCTCTGTTCTGTGCCATTTCCTTAAGTCTCTTGTAACTGATGCTGCTGCAGCCACAGCTGCTGCTGCTGCTACTGTCAGCCATCACTCAGCTGCTATTTAGCATGGCTCCTGATTGATCCATCAAATTGTTGTCTTCTTATTGCTTTGAAGGGTTTAACTCTTCTCTCTTCAGTTCTGCCTAATTCACAATGATGTGCTCTATGCAGCTGATTTCTCCACATTTCAAATGCTTCCAGTATTCTGATACTTTCCAAGTTTCTGTCCTCAGAGATAGACCAACAAAAATACTATTCACAAGCAGGTCATACCATGGAACAGTCTGTATCAGTGTGTGTTCAAGTCTCACCAGTAATCTTTCATCAAAGACATTTTACAATTTACTAGAGAAAAACCTATAAAAGTCCACAGAGTCAAACCAATTAAATGTCTGAGTGACAAAAATGACGAAAATGAGTGATGAAAAGCAGAACATGCATCAAAAGGAGTCAAGCACACAACAATGAGAATGACTGGAGTTCAGAAATGACAATGCCATTAAGAGAATCAACACCAAACAGGCTTCGACTGCAGAGCTAAAAGAATTGAAAATAAAAGCAAAATATGTTCTCAATGCATGATTCTGTCAAATATAACTTTACTTAGATATATAAAGGTGCTTCCAAAATGCTTCTGCTTAGAAAATTAAAATAGATGAATATCCATAAAGTTCAGTTATTTTCAATGACTGGACAGTCACCACAGATATCAAAATCACGAATGATCCAAAAAACTGGAAAGAATCTGAGAGAAAGCAACAATGTAAGATCAACTCTGAGGTAAAACTTACAAAGACGCTTTTGTCGTCATCGACGTACAGAGCCTTCACGTCCTCGAACTCCTTCTTCAGAGACTCTGTGATTGGCTGATTCTTTGAAAGCAGAAGATAGTTGCGCCATCTTGATGAATCGAAGCCCCAGTGGCAAACGCGATTTTCCAAGGCATGATGGGAATGGCACACGAACTCCGAAGGTGTAAACATCCCGAAACAGTCACAGCATCGTATGGCGGGTGACGAAGCCGACAGATATCGCCTCCTTACGAAAAATCCTCTCCCTCTGCCAAAGCACTTGTGACTGACTCGAAACCATCTTCTGCGACTGTCGGTATGTCCCGAGCCAAGGGTGCTGTTGTGCGGCGCAAAAGATAGGAGCAGAGTCGTTCTGCGTTCGACTTTGTGATGAGTCCACAGCTGACGGCGTTTGGGGGAAGGACTTTGAGGCGTTTGAGAACGTCAAGCTGATTGCCGCTGCACAGCGAAGTGAAAATGCGAAGCTCATCGTAAGCTGCGTTTATCTGCGAAAGTGAAAAGTCACTGAGAATGCAGTTGATTATCTGCGGCAGACACAGTCGCTTCTCGCCTTCGATGTCGAAGCATGATATCCTGTGACCCTCCAAATCCGTCTCCGTCAAAGCCCCGGGGGCCTGGTCTACCAGCAGCAAAAACGGCTTCTGGCCCAAAACCTGCCGCAGATTTTCCGTTTTCGACAACAGGCTACGCACTCCGCCGCAGTCCGTATTCGTCCTCGGATCCGAGTCAACGGATCGGTCCGGTGAGCAATCGAGGTAGTTCATCGTGGCGCTAGATAAATGCGAGGACTTCGCGACAGCTGTAGTCGGTCCTTGGAGGGTCTGATGAGCGGTCGCTTGAAAACTCTTTAGAATCCCTTTAATCAACTGATTAGTCGTCTTATTCTCCTGCATCGCTCTTTTCAAACGTTACTACACATTCGTTTACACGTAACGTAACGTAACGACTAAATGCAGATTATTACGATTACAGATTACATATGTAAACCTCTTCTACAACTTCTACCGTCACTGTGATGCCACTTCACGTTTTTTAAAAACGGAATCATGCAAAGTAAATTTGTTTAACGCAGAGTTTAATTATCGCGGAAACACTAAACTTAAAGTAAAGTAAAATCTCGTGGATTTCTATAGCGCCTTGGAAAGCAGCACAACAGTAGCTGCTTATTCTTAGGCGCTCAGCCTCTCTTAAAATAGCTATGGGGAAGGTATGTTATCAGCCGGGCAACAGTCAACATCCAAAGGGCAGTGAGGCTAGGTTGTTACAGCTATGGAGGATATGATTTTAGAAAAAGGAATGATTTAAGCTTGGTCCTGAAGACTTGAGGAGTTAATGCAGGAATTATAGGAAATGAGGATTCAGATTTTATTGTTTGAATGTGAGGTTTACATAACAACTTAACTTTTAAAATAAATTTTAAAATGCAAAGCACTTGTGAATCACTCAGAAGTCATCCTATGCAAATGTCGGCATTCTGGGGTTATGACAACTGTTCTGTGAAGCACGCAGATTGATGAAAGCATCCTAATTAAGCGGCTCGTCTAATTAAAATTGCTATTAAATTCGAACATTCAGTTTTGAAAACTCTCATCTCTTCGTCTAATTAGAGATGAAAGTTTTCAAAACTGAATGTTCGAATTTATTGACTGATGCCAATTGCATCATAATATAATCTAGCACTACACACATTGCATATTTATGAAATGAAGATTAAACAATTGATCAAAGAGCAAATCAGAGACGTCATTTCACTATTTTCCAGGGGGGGGCAAGACACTTCCGACCCGACAAGTTACAAGTTTGCGACCAAAGTTGACGACCGTTTTTTGT
The DNA here is from genome assembly GCA_018105865.1 of Metaphire vulgaris. Lineage (NCBI taxonomy): Eukaryota > Metazoa > Annelida > Clitellata > Crassiclitellata > Megascolecidae > Metaphire > Metaphire vulgaris. The sequence goes on along the minus strand of CM030866.1, from coordinate 11,513,502 downwards.
TTTCCTTGTCAGTCATTTTTTACGGTTAGTTAATTACTTCATTCAGATTACTCGCTCGACATACATCAAGCGCTGCTTTAGGGCATGTAAAAACTAAATAACACAAACATTGCCGAAAAATCTTTTTTCTCTCTCAAAATCAGAGGGCAAATGCCCCCCTGTCCCCCAAATTACGTCCCTGGAGCAAACCCTACAAAGTTTAGTATTAAATCCAAATCGATGAAAGTTTTTGCTAAAATCATCTATTCAGTTGTTTATAAAATTCCGAGCGACAACAGTATTCCTAAGTCGTTCATTGTTTGTACCATTCCTCCAAGTGTTTAACGATGGACGAAGGCGGAGTTCCACGTTCGGTTATTAAGAGTTAGTTTGTATATATTTTTAGTATTAATTATTATTATTTTTTGCCGATATTATATAGGCTTTTACGAATATTTCGCCTCTGAATTCTCAATTCTATGTCTTGTAACTACAATTTGATTGTGAATTTATGGTTCTCATGCAGGACAGGCCCTACGGAACCACTTTAAACCTTATTATTATTATTATTATTATTATTATTATTATTATTATTATTATTTATTATTATTATTATTATTATTATTATTATTATTGGTGGTGGTGGTGGTGGTGGTGGTGGACTGGTGGTGGTGGTGATGATGATGTCATTAAATAGGGATGAATTATTATGTTGTGTAATGCCGAGGTTTTCAAACTTTTACAAACCGCGGACCTCTTGGCATGCCGTTGCTATGTGGCGGACCCCCAACCCCAGAAACAAACCAATTGACAATTCAGGTATGGAATTACAACAAGTGTACTACATTAGTTCAATACCGTAACTACATTGACTACATTCTTATCTAGTCGAGTGCACTGCTTCATTCACCGATAAAAAGTAATTAGAAAAAAGTCAAAATTAGTAAAAAAAATTAGTAAAATTAGTAAAAAATCAAAATTAGTAAAAAATCAAAATAGTAACATCAAGTAATTAAGACAGTTATTGAAACTGAGATCAACCTTTGGTCAGTGTGAAGGGTGTGCCTGCTTCGTGCCGCAGAGTTTCTCCAAAGATGGTGGCATGTTCTACAAACATACGCGAATATCAGCCTCTATGTTCAGTCGTGATCTGTATTTGGTTTTTATGGAAATGACTGCAGAAAAGGCTCTCAGACAACAGGGGATATTCTAGAGAACATGCCATCCAGATTGACAACAGTGACTTTCTGTTGAACTCCAAGCGAAGCAGTGACGTAACAAAGGGGACCACAGATTGAAAACCACTGGTGTAATGTGTATTGTTCAGTTCATTCTTTGCCTGGCCGACAACCCACCTTGCCTATAGCTATTTCAAGAAAGATTAAGTGTATAAGAATAAGCAGCTACTACTGTACTACTTTTCAAAGTGCTATATAAATTTATGAGATTTCACTTACTTCATTGATCGTAAATTTTGTACAAAAGTCAAATATCCAATTGTTATCGATGGAAGAAATAATTAAGAATCAGAAAGCATTAGAAATAATTTAGATTTTTAAAATGATTTTTTAAAATTCTTAAGATACAATTAAATTCATTTCATTCCTTGTGGTTTTGTATTATTTAGAAATTATTTTCTTTATTTTCTTTAATTATTTCAATTTCTTAAACAGTTTTTGAAATGTGTTAGGCTATTTTTATGTAATAGTGTTTATACAGTTTTCTCTTGAAAATGATAAAAGCAAAGTTAAACTTTTTAAAGTGCTTTTGCATTTTCCTGTTCCATTTGGGATAAAAACAAATTGGGAAAAATTCCAATGAAATCTAAACATATTTAGTACTGTCACACAACCCCTATATTTACAGTGTGTGAAAAAGTCTTGCATCGGCTGCAAAACCAAAGTATTTTAATAATTGTTTGATATTATTATCAGATTTTCTTGAAGAATTGGTGGTTATTGTATATTGTTTTGTATCAGTTTTAATTCTGCCTCCTTTTCTGTATGTGATGTCACTTGATTATGCACTTTTCCCAGACTTTTATGAGGAAATATGGCCACTGTGTGATTTCTCGAATCTTTACTAAAATGGTCACTCGTGGGAATTCGCATGATATAGTGCGTATTCCAACAACTTTAACTCAATAATTGTTTTTGAATTTTATAAAGTAGCATTGAAAGGGTCGTTTTTATTTATTGTTGTCATTAGTACTCTATGGGCCAGCCATTGTTCTTTCTGACTAAATGACATCTGTGTGGCATGGAATGGACCAGTTTGACAAGGTGCTCTTGTGTTATGATGTGATTACAGGCTGCAATTAGAGGCTCAATCAGCTCACGCCTTTTCTGTGGCTGATTCTTGGTAATCTGGACTGACACTTTATACCACAAGTTCTCAATAGTAATAGTGTCAAGATCAGGTGACTGAGTTGGCAAATCAATGGACTGAACTCCATGATTCTTCTTCCAACAGGCAACAGTTTTCGCTCTGAGACAGGGTGCATTATAGTCCTGAAGCAAATACTTGCTAGGAAACAGCTGTTTAGCTGATGGCAGCATACATTTCTCTAGAGTATCTCTAGAATGTCAATGTATTTATCTGCATTCACCATCCAGTCAACAATACTATAGTTTCCAAACCCACTGGCTGCCATGCATCCCCACACCATCACTTTGGTTGATTGCTTCACTGACATGCTTAGGCACCCTGGCTTCTATTCTTCATGTGGAAACCTTCTTACAAAGGTCTTGCCATGGTTCCATAGAATGCAAAATGTGCTTTCATCACTGAAGAGAACTTTCTCTCATGCCTGACACAACACAGTATTCTATATGAGGCCTTACTAATGACTTATATAGTTTTCTCTTAGAAGAAGTTCAGGAAACGTTAGCTTCCGGTTACCAGGAGATGTTCTGATCAGGACTCTATTGCCTCTGGTGGCTGACTTCCTGGGCCGACCGCAACGGGGTCGATCTGTCGTACTTTTGGTATCCTTGTGCTTCAGTAAAATGCGCACAACCATGCTTTGATTACAGCCGACCTTTGCTACAATGTTTCGACTGGAATAGCCTTCTTCGCTCAGAACCACAACAAGAACTCAGTCTTCACTAGATAGAAACTGCCTCAACAATGATAACGCCAATACTTGCTGCAAGTTGTTGAGTGGCATCTCAAGCAGTTTCCCAACACACAGAAGAGCCACAGCATCTAGTCGATGACACCGATCCGTATGCCAGTGACACATCATAGTACTCATTGATTATTATGATTACTTTGTAATAGACTTGATTACAGTGGCATAAAGTTCAACAGCTTTTGGTTAAATGCCTTTTTGGTACTAATTAGTTGGCCTGCTTTTAAAGAACATTTATTATTAGTGTCGCAACTAAATATTGGTATGTTTGTAATTTTCAATGTAAGTGTGACAGTGGTTAATAAGGTTTTATAAAGCCAAACTTGGTAGCAATGTTTTTTATTAGAAAATGAACAGTTTCAACAAAAAGCACTTCAATAAAATCTACTTTTAAAATTTTTGCACCTTTGAGGACCACCTAATATGTATATATATATATATATATATATATATATATATATATATATATATATATTATATGGGCTAATGCTTTGAGTAATTGTAATTTCATATGTTTTTGAATGAATGTTTAAGCTTATGTGACAATTTTAAGAAATTATATGCATCTTATCAGGCAATTGACAATTGGATGGTTGTGAATTTTATAGGACTTAATTTTGATGCCCGTCTACTGTACATTCTGTCCACTGTGGCGGTAGTTTTGGCAGTACTTGGATCAATGGTTGCCCTGACAGTTGCCCTACGAACACCTCCACTGGATCTGGCACCAAAGTACCTGGAAAGTCCACTGTCAAGCAACGCAACACATTTCTCTCAGTGATACCGGTCTAAAAATTCATCAAGGAATATCATCATCACTGCTTTACGATGGCAAGAAGATGGAGTACTTGTGTTACGGAAGGGAACTTGTCCCACAACTGGAAAGAAGCATGTGCAAGAATCTGTATGCTTTAGGAAGAGAACTTCCCTTGCTACTCTGAAAGGAATTGATGCCACAGGTCACTTTGAGGCAGCTAGAGGCTCAGTTCAAGAGAGTAGGGACTCTGTGGAAAGGATGGTGATTTCAGTGAGTTTGGAGTTGAGCCTAACGAGCAGTGGGCAAAAGGCGGCAAAGCAAGGAAAAGAGACCGTACGACGAAGCTGTGGAGAGGGCTAAATTGGGTGATTTCAACAACACAGAGCCATCTATACTTGTGGACTGCTGTGGGAACATAAAGCGATTAACAACAGATGAATTGCTGAAGAAGCAAGTGTGATCACTGCTTCCAGGCTCTGCAGTGGGACTCTGGCTACAAGAAGCGCCTGGAATTGACAAAAGGTTTTTGCCAATCACTTGCATGAAAGCCAAAATCTTGCCTACTACTTGAAGCCTACTTGGTGGTGGTGGTGGTGGGATGACTTTGAAGATCAGGATATCGTAATCCTGGAAGACGTTGACCGCTACTTGTCGAAGTTTCTCAGTCATTACATAAAAATCTGAATTGATGAAATGCCTTTTATAAGTGAAACAAAGGATGGAACCCGGAGACTGCACCCCAGAGGATTCTTAGTGACATCGATCTACCGCTACAGTATTGTCACTCTTTGGCCTCGCAATGAGTCACTTCGTGATGTCATAACTAGACGCTTCCATCGGCCCAAGATCAACTGCAGGGAAGACTTTGCCAACATACGCTGGTCTTTTCCAGACAGGATTGTCTGTGAGAACCTTCCTGAGCATATACCACCATAGAGAAATACTCCTCACAGGAAGAGTGCACAGAAAAATGAGAAGTCTCGTCAAAAGAAGAATCCTCCTCAGAAGAAGAAGACTCCAGAAAAGAAGAGTGAAGAAGCGCTGGCCTCCTACAAAGACAAAAATGTTGAGCAGCCACATATAGTCCACAACCCTGCTGTTCACACCAAGTGAATCCGATCATTCATGCTAAATTTGATGTCACGCGCCTTCTGTGCCTCCAAAAAAATACCCCCCCCACTCTGTGACTTGTTTCGAATTCCATTTTCAGTGCACACCTCACACATTTGTGGTCGGTGCCTTCAGTGCCTCCAATACTTACCATCACATAACCAGACACCTTTTCCATGTTTAGTGCCTTCGGCACCTTACACATTGGCTATGGTGTTGGGAAGAGGGGGAAGGGGAGGGGAACGGGGTGGGGAGACTGGGGATGAAACGTGGGACTACCAGTACCTGGAATTTGACATAATTATGTGTTTGATGTTTTTTATAATGTTTATTAGTTCAACAGCATTAACAAACTTTCAGGCCATTAAATGAAAAAATAAATAAAATTCTTGAATTTCATGATATTTCCATTTGTCTTCGGGAATATTTTGGTCTCTGGCGGCAAAGCGGCTGAGAAGAGATTTTGGTCTGTGAATTTGATTTTGAGGCTACGCTGATTATGACGTGCAGCATTATTAATACAAGCACCAAGATTTAATTGTTAATATAAATTTTATTCACTCATTCAGTGAAGCTTTTTGTGAGTTGAGTGCTGTTGCAAGTATTATGTGTGAGTGTGTGCATGCATGTGCATGTGTGTATGTGTGTGAAGTTTCTGTTGGTATGTCCAAAGTAATAACAACTAATTACTTTCTGCACTCAAAATGCTGAATGGAAATAGATGAGACTCTGTAATTATACAAAGGAATGATGCTTTCATAGAAGAAAGAATTTTGTGAAAATTTTCCAAATCTTGTTTAACCCCTTTACCTGCCATAACTCGTATGTGCATCCATTTTACATTACGTTACAAACAAATGACTGGTAAAAGGGTTAAACTTCTTTCAGCTAAGTTAATTTTTTATGATATTAATGGTTGTTTTACTACTGCATAAATTTTCCAAATAATTCCATTTTCTTGTATTTATTAATGATTTATTAGTAGTAGCTGCTTGGTTGTGGAGATGTGTATTTGTGTTTTAGAATGTGTCATGGCTAAGAGTTTGATAAATGTTTCAATATTTTGGAGTCGATGATGCTGCTATTTTACAGTTAATTCTTTGTTTGACAAAGTTTTTCATTTCTAAAGGATTTTTTGAAGATTTTATTTTAGAAATGAGATTGTTGTTTTCTTTCAACTGAAGTTGTATCTTCTTATGTCATGTTATTTATCAACCACATGTAGCCGCTATGCACTTGAGCTTTTAATGTCAATTCTACATAATGAGGCATTATTTGAACTCTCCTTAGACACCATTGACTGTAGAATGTTGCAAGTCTGGTGAATGATTTCAATTTTGAAATTGGGATGAATAAAATCAGGTGATGATGGTTTTACAAATAAGTTTGAAACATGTAGTTTTTGCAGTTATATGAAATTTCTTGAACTGTTTGTTAGTCACTGTTATTTATCATAATTACTCAGTTGTTTCATGTTCATATCTTCAAATGTAGAACCAGTATTGTTGTTTGTTATGTTGAGTTTCTATATAATGCATTTTTTATTGATTTTGTCGACACGGCTATTTTTCTCCTTTTCTTATTGTATATCAGTAGTTGACATTCACTGTTAAAATATTTTGTCAGTGGGCCTCAACTGAAATGAAGGTATTCATTTTAAAATGTGTCCAATTCTTGAAAGATGTGTAGCCTAACTGTATCATCCACACAGGCTAAAAGCAGTTTAGATGGTTAGAACTTAGAAGCAGTACTTCAATTTTAATACCTGCCATATGCAAATACAGTAATCACAATATCACCAAAGAAGAGATTGTACAAGTCAGTCGTGTAGCCAGTAGGGATGTGAGCTCAGAAATTTCCGGGAAAATAGCGGTACTTTTCCGGAATAATTCCGGAAAAGTTGATTATTATTATTTATTATTATTATTGTTTGTTATTATTATTTATTACTATTACTACTATTTAATATTATTTTTATTATCATTATTACTATTTATTACTATTCATTTGTTGGGCGTTAACAGCTGTCAAGATTGTAGCGCTATATATAGTGTTTTTATGGACATGCACGCGGTGCTTCCGGTTGCATTTTCCCGCAAATTTCCGTAATAATTCCGGGCATTCTACTTTTCCGGAAAAGTTACAACCCTAGTGGCCAGGATTTTCCGAAGCGGGGTATACGAACAACCATTCCCAACTTCGAAAAATCCTGATAATCAAAAAAGAAAGGTCATCATCTATTATTTTGTTTGATTAACAGTGATGCTAATCCTTGTCCTTGTCCTTAAGGACTCCTTAAGGACCAATTTGAAGCCTCGTCCTTGGGGCTCGGCCTCTTCCTTATTAGTATTAGTATTATTATTATTATTATTCGACGATTTATGAAGCGCCGTAACAGCCAACCAAAAGCGCTGTACAGTCAACTACAGTATACGATATGGTGAACAAATACAATTCAGGAGAAGTAATCCCGGCCAGCGCATCAGGGAGCGCATTCCACAGAAGTGGGTTACCGCGAGTCATAGAACGCTCGTCAAACTTCGGAGTCCTGGCCGGAGGAGGAACGTACAGCCGGTGGCGGCTGATAGATCTCAGCTGGAGACGGCACCCAGTCGTCGTTTGTCTCCGTACTAGGCATGACAAGTAAACGGGACAGGCTGGGTCCCGAAGAGCGCGAAAAGTCAGCCAACACCGCTTGTAAACTTGTAAACACCACTTTGTAGTCCGTATCCTCTTTCTTGCAGATCGGTCCTGGTCCTTGTAACCTAGTCCTTGAAAAATCCTTATAATGACCAAATTACTTGTATACCATTTTCAATTGTACTAATAATTATGTTCCAAGGTAAGAGTAGTATATGGATCTATATTCACATACTTGCTTTGAGTTACTCTAAATGGGTAGTTATTGTTTCCTTTACAATACCAATTGAGTTGATTCTTTAGCAGAATTCTTTGTTGCCCAGCGACGTCTGCTCCAGTTGAACGAGTGCTAAGTGCTTTCTCAAAGTGGTCTCATAATTAGACCTCGTCGTGCGCGCATGACTGATCAGCTGCTGGAAACACTTGTCTATTTTAAATGCAACATTGCTGTTGACTAGATTTTGTTTTACAACATTCTGTTTTTTGCTTTTCTAATTTTGTGATTCGAATTGAAATTGTCTTTGGTTTTTTCCTTTCTGACTTTTTTGTCTGACAGAGGTCGGTCCTTGATCATTGTCCTTAGAGGTCAGTCTTTGTGCTCCATACGCTTGGGGTAGGTCCTCGTCCCTGGAGGGTCGGTCCTCGTTCTTATCCTCGTCCTTGGGGATCGTTCATTGTCCTTATCCTCGTCCTTGGGGGTCGGTCCTTGTTAACATCACTGTTGATTAAGTTAGTTATATAGCTATTTAAGCGCATAAACAGCGTCTATACAACCATATTGATAATTTTCTTTGACTCTTTTTTTCCTACTTTAAACCCGATTTTGGCGCCCCTCCACCCACATATTAATAATACGCAATATAAAATTTTTGGGTCAGTCAACCAAGGGGGCTTTAACCCTTAACCCCGTTGGCTACGCCACTCTACAAGTGCGGCTTCTCATTTGGGAAATTTTAAAATGTTAAATCATATCTTCAAAATATTTTGCAAGGTAAATGGTCAGATCTACAGGACATTTATTAGGGGCTGTCCATTAATTACGTCAAGAATTTAGGGGGTAGGGGTTTGAAAAAGTTTGACAGTTGTTGACAGGGGAGGGGGTTCAAGAGAAGTTGACGTCAACAATTTTACTTTTTACAAATAATCAAAAAATAGGAAATTTCATGGAATACTACTTATTACAATGGAAAAAAGCATGGCAAAAAAGGTCATCACCACCACATTTTGTCACTCGATGAGCAAAAAGAGAAAAATGGTCATCACTGCAAAAATAATAACCTTGTTATTGGGCCCTGTCATTTGTCTTGGGGGGGGTAAACAGTTTTTGACATAATTATAGGGGGTAACTGAAAGTTGACAGCTGTTGACAAGGGGGAGGGGTCAAAAATTGACCAAAAATTGTTGACATAATTAGCGGACAGCCCCTTAGGTCAAATTCAAGATTTATATAGAATGTGGTGATTGTAGTAAATTCTGTTATATTAGTTAGGTACAACCAAATTGTCCTATTAATTTTCTACAAGTATTTAATATAAATATGAGAAATTCATTATTCATTAATAGTTAAAACATGAAATACATTGATAGCGTCACAGGAAAGTAAAGTATATTTAATAGACCACAAATAGGCCTACCATAAATTTGCAATACTATGCTTACAAATAGATAATTATGTCAAACAAGCGGTAGCTTTTAATGACAGAAGAATGAAGTTCAGTTTGACTGATAATGTAAGTAGCTAACATTGCAGAGCACAATTTTTTTTACAAAAAGACGATGAATCTTTGCCAAACAACGATGTGCTGTTACATGTAAATTATACTGAAATGCGATATAAATTTCTTTCAAATAGCTTTCAATTAAATAGAAAACTAAATTAAAATGAATTTAATAAGTATGTATAGGGGTTGTCCATTAATGACGTCAACAAATTAGGGGGAGGGGTTTAAAAAGTTTGACATTGTTGACAGGAGGGGGTCAAGAAAAGTTGACGTCAACAATTTCATTTTTTTACAAATTATAAAAAATAGGAAATTTCATGGAATACTATTTATTACAACGGAAAAAAACCTGATAAGCAAGAAAAAAGGTCATCACCACTACATTATGACATTTGATGAACAAAAGAAAGGGGAAAAGGTCTCATTGCTGCAAAAATAATAACCTTCTAAACTTTTTAGGGAGAACCGTCACTGGTCTTAGTGGGGGGGGGGTCAACAGTTTTTGACATAATTATAGGGAGTCATTGAAAGTTAACAGTTGTTGACAAGGGGAGGGGGTCAAAAATTGCCCAAAAATTGTTGACATAATTAATGATCAGCCCCATATCAGATTTTTTGAAGAATATTATATTGCCTCATAAATAGGCCTACTTATAGACCTATAGTGTTTCATATATAAAGTTCGTACAAGTTTACAAAATGACTTCAATTCTTGATGATTTCGGCCACAAACGGAGGATTTTGTTATTCCACAGAAGCCTAAACCCTGGCAAATTGTTTGTGTCATTATAGCACTTAAACCTAAGTTCCGTATTTATGAGACTTTTCACACCGTTGGTTATGATAACGAGGCTCGTACAGCACCGATGCCCGGAGTTCAAACTGTAAGAATTAAGTGGGTATTCGATTGTCAAAGTCTCGAGCTATTCGACTTCTCTGATAACCCTTGAAAAGTGGATAGACGGTGTTGAGCTGTTGGGGGAATATATGTCTACATCTTCAACAAAACGTCAATGGTCAAGATGATCCCAGATTGAGGAGATGACCTTCACGTGGTCAGATTCTTCGCGGATGCTGGGCAAACAGAACTCCTTGGTACATCATTCCATTGATTTCCATGCTGACGACCATGGAGCTATCGTATTCCAACCGACCATTACCTACAACATAACAGTACACTTCTATTGCGCCATTTTAGTAATGTACTTGGCATCAGTCGATGGTCTCTCCAAAGCAGAGTCGTAATCATCCATGTTCAGATACATAGAAGTCATTTTCCGGTTATGGCGGATAGGCAATAAAGAACAAGTAGGCCTACACAAGAGACTACGATGGAACGGACCAATGCTGGGAGTGAATACCATCAGTGAAATGACGGTTCCAACTTCCAAGAACTCTTGTTGAGAAGGGTGCAATGAATTGCTAGGAATATCCCGCCAATTGTCAAATGAATTATATGTAAACGGTTTAGAAGAAATCTGTAGATTTGATTTATAACATATAATGTTCAGAATTGACAATGTATAAACGCCATTTCAGTCTGGTTGTACAGAGTCATAGTACAAAATGAGTTTTCTATTGCTGGAAGCGAATTTGTGGATGACATTGTCTATGGATATGTCCATATCTTTGTGGATATACATCAAGGCTAATCCGTTTAGACCAGTGCTCCAATTGTCAGAAAATGAAAGGGGGGTCATGGCGAGCGTGGTGTTTTAAGAATTTACACTTTTGTCATTTTTGCATTTCTCTAGGGAGGGTCTGCCATTTTAAAGGGGGGCTCAGCCCCAACCCCAGCAATTCGAGCTCTGGTTTAGACGATCATCTTCTATCGAAGACGCATTTTTGGTGGGCCGGTGGGGATGCATCCCCTGTTATCCCCAACGTGGGACCGCCCCTGAATACTATAATCTGCTGCTCAGTGCCGCTGCTGTTGTGCATGTTAGACATTCAAACCGGAAGAAAAATGAGGAGGAGGAAGAAGCAGTGTTGCTAACATGGCGATTTCGTCACCAGATCTGGTGATTTTTGGGCTGTCTGGTGACAAATTCGACGAACAAAAGACAAGTCTAACATTTGGTGACTTTTGAAGACTTTTGGAGAGTATTTGATCGGAGAGTGACTTTTGAAGACACCGAAATTTTACTGTCCTTATATATATATATATATATATATATATATATATAATATATATTTATTATTTTTATTTTTATTTGAGTTCAGTGTTGAAAAGAGAAAAAACAGAATTGCCGTTAAAACACCCAGAAAATCCCACAGAATTTGATGAATTTTGGCAGTTTTTAATACTTTGTGGGCAATTTCTCAATTAGCCAAAAAGTGTTGACAAGCAACACAAACAAAGATCGTCGCCTTTTCCCTTTATATCTTTCGAATTCTCTGTACGTATAAATCCGGTGACTTTTCATCGTGTTTGGTGACAAATCTGGTGACTTTTTAATATGGCCAGTTGGCAACACTGAGACGAAGCCGTAGAGAATCTCGTTTGAAGTAATTGAATGAGAGAGAGAGAGAGAGAGAGAGAGAGAGAGAGAGAGAGAGAGAGAGAGAGAGAGAGAGAGAGAGAGAGAGACGTAGACAGCTTCTCTTTCAGTTATCGGTCAGTGAGGCCAAGAGGCTAATCGCATCTCTCACCACAACGCTCAATTAATGACCGCTGGGCTAATCGCCGCGTCTGAAGAGGAGGGCCTCAATGGCCACAGCTGCTTCGTTGCTCCGGGGGGACTTGGTTCTTTTGAAGAGCATCTGTCGGGACCTGTACCGGGACCAGATGCCTACAGGTGGTTGCTAACAGCAGTTAGGTCACAGCCGACGAATGGCCCCAGGTCACAACGGACCCCAAAACGTGCGCCGAACATTCTGCCCAAGGGTGATGATGATGATGATGATGATGATGATGATGATGATGATGATGATGATGATGATGATGATGATGATGATGATTATGATTATGATAATGATGGCGGTGGCGATTGAACGTTTGTCCGATATATTGTAAGCTATTAATTAGCTGACCACTTAACCTACTGAATGGCAAAGGTTTTTGTTTTAAAAATCCCGAGAATATGGGAGGGGGCGAAGCAGACCCCGGCACGAGGGGTTGGGTGTCTGGTGTCCACTCACTTCGACTGTTGAGCTTGATGTGGGTGCTGTGCATGCCTTGCACGTGGGCTAGAAATCGTTCGTCTTCGAACATCGTCGTCGGTCGTTTCAAAGGAGGCATGTCGTCGAACTTATTGGCAGTTGAGTTGTTGATGATTGACGCCGCGCTCATGACGCCGCCTCCGCCGCCGACGCCGACGCAGTTGGACGTCATGACGCTTGACGCCGCGATCGCCGCACGTGACACCTCCTCCATCCTCTTGTTGACCAGGTCTTCCATGGCTCGTGTGGCCATTTCCATCGCCCGAACGTCGTGCTCGGCCAACGACCTCAGATGACCAGACTGCAAGAGGGATCGCTCCTCGTCTGAAACGCAAAAACACCCGTCTCTCAATGCCTTTGAACTAATCTAATCTTATCTAATTTAAAACTTCTATAGTGCCACTTCATAATGCACAGAAGCACGCCAAATCAAAATCATTCTAGATCCAGGTCGAATCCAGGCATCCGGCCGGACGGCCCGCGACAACTGGGTACCGCCGATTGGGTCCCGGACAACTGGGCCCGGCAACTGGGTAACGGGACATCTGGGCCCCGGACATCTCGGCCCCGCACCATCGAACTGGACTTAGACCAAATAACAACTGAGGGTTCGTTGTAAAACTTCGGGCGGTCTTCTTTAAGCCTTGTCATCGGCTACAAATTGAGTACAAATTCTTAATGGAAAGTGCTATTTCTTTGATCGTAAATGCAACGTATAGTTACTACGGGCTTATATGGAGAAGAACTGAGACTTCGCTGTATCCCTGTGGTAGTGAATAACTGCGGCCCGCGGGAAGTCTTCGACAAGGCATCGGCTACAAATTGAGTACAATTCTTTGTACGCACAGGCATTTACGATGTTACGCTCATTATCATGTTTTCGAATTGCAAAGTACGCCTATCAGGATGCATATATATATATATATATATATATATATATATATATATATATATATATATATATACGAAAGATGTACGGCTCGCGTGCAGGATAATACTAATACCTATCCACATCGCGCAAAGCAGGCTCGCTTCGCTCGAGGCAACGAATATTCCAGAACGACCAATCAGAACGCTCACCCAGCCAACCAATCAGAACGCTTGAAGGTAACCAATGAGAACATCACACAGCCAACCAATCAGAACGCTCACACAGCCAACCAATCAGAACGCTTGAAGGTAGCAGACATATAGAGGAAGGATTTTAATTATATATATATATATATATATATAAATGCATCAACATTCAACACCATTCATCAACACCATTCTCTCTTTCCTTATTGTACGGGGCCGAGATGTCCCGTTACCCAGATGTCCCGTTACCAAGGCAATTAAATACCAAAGGCAAGCCAAGAACCCTTCTTTTGCATACAGGTCAAGTAGGAGTGGCTATATGACGTCACTGGTTGATTGGAGCGACTGTTGCTACTGAGAAACCGTATCTAAGAATGTAAATGGTACCTTTTCTTTTTATAACAATTTAATTTCTTAAACTTCACAAACGTTTCGAAATACCAACCATCTTCCTGCATGTATGAATGTGGTATAGTTGATTTGGTAAAAGTTTAGATTGGAAAACATCAACTATAAGCATTACAACAACCAAGCAAAGGCAAGAGAATGTTCAAATGTAGGCCCTATCTAGGAATGTTTTAGTTTGTTTATTGAATCAGTGTTTATTCTAGCCACCTTGACATTGGGAGGATTTTTAAATGTTTGGGAGGACAAGGTCTAAGTTTTCAAAAACCTTGACAAGCAAAAAGGTTATCTTCCTTTTCAAATGGGCTGGCAAGCAAAAAAGGGTCAACCTTCCAACCTCCCTAATATTTCGAATGCCCTGCCAAGCAAAGTATTGTCATCCTTACATTTTCCCCTCCAAAACAATAAAAGCCCCCCGTCGAAGCACTTTTGGGGAAAATTTCCATCCCCATGCAACATATTAAAAAATTTGGGGGAATTTTAAAACTTGGGGGGATTCCTCCCCAGAGAAGGCCTAGAATAAACACTGCCTTGAATAAAGTAATTAATTTGAAATATGTAAGCAGGGGCGTAAAACACGAGGGGACGGTCCCCCAATAATTAGTTGGCGGGCGACAGAGTATCAATTATCCTCCCAATGCTTTGCGCTAATGCGCTATATTGTAAAAAAATTCTATCCTCTCCATGATGTTGATGCCAGAAGGGCGCCAAATCCGCATTCACTCATTTCGGATGACCTTTTTTGCTTGTAAGCAGGGTATTTGGAGGGGGAAAATAGAAAAATATCAGGATGACTTTTTTGCTTGTCAAGACTTTTTCCAGAGACGAAAGGCGGTCTGACTTTATCGACGAACCCCTAACATCTTAACGTATTTCATGGGCGATCTAAAGTCCCCACCATGATATGCAATATCCCCCATAATGGAGGGGGATTTTTATATTTCTGGGGGTCAACTTTCAAAGTTATTCTTCCCCCACTCCCAATGTTGACGCCATGTTTACGCCACTGTATGCAAGTAACAGTTAGATGGTATTAAAGCAGACAAATATATTTAGTTGCTGTAGTAAAGAAATGACTGATAGCACCGTTTAATCCACGTTTTACACAGTGTGGCATCTTTCTGAAATCGATGCAATGAAACGATGCTGTGATCGTCTGATCGTCTGTCTTCCACGTGTTCTTACAATTTGCAATGGCACAATTTTGTGGCATTTTATCATATACACTTAGCCTGACTGTCTAAGTACTGTCAATAATATACTATTACTAACTTTTGTCAACAAATATAAAAATAACTGTATTCCTTTAACATTGCAACAGGCTGGCTGGCTGTTCCGAATCAACCACTGACGTCATAATGGGCGGGGTTTGAGATAATGAGGCAGCAGTACATCGATGTGAGCCAGCCTCTTAGTATTAAACAGTCTTGTCCCGTTACCCAGTTGCCGGGCCCAGTTGTCCGGGGCCCAATCGGCGGTACCCAGTTGTCCTGACCCGCCGGCCGGACAACCAGGTGACAGTTTATGCACTAAGCATATAAGCAAATAAGCCAGGTCAAAAAGATGGGGTTTAAATTTAAAGTAATTCTGTTCTGAAAATTGATAGTGAATTTGCAATGTGCGCATATTAAGGCAATGTGTTCTAGAGTTGGGGGGGAGGGGCAGGGCACTGAAAAATCACAAGTACCAAGAACGGTCTTGGGGCGAAAATGGCAGAGTGAGTTCCGCGCTGGAGCGGTAGGCTGTTCAATCCCCGTTAGCGCCCCTAGTGGCTTTCTCACAGGCAGTAATGTCTCCTAAGTCACTTTAGATCGCGCTAAGTTCACGCTGTGTGAGAGTGTTAAAGAACTATTAAATGCAGATGAGGACCTAGTCGAATAAGCTCATTTCTTTGTTTGCACTGAAAGCTTTGAGAGGACTCGCTAGGAAGTAGTTTGATTGTGCGTGTCGGATAAACAAGCGAATATTAGTCACAGATTAAAGTATCTTTAATTTTTTCATTCGTCGACCGCTAGCTTACCTACTACAAATCGCCGGAAGTGATGTTTACGAAAATCATTAAAACAAAATGGCGACTGAGAATGTTGACGTTGTGAAGCGTTGTCGTTTGACTGAATTTTGGTTTAAATTAAAGTCGAAATTTGATTAAACAGCTCGATATTAAGAAGGAAATTGTCTTCAGAGTTTGTGATGGACTTTAAACTTGTATAATAGAGACAGAAACTGGGGAGAACAGCACTAAAGACACAGTGACATATTCAAACAGTTGGTGCACTTTGGGGTCAGTTATGATTTCCCATGCCGGTCCCAAGCCCGGATAAAGGAGGAGGGTTGGGTGGCTGGGTGCAGATACAGCCACCCGTAAAAACCCGTAAAGACGACACTGTCGACAGGCCTGGCAAGCCGGATGGCGGAATCTACTTGCGTATAAAAAAACACATAAGAAAGCCTCGAAACAGAACAGGCGCACAACGGAACAGGCGCACAAGAGCGACGTTTAGAGTCACACATTAAGTCATTTAAATTTCAGGAAGAAACAAACATTTGATCGTGACATCGTGACATTGAGGCAGATGTGTCGGTAACTTTTTAAGTTTTAACAGGTGTTATTCTTGTCATGCAGCTCCAGAAGAAAAATGTTCAGAAGAGGAAGAAAGTTGGACACGACTAGGCAAAACGTCTCTGGCTATAAACCATATTATAGACCTATGGGAACATTACCAATGTCAATTTTGCGTCACTGACTCTGGAACTAGGTAACGATGAACAGACGAATATTCGTATTAATTAAGAACATAAAGTCTTTTAAAGGCGAGCAGGAAAAGGCAAATGCGTGAAACTGGCCACCATAAGCAATTACTTCTTCTAGGCTTGAGCCTCCTCCCGCTGTTTGGGAGGCTACTAGGGAAGGGGAAGGTACAGGGGTTGAGCCTTCGCCCACTTTTTCGTCAACGTTTACCCCGATGCTGTTCACTGTATCATCGTCGTATCAGTTTGCTGGAAGTCAGAAGCGCGTCTCTTGTATTTATGCATTGGAAAGGCAAGTGTTGCACTGTATACGCCGACGCTTACAGCGGAGCGTAACGCGTAGTCTGTACTGCGTTAACCAATTACGGCGCAATTTTAAAAACTCACTTAATCATTTGATAGAAGAAGCAGCAAACGCACGCATCAACACGCGCGTACACACACACGCACACATCCTGTCCGGACGAGAGGAACACGTATAACTGCTACATTGTGTATAGTATATTATAGCCTACCCGCATATGCATACTGAAGCCTTACGTCGAGGAAAGTCCTGTAACCATCACCACGTTGAAATAGTTTTTACGCAAACTCCAAAATCAAAACCAACCACTTGCGTAACACAGCGTCCATGCTCCTCTCTCTCCACACTCTCTCTCTCCCACTCTCTGTCTCCCACTCTGTCTGTCTGTCTGGCTGTCTCTCTGTCTCTCGCTCATGTAAATTTCATCGTCTCGAACCAAGTTGGACTGATTATAATGTCTTTTCAGCAACAGTCGATAAATCTCGGCGAAGGTTTCACTGACACTCAACGAAATGCTCGAGCATCTTACACGCGCGCCAACATAAATGCATATGGGCTTATATCAGCGTATATACTGCTGCAAAAATGCACAATTATACACTTAGATCCAGCTATATGGGCACCAGACGACGACACAAGTGATACCATCTGTTCTCTCTCTCTCTCTCTCTCTCTCTCTCTCTCTCTCTCTCTCTCTCTCTCTCTCGGTATGGTCCCGGGTTTTCTGGGCCTGGGTGCCCGTGGCGATGCCATATTTAAGCAAGAGAGTTGTGTGGTGTCGGTTGAAACGGCTTTTTCTGCTTCGAATTCTCGGACCGAACGTTGATTTCGTTGGTTCGTTGGTGGATGAGTGATGCCTTCAAAAAGCCATCTGCGTCGTTTCAACAAATCTAACGCCAAAAAATATTAGAAACCGGTTTTAAGCGCCCGTAATTATAACGACTCCAAGCGGAGCTGGATCTCTCTCGATGCGGCCAATGCTATTATGAGAAACAGCAGAGAGAAGATATTTTAAGCAAGAGCAGAAAGTGATTATAACGACATCTTTCGGTCGATGGATTTTCCACTGCGTTCGCATCAGCGCTCGATATTTCAAATGCGGTGGGGTGGTCGGGTGGGTCAGAATTTCCGTACTGTAGAGGGGGAAAGGGCGGATGTCTAAACAGCAAACGAGTTTCGAACACGCGGTTTGCAATACAAGTTTAAAAAATAAATACATCGCACTCGATTATTATTATTATTATTATTATTATTATTATTATTATTATTATTATTATTATTATTATTACTACTACTACTATTCGGCCTATTATTATTATTATTATTATTATTATTATTATTATTATTATTCGGCCTATTATTATTATTATTATTATTATTATTATTATTATTATTATTATTATTATTATTATAGGTATTATTATTATTTAAGCGCATAGCCTTTAGGCCGTTGCGATTGTACGCCATAACTGTCTATTCCAGAGGTTCCCAAACTTTTTGGATTGCGGACCCCTACTCTGTTCTTAATTTAGCTCGCGGACCACATTATTTAGCAAGTGGATTTTATAGATCCTATTTAAGCTCAATTAAAATAACAGACTATTCCCACGCTCAATTAAAATAACAGACTATTCCCACGCTCAATTAAAATAACAGACTATTCCCACCGTCCCACGCTCACCAGACATTATTTAATTAAAATAACAGACTAAATTAAAATAACAGACTGGATTTTAAAATAACAGATCCTAATTTAGACTAGCTCAATTAAAATAACAGACTATTCCCACGCTCAATTAAAATAACAGACTATTCCCACGCTCAATTAAAATAACAGACTATTCCCACGCTCAATTAAAATAACAGACTATTCCCACGCTCAATTAAAATAACAGACTATTCCCACGCTCAATTAAAATAACAGACTATTCCCACGCTCGATTAAAATAACAGACTATTCCCACGCTCAATTAAAATAACAGACTATTCCCACAACACCAGTTTTACTAGCGGTGCTTGCCCTGCGAAGCGGACAATCCTAATAGGGACCTATACAATTAGACACTGAATATATAATGTTGTTACATCATTCATAGATTGAACGCACTTATTTTCCCAAATTCTGCTGAACTATAGGCTACTTCGTCAAATTATCTCAAATATAATTTGGCCAACTGCTAATGATATGGATGTGCTTGCCTTGTTTTGCACAAACTGTCAATTCGTGGCGCAAGTTGGCTGTATTTTTGACAAGTAGTCACACAGGTCACTGCCCTTCGGATGTTGACTATATAATACTGCCTGGCTGATCATATATCTTTCCCATAGCTATTTTAAGAAAGGCGGAGCGCCTGAGAATAAGCAGCTACTGTTGTGTTGCTTTCCAAGGCGCTATAGAAATCCACGAGATTTTACCTACTTTCTTACTTACTTTCAGCAACAAGTCTGGGGACAAGCCAGCGACAAATCTTCGTCGTCATATTAGTAAGTGTTACGGGTACTCAGAAGCCAGCCATAAAAATTGTTGTCTAAGACGAGTTTTAAGAATGCGATCGCATGACAGATCAAATGAATCGTAAGTCTGATTGTATCTGTTGATGAGATCGACGATGTTGCCAGAGAAGAGAATCTTCTCGCGTATAGACGTTACTCTGCCAGGTTAAAAATCCCCACACGACGTGTAGACAAACAGAGACAACGAAAGGGCAAACCAGACGCCCATCGCCACAGACAGAGACAGATCGGCGGTCCTAAATTTTTGCGAGTCAGAAGGCACCGAGTCAAAGAAGTCAGGTCCACTGCAAAGCCAGACTCCGTCGACATAATGTTAAGCACTTATGAGACTCCGAATAAGAAACGATAGATGCGCCGTTAACGATTAAAACACATCGGCGATGAAGCAGCGACTCTGCGCTTCGATTGATGCCATTTCCTTGCGAGACAGAGAGAGAGAGAGAGAGAGAGAGAGAGAGAGAGAGAGAGAGAGAGAGAGAGAGAGAGAGAGAGAGAAGGAATTCGAATCAACGGGACGCACGAGCGCTATTAAACGTGAAAATAGTAGATGGGCGTGTTCGGCATAGACGGTCTCGTCTTTCGAAATTTAACTATATCCACAAATGGCCGCAAAAACTGCATCGGGGCCTCAGCCGTTTGTTGTGCGAAACAGATACGATAACACAATGACAGCAAACTATAAGCATATAGCCTATACACTGCAGTTGCTATAATATTCGAAGCAGTATAGATTTACAGTAGATGACTTTTTAAGAACTAAGGGAGCGAATGCGGTAAACACACAAGCATCTAATGATAAACTATTAAGTATATTTGGTAATAACTCTACGAGACTGTATGGCAAAGAGTGAAGCCTTAGCAGTTGGCGAGGGATGGAAAAGCCAAGAGAGCCGTATATAATAATCAATGGCTTGAGGCGCAGATATGACAGCAGTATACATTGGTTTACTGTTTAAGCCGTCAGTGTAAAAGCCATTAGAAATCTACACATTGCACGCAAACGGTTTTGCTTTCAATGGTAGCGTCGTTAAACATTTGATACACGAAACGACAGCGAAAACATCTTGCAATGATAGATAATAATATCGATTATACGACTGTTTTTACGATATAAACGCTGCAGCAATATAGGGTCTACGCCCTACAGTGAGCGCCCATAGAAGAAGACGAGCTAAAACCATCTGACACGTCACATTCAAGCCCAATTTCTTTTAAAAGTTCGACCGAAAATCGCCGACAAAAAATCAGAGTATAAAATAAAATCGGCGAAGCTGGCAGCCGCGATGTAAACTCTGATGATGATGTTGCTAAGATCGCGCTTATGAAACTCACCACAGTGTTCGATCTTACGGAGGGGCAGGAGGGCCAGGGGAACGCCAGACGACTGAGGAGGACTGGTGGTCGGAATGGCTGGTTTTGGCAGTGGCGTATAACCAAAGTTTCAGAATAGGGGTGGTACATCGACATTTTGAAGTTAAAATGTGTACGAGCAGAAAACGCCAAGTTCTTGGCATATTCACGCATTCTCTTACGATCATGCTACCTAATCTCCACCCACCAAAAGCAACTTCTGAATGTTTTTTTAAATCTCACGTTGGGACAACCAGAATATTTGGCCCCGAGTCCCCGACCCCCGTTTCCTCGCGGCTACGCCAATGACTTTGGTCGACTCGCTACAGCCAACCATCAACGACGCCCACTGCCTTCTGGAAGATTGAACATTGTATATTACTCACTAGAAGTGAATGGGAACAAAGGCATAACAATGGACTTGAATTGTCTGTAGATTCGGAAATTGCCTCTCTGCTCTATAGAACATTTCACAATAAACGGCAAAAGATTAACTTTAACCGCGCCTGAAATTGTTGCTCAGCAGCGGCTGGCGAGGAACGCGAAAAATTGAAAAAACTCGATAAATTCGTTTAAGATCTAAAAGTGGACTAGTTGCTTCCACTGACGAGTTATGGTTTGGTCTTTTATGCAATAGTTCAGCTTTTCCCATCCAGTTCAGCTTTTCCCATCCACTTTTAACGTCCCGAAAGTCGTTAACCCGGTCACTTGTATAAAAACACATCGGTCGCCCTTCGCGACCAGGATTGTTATGATATTTTAATTTTTAAAAAGTCCCGGCAAAGTCAAAGTCTAAAAAATTATGTTAAAATAAAATGGTCGTCAATTAAATCTTCTTAAAAGGCTTCAAACCTCTCTTCACCATTATCATCATCATCATCATCATCATCATCATCATCATCATCATCATCATCATCATCGCTCGTTAGTTATATCGCCTGCTTTGAAATGGTTTTTACTTCACTGAATATTTAAACAAAGCAGCTAATTCGTTTATTCTCAATTGCACAGCATACCATGTGATGACCACTGGGAGATGTTCAGTGGATAACTCCTTGGTAGGATAAAAGATTTGCGCCAACGAAACAAAACGATCTTCCCTTTGCTTTCATCGATTCTTGAGGATAGGATCAAACCGCAACACTACACGATTCGAATAATATTCACTTGCCGTCCACATGCAAACATCTTCTGTTTATCGAATGTAACAGAGCATCAGCCAAACGGAGAGACCCATTTGATGTTAAGAGCCGCGGCGGAGAGAACGGCACAAAGAGGTCAAGAGGTCAGAATCCAGAAGCTGTGCCATACGTCACGGCTGTCATCCATCGATAGCCTCTGTAAGTAAGATGATCGCAGATCATAAATGGCTCTCGTTATATGGTGGCAATCAGAATAATCAACGCACAGCCGACCAACTGAGGAGATGAAACTGCAACATATGTCTGCCGCAATAATACCACTACTGAAGTGACATGGAAGATTACCTGCACGATTGAGGATTGAGGCACGTCAAGATCAAGAACCGCTTTCAAATCAGAGAAACAAAGATTTAAGTGACGGCATCTCTTTCAAGACATTAAAGATGGTTTAAGATGCCTTAAGACAAGACCGAGCAGCAGCTGTGTGTGTGTGTGTGTGTGTGTGTGTGTGTGTGTGTGTGTGTGTGTGTGTGTGTGTGTGTGTGTGTGTGGCAGCGTAACAATTGCCGCCATCAGTAAGGAGTCCATTAGTTGGCTAATACAGCTAATGTTTCACAACGTTAGCAAAGAGGCGGCGCATCCTGTGTGTGTGGGGGGGGGGGTATTTATAGCAGTCTGTCTGTCTCGACGCCATTGCTCCGCAGTTTGAAAGGTTTTCGTGGCGCTTCCACAATAAATCTAGAAAAAAATGGAGAACACGAAGAGAACATTTCGACGCTAATAAAGACAAGAACACGGATGACGAAAGAAGAGCAGAAGATAACAAACAATATCAGTCATTGTTGGACCGAGCGCGGTGAAGGGATACCAGGACACTCGCTGATACGACTGCAATGTAACGCCTCCGCGAGTGTCTCCGATTCTCTTCTTGAATTTCATCATCTAAGAAATAGTTTAGGCTAGACGAAATTTAATCTTCGTACGCAAAAGTGGAAATTGAGATTCAGCCATTACGGAAATCGTAGGAAAAAGCTAGTACACGTCAATAGATTGAACTGAAATATTTTCCTTTCGTCGATATTTAGTCTAGATTTCCAGGACTTAAGAGACAACGACCTTCTATTTTGGTCTGACAATTGAAAGACAGACACAATTAGTTTTCTAAAAAAAACACAATGAAGCCGAACAAGTGCATTAAGTGGCATCGAGGTTAATCTTGACAGGACTTTCAAATCAACCCTATGAACAGAATACGCGCCACGTGGGCGATCAGTTCCAAGTTTAAATAAATAATTATTCCCCTTCTTCCAACAACACACACATGCATATATATATATATATATATATATATATATATATATATATATATATATATATATATATATATATATATATGTGTGTGTGTGAATCTATATGTTATAGATTATTCGTCGTTGTTTTCGAGAAGAAGTGTCTCTAAGTCTATCATCTCATTTCGAAAGTTCTTTGCTCCGTTGCAAGGAGCAGCCTAAGGAGTATAGACGCATAGATGCCGAGTGGGACTGTTGCTTGGTTCCGTTATAATCCTTGGCTGGAAAGAGATTCGCCGTTGGCAGCAGTTATTCCCTCGGAGGAGAAGATTATTCATCATCATGTTTGTTGTGACATGCGCAGGCGATCGGCTGATCAAAGAGTAATATTTAGATTCATGAAACATTAAATCAGTCGACGCCGTTACAATTCCGAACGCATGTGTAGGCGATCATAAATGAAGAGAAATGTTACGCTATTTACAGTTCGAGTCTCAAACTCTCAACATTCCACGCAGAAGACAAGAAGCCCTTGCACACAGGCATCAGCCCAGCGCATCAGCTGCGGCGATATCGGGAGAATATACGTCCTCTGGCAGACGAACACTGTCAGATGTTTCATCTATCAGACATATAGTTGGCCTGCAAAAAGAGAGACAGACAGACAGACTGAGAGAAACAGACAGACGGAGAGACAGAGACATATAGGGAGGCGGACAGAGGCGGAGAGAGAGGCGAGGAAGAGGAGTGAGTGTGAAAAGCTTTACTCTTGCTGGTTCAACCGACATGATAGTATTTATCGAAGTAAGGTTGTGTTCGCTGGTAGAGGTTCTTCTGAATGTCTTACAATAGCTGAGTGGGAACAGCGTGACTATAAACAGTCAACTGTCATGTATGTATATAGGCCTATGTGAGTAACAGTCTTGATGTTCTTCTTCTTCTTTCGTTCTTTACGTGTACGTCGACACATCTGGCAACCCAGCTCCTCCACAATGTTCTGTCGCCTACTTTGTTCTCCACGTCTTCTATGGATAGACCAATGTGCTCCAGGTCATTTTTAATGTTAGGGGTCCAGTTCAGTCTTGGTCTTCCCCGTCTACTTTTCCTATTTTCTGGAACCCATTTCATTGCCTCTCTGGCGATCCAGTAGCCCTCCATCTTCTCCACATGTCCGTACCACATTAGTCGTCCTGATGTTACATTAAGAAAAGTTGGTCAGAGGACAGTGCCTTTAGGAACCATAACGAAGCAGTTTCACTGTTTCATCCTCTTCGCTCATCCCTCCTTCCTCCCGGTCCTCTGATTCGCCGTTTCTGGAAAAAGTCGCCAAGTGGATGCATGCGAACTTAACCTCTTTCACTGGCTGGGGACAAGTTGGACAACCCCACTGGTGGTCGCCAAGTTTCCCCTTATCTTTCCCACTCATTTGCCGTTTAGTTGTCCGGTGCCCATTTGTGAAGAAATTTGAATCGGGGAGAAGTCCAGCCTCCGCCACCTTTAAAAAATTCGAACACCGGAATTGGTCTGCACTTCTATTGCTTAGCAAAGAAACACTCGACGGAATCGAGTGAATCAAGTTAAATGCTTATTTAATGTCCTTAAATACTTCAGCCTGTGAGTCAAATGGTAAGTCAGACAGACTGAAGAAACATATTCGCGGTTTCAAATCCCGGGTCCCAACCAAGGACAAAATGTTTGTTCCAACTCAAATGCCTCCGTTCGAATATAAATGGAAGTCCGTTTGGCTGATGGAAAGTTCAAGTGCACAGAAATGTCCGCCATTCGTATTAGACAAAGCCGTTACGTATACGTTAAGACGCTGATACTTAGAGAGATAGGGCCTAGGTTATAACGATCTCTTGGCAAAACAGAGCACGTAGACTCCGCTAGATCCAGAAACGCTCGGTAACTACTTCAACTACAGATGCATTATTTTCTTTGACCCTCTATGAACCTTGACCTTTGCATATTTTGATGTTGGTCCCATTTAATTGCAGTTAGCCTACTTGTAGCTCGTAAATGCGAGAGAGCGGTGGCATATAGGATGGATCGAGCCATCGAGAGTTTACATAGGTCCAACGAAGTTGATTAATTATTACGGATAGACACTGTATTATTCGATTCCGAACAGCTGGTTAAACGACCATCTTACTTATTAACATCTTCCGAGCGCAAAGCGGTCATCATCTGAAGCGGCGTCGATAGCAGATGTCTGATGCGGTTAATTTATAGCAGAGGAGGAATTAGGATCTCCGGTTTACACAGGCAGCCCAACCCTCAAAGGCCTAGGTGTGTCTGTCCCAGGGGCTCTTCTGCATGGTACGGATTATGGCGTCTATATGCTTTGTGATATTTAACGGAGATGGATAATAATAATTATTCCAGGCATCGTTTCCGAAACCTGGACTCGGCTAATGGCTTATAATAAGGAACGGAGGAGGAATGACTGACTGCCTGATGAATTCATTGATGGAGAGGACATGATTTAGTGGTCCATGTGTTCTGTAATAAATCGAACCATGTCGATGCTGCTGTAAAAGTCGTCAATGACCTCAAACTCAACTATGTTCGTTGGCAGATGCCACTGTACGCATATATATATATATATATATATATATATATATATATATATATATATACACGAACTGAGAGAGAGTGAGTTTCAAACAAGGCAGAGCAGTTGAATGGCAAACATTCATCTTCAAATGCATTAAGCATTCATTTGCTGCTCCATATCATCAGATGATGCTATAGAGGAATGCGTGATGCGAGACCAGAGTCGACGCGTGACAGCAGAACGCTGCAGATTTTTAAAAAACAGCTTCAAAGTGAATGACGTCTTTGTATCTGAGTCGCTTTGTAATGTAAGGTGAATTTAACTGTCTACTATAATTACGACATGCATATTGCCCTGTTTACATATTGCAAATATATATAATCAATTGCACAATAGGTCTATAACTAAATATTGTATATATAATATGTATAGCCTACTATTAATGAAGTACACTGTAGATAGATCAATAGTAATATGCCAAATTGCTGGTTACTTTTTAGAACATAAGATTTGGATTGACGAATAAATCTTAATGAGATATTGGTTTGTGTAACTATAGGCATATAGGCCTAAAATGCTGTAGAAACATCATTATGATGAAACTGTACTACCATTATAGGCCTATCTCTCATTACAAACACTGATAACATTAGGCCTTCTATTGCTTTTGCTTCAATTGTATTCAAAACCTTCGCTTCCTTTCAAAAGTTCAGTATAGCCATACCTTTAGGAGAGAGCCCAGTGGGAGGCCTGGCCGATGCCAGTGGGTGCAGGGGTCCGTTGAGGTGAGGGGTCGGTGGCGTGTGGAGCAGCGTGGGAATCGGGGAGAAGTCGTAGCCGTAGCCGGGTCGTCGTCCCTCCCTTCGGTTTCCGTCAATTGCCGACTGTAGTTCGGCCAATGTGCTCAGCTTCAGTTTGTCGCATTCGTAAGGATACAAATACTTCATGTATCTAAACGCAAACAATACGAACACTGAAATAATGGAAATTCTATCATTG